>JAVJGG010000082.1:17326278-17344254 GCA_035590195.1 Aviceda cuculoides | reverse complement strand
GCATCACTTCTACACAAACTCAGTGATGTAGTACTTGTTGGGGACAGAAATATTATAGACTTCTAGAAAGCATCTAACAGACAGTAATTGTGAAATTACTGACATGTAATCCAAATCCAAATACTTTCAATAGTTAAACACGTCCTTGTTTTCTCCACTGCCCTGAATAATGATGTTGACTTCGATACCATGTCATTTTAATCAAGTGTGTCTTCAAGTTTTCCATCTATATGTGGTATATACATGGGGTTTCCTTTCTAAGCACTTATCTTCAAGTGCTCGATTAAGAAATTTTATTATACTTGGAAACAAGTATCTATTCTCACCCAGTACTGTGACCTCAGGATCTCAAGAGCAGTACTAAACAGGATATTGCTCGTGAAAATGACAGTAACAGTGATCTTTCTGGTCCCCATAGTTGCTTTTTCAGTCCTGCAGATTCAAAATACTTTGCTCCTGAAAATGTATCTTTTAAGTTTATTACGCTTAATTAGTTATCTGTCATTTTAAGCATTACCTAGTGACAACAGTGATAGTGGGAGAAAAATCCCAAGTTTGTACAAGGCTTACAGCTAGTTTTTAATCCTGTGATGAAGCAGCTAGTTCTGTAATGTCTGTAAGACTAGACGTAAGTGAAAATTTTTGTATAACCTATGTGACTATCAATCACTTACTGTTGGAGGGGGATCTAAGTAGTTTCTTTTAAGCTTCCCATTTGTGTACTTGCACTGCATTTTCTCTGGTTTTATCACTTGAAATGATTCAGAAGTCTAGCTAACTTCTCCTTGTAATCAGTCCAGTTTGTTGTGAGAGTTACCGCTTTGTATCTGTAACAAATCAAACTTAGGGGCATACTGTGTATTTGTTTGCAGGTGTATTGCTCTGTGACAGCTGTTCTTTAAGACCCTGAGATCTGCTATTAATTTTCAGTAGTCAGAAAGGCACCCTTCTAGTCAGCAGTAGAAATTATTGCTGCTCTTTGATGAGTTTTCATTATTAGCATTTCTCAAAGGCAAGGGTGACTGAAATTTATGGCATCAGTTGGCCACACAAGACAGCGATGTTCCATAAATGCTGCCAGATGTCACTGAGGTGAGCTCGTATGCAACAAGCATACCTTTTTGGGAAGAGCTGTTAAAACTGCTGGGTAAATTCTCCTCTCTGAACCTATTTGTGTTGCTTAAGTCAAATGGTATTGTGACTTCTCGGTGTGCAATTGAAGTGGCCTGATAGCCAACGTGGCATCGGCAGGAATGCAGCGCAGGGTGGGGCAAGGCTGTGCGCAGCCACAGCGAAGATGGTGTCTGCTGCGTGACCTACGCAGCACTTGTACTATTGCAGGGACACTTCCTTAATCTTGCTAGAAATCGCAGCGGGAACATAATGAATCAAATCCCAAATCATTTTTGAAAGGGAAAAAACCCCCACAGAGAGCACCAGAAAACTCCTTTTTTTACCTTGTTTTTGAGAAGTAGGATTTAAGCCACGCATTGATGAAGATTGATTAATGTGTTGAGCTTTGAAGACATGACCTTGCAAACCCAGGAGCTTTTCCCATTTCTTTAAAGAAATAACCAAGCACCACGAACTGAGACTATATGGAAAAAATTAATGTTTAGTTTGCAAAACCATGAACTGAAAATGTAGAGAGAGGATGTGTTAAACTTGTCCACAGACTCTCTAGGTCAGCATGTACCCTTGTCCTAGACCACGGTCTGCCACGCAGTAGTGATATTTTTCCCCCAGAGACTTCTATCTTGGGGCAAGGGATAGAAGAACAAGGGAGCAAAATTAAGGTTGCAAGGACATGGTATGTTACAATTTTTTCATGCTTATTTTCCAAATACATCTATGAATCATATTTATTTTTTATTTGGTTTTGACTGGTTTACATGCGAGATAATTATATCCTTTGGGTTGGTGTATGCTGTTTCTGCACCATCTTATTCTGCCTTTCTACAGCCTGCATAGAAAACTTAATATATTTTCCTTGCTATTTGGGCCAATTTTTGTCCCTCTTTCCTTGGTTGATAATCTTGAGCTGTGCAGGTAGTTGTTTATATTTAGAATGATGCCCTGGCTGTATTAGTTTCTGGTTTTCATAAGAGATTAAAAATCCCAAAGCTGCATAATTTTATAGAACTGCAAAAGGTTTGCATGAACTCTTGACACATTCTGTTGCTCATTTTTATAGTTATTCTGTATTTAAATGCTATCGTACCACATATAATGAACAGAACGATGAAGTAATTTATCAAATATTATATTGACCATCATTTATGGCTCTATTTTGGTACGTTATTATTCTGACTAGTCTAGAAATTGCTTTAAGGAAAAGAAAAACACCCCTGTAATGCAAGGTAACTTCTTCAGCTGCAGTTAATTTGATTTTTCTCAATAGCAGGAGGCAGACTAAATGGAGTTAAAATAATGCAATAAACAGTGGCCTCCACATCTCATGATAGGTCTAAAAAATATTGAGTCTAGGTCAGCCTGCTTGTTTAAAGCGGAAACTTTGAGAACTCTCAAACCTTTTTGATAATAACAGATGATTGTTTGATAGGCAGGTGGGCACAATTCAAAGACAGTGAGGCACAGTTAGTGAAATGCAAAAGAGAAACCTTTGGTGTCCAATCTTGCTTGGTAGTTTTGCATCGTCAGAGGGAGGTTTCAGGGAGGTTCACAGGAGGTGAATTTCTTTTGTGTGTTCTTATCCCTCTTTCGTGACAGATGAAGTTGAAATGTTCTTTGGAGAAACAGTTTTACCTGTCTTTGAGGAAGGTAACTGGCAAGCATGCCAGGAAGATCTTAAAAGTTCAAAGAGAGTTACCTAGAATTAGAGACAGCAGAGCTGTGAGAACTTGTGCATCCTGAGAACATGTTTTTGTATTGGTGAATCCAGAGAAGGTGATCTGTGGGGGTTAGTCACAGTATCCAGACATCGAGGGGACTCACAACAGAACTGCATGTATTTATGGGAGGAGACATAAGTGCTTGTACTTCTTGGCATGTCTTAGTGCCAGTATTGCAGGGGAATGATATAGAGGAGGTACCTATTTATATACGGGTGATGTGCCAGAGAGATAAGTAGGAAAAAGGCAAGGAATTGTAGCCAGTCTGAGTACAGCAGGGAAGCTGCAGAATTGCTTGCCCAGCAGGTTCACCCTAGCAGGCTCTCCAATACACTCTGCCCTGGTGTGTTCTGGAGGGGATAAAGCAGACCTGGCTCACCAGACTGCTTGCGCTAGGGGCCAGGCAAAAAGCAACATGCAAACCAGGAGTTGCTCCTGCCAACCAGAAATGCAAAGGTTAAACCAGTTCTGTGGGCAGGTAAAAACCTTTGGCACAGAGCAAAGTGGATGGAGAGCAGGAAGAAAAGAGTATTCTCATGTATGTGGGGCAAAACAGCTTCCTCTTTGAGAAAAGGCTATGCTGTAAAGGGATGGGAAACTAAGTTGTGGCATAAATTGTATTCAGGAGATACCAGAACACCACCCCCCCCTCAGGCCCCCCCAGACAAAATTCCAGTGCATCACTTTGCAATATGGTCCCTCTTGTATTTGTCAGAAAGGAGGTACTTGCTGACCGATTTGTTTAGGATTTTTCAGAGTAGACTCCCTCAAGGAAGGAGGGAGAGGCTCGTTCCTTTGTGCATGTTTGAGTGAGATCTAGGCACTGCAGCCTGTAGCAGCAAGGAGAGACAACAACAGAAAGCTGGAAGTGTGCAGCTCTGATAGAGGAGCTGAGACACAGCAGAGATGAGTCTAGAGCAGCTCCTCGGGCCTCAGAAATGCTGCAACAGCCTGGGGAGCAAAGAGTCTGGAGCAGAGTCTGCTTCCCTCAAAGCCAGTGAAGGACCAACTGTGTTAGGCTGGTATCAGGGACCTTCTTCGGGGACTCGTCTACAGGGATCCTGTGTGTAGGAGGAAGGTTGCATACAACCTTTTTCCAGTTCTGTTTCCTAGTCCCTCGAGTTTTATTTGGTTTAAGAGGTTAATTATCTTTGTTTGTTTGTTATAATAAATTGTTGCTTTTGTTGCTGTTTAAAAGCTGTTCAGTCTTCTCCAAGGAGTTCACTACATTAGAAGGTTGGCATGGGTCTACCTCAGACCTTTGGCTGATCCTTAGTTGCTTGGGTATACTGCCTCTGAGAATATCAAATCCCTCTCCCCTTCTGACAGATAGTAGGGAGGATGGTGTGGGAACAGGAAATTTAATATGGCAAAAGGACAGCGGAGTAAGAAAAAGAATTAGGTACATCATGGGCAGGGCGGAAGCATAGCAATAAAAGAGAGAGAAGCTGGAAAGTGGGGGAGAACATGTCGGAAGAGATGGAAAAAGAAGTAAAGAGAGAATATTAGAAGTGGAAGAGGAAAAGTAGGTGAATATCCAGAATATAACCCCTGGATATTCCCTCTCCTTGATCAGTTAATAATGGAAAATGTCTTTAATCTTCCTGTCCTCTGAGGGCATCACTTACCTGTAGCATACATATGGGGGAAGCACTGTAGGGTTTACATGATGGAGGACTATGTTGTTATTTTTTTTTAAAGGAGAATAAGTTTAGAGTTTTATTCACTCATATTTGGGAAAACATCATTTGAACTTTAAATATATGAGTTATACCACCTGAAAATGTTACTTAGGTGGTTTTTAAGTTATTTTTTTGGTTTCATTTTAGGAGATAGTATATGTTCAAATGATTTATCTTGGATGTCTATTAGATTTTTTTTTTCTTTTCAGAATTTATAAAGTAGCCTTTAATCTGTTCGTTAAGTGTTAACTTTTCCCCTTTGCCTAAGGCAGTGTTATGAAATTGTGTAGAATAGGTGGTTTATTTCAGACAAAATACTAGTAAAAATATAGAAGTTAAGCTTTTTTTTTTTTTACCTTATTGTCAAATTCCGAAATATTTAGTGCAAGGTCCTAGTTAAGAATACAGCTTTTGTCCAATTTCTTTAGAGGCTGGGAGTCTTAGTACATCTTGAGAAGTTGAGGCTTAAGTTGCTTTGTTTAAACTTCAAAAACTAAAAGTAGGACAGTTTTTTCTTTCATTACTCACTGCAAAATCAAGTCAGGTGCAGCCACACCAGCTGCAAAACTGTGCCACATTCTTCTCTTTGATTTTTCTCATCTGTGACAGAGATTTCTGGTACAAAGGATCAAAAGTCAGACAAGCCCTTTGAAAAATGAGAAAATTCAGAGTTGTAAAAGTAACATGAGAGTTAAAGAAGACTGACTTTTTAATTTAATAGTTGGCATTTCCTTAATTTTCTTTTCCCCCTTTTCCCCCCATTTAAATATATCAAAACATTGAAGTACAAAGGGAATTTGGGATGAAAGATTAAAGATGACTCAGCCTCCATCAATGTCTGCCCTGTTTTTCTTCTTAAAAAAAGAAAAAAAAAAATCTTTTACCATATTGTAGGCACTAAAACATAGATTTTACGCACCAGAAATAATGAGACATTTCAATCCTGTAGATTTTTGCTTGATGTTGGAAAATAGCACTTTTTTAATGTTTAAGGAGCATAACACTTCGAACAATTTCATGCTTCAGAAGTGACAAGCCTACATGACTGTATTATGTGGTATTTTACTTTGGTCCACTATATATTGAAATATCATCTGCAAAGTACTGTACAAGACGTTTTATTATCACGTTATGTTCCACTGTACCATAAAACCCCTGAACTGAATTAAATCCAGCAGGTCCCTAGCAAACTTCAGTTAACCTCAATGAAGAGTCTCCAGCTGAATATAATAGAAATTAAAGGACACCCTTCAAATGCTGACAGCTTTGTTTTCTAAAGGTCCTGAAATAAGAGTGCACTCCGTCCCAGGCAGAGCCTTTTGTGGTATTGGAGCCTTCGTTTGCACTCTCTTGGCTTCCAAAAGGCCAGTTTCCAAATTTGCATCTCTTCTGGTGCTCAGTAGTTGAAGGCTATGAAGATGTATGGTTCACTTTAAAAGAGCATGCTTCCATATAGATGATGTTAGGTATATGCTGTTTCCAGAAGTAGGTGAATCTTAAGGTCAAAGAGTTGTATGTAAAATAAAATAGGTGACTAAAAAAAAGTCACTTACTGTTCTGCCCTCCTCTCTTACCAGCATTAACTGCTTGCCAGTAACCTTGTTAGAACCAGTCTCCTGGCTGAAATGCGAGAGAAGTACAGGAATCTATTAAGCTGTTCAAAATTTACTAGAATAATAACTTGCTGTGTATGAAGCACCTTCCCCTTGAGGACTGGACCTAGTACTGTCTAAATTTGATCATACTAATCTCACAAATATTATATCGTGGTAGGTAAGTATTGTTTCTTACAGCTAAGGTTGCTGACATACAGACAAATAACATGCCCCCAAGTAATACAAGACCCAGAAATAAAACACAAGCTTTATTTATTATAAAGAAATTAGGGAGTAAATTGCAAATGACTGTTTGCCTCTCCCTAAGACTGCTACTGCCTAGCAACGATTGCCAGATAGGATAAACATCATTAACCATAAGAAGTTTAATGTCTAAAAGACATTAGGAGTGCTGATATGCAGTGTTGAGGTGTCTCTGTACTATTTTAAAATACTATCTGGCTTCGCATTTTGGGTCCAAGAGCAGTCCCAGCCTTGCCCATGGTATGTGTATGCATGCATGTGCACACTCCTATGTATATAATGGAATTTGTGTTGCAGCGATGCGATGATTAAGCATAGTAGGGAAATGCTTCTGCAGCCAAAATAAAAATTAGAAGTCTTGCACACTACATATAGAAGCTTCTCAGGAAATCATTCAAGCTCTCTCTTCCTGTCAGGCTGGGGAATATGCCTCTTAATTTCCCTTGACAAAAAACACATCACCTCATCAGCAGCCCTAGAAAATGACAAAACATCCCTGCTGAAAAAACCTGACTGCCAAATGCTCTCACTGCCACTGCAGCATGGGGGACATGGAGAGGAGGGCGTGCTTCAGAAATTTCAGGGAGGTAGAATAATTTACCTTGCTACCTGTAGAGTCCCACTGTTACGCCTTGTATTGCTGCAAAACATGCGTCTCATAGCCAAGGTGTGACCCTTGAAGAATTAATTTGAGCCAGAGGGTACACAGCCATTTAATTCTAAAAGAATAATTTATACTCCTGAATCTGGATAGTGTGAAATACTCTCTGTTTGAGCCAAGGCAAACATCTTGATTCAAAGTCTACACCTGCAGATCTCTTACATATTTAAGTGACAGAACAAATGTAGTTCAGTCATATATGGTGTTGTGTGCATTACCCTGTAGCAGTGGTAATCTCATCTGAAGTTACTGTGTGGTTTCTTATAGGCATTGTAGCACTACTAATAACAAAATTTAATAAATTTATTGAAATATTTGCAACTGCAATTTGACTTAAATGAGTGAGGTATTTTAAATAAACCTCAAAATTATCTTGAATTGTTGCATTTGTGAATTGCACACAATTACATTCAGAGTCTGTATGTCAAATGATACATCGAGACAGAGGGTCTTTATAGCCAATTTTTTGTAACATTTGCTATTACTTCAGTGTATTTGTATTGCTGGGCTTTTTTTCTTTTCTTTTTTTTTTATAAACCAAAATTATGACAAGATGAGAACATTTTATTGTCACTCTGCATATTTGTGGAACTCTTGCACCAACATATTTTTCCCCCGTACTAAAGGAGTAACTTTGTAAGTCAGAGTGACAGAGATCAGTGGTGTATATATATAAGTACACGACCTGTGCTAAATATATTAATATTGTATTTTTTTATAAATGTACTACAATGGGCCAGCTTCCTATTACAATGAAATTACACAGTCACATAGATGACTGCATAATTCATATTGCTGCATGAATGGTTCTAGTTCTCATGTTGCAAAGATAATTTTCTGACTGTGAATGAGGTGGAAACTGGTGCTGTGATGTCTGCAAGAGTGTTCGGACAGCCTGAAACTCAAGCCTGGAGAGTTTTGACTGTCTCTTTCATTATTGGTGGGGGTTAGACTTTTGGCATGTAGTGGAGTAGAATGTACTGGAATAATTCAGGGCTTCTAATTGTTGCTGAAGTGATTATGAAATCTACAGCTGGAGGTTTTTCTGTTGTATAGTTGGGTGGTCATCTGTTGTGTGACAGAAATGGTATCTGGTTTTTATTTGTGAGATGGACATCTGACAATCATTTGGCTAAAAGAGGAGCCAGAGGATCTTCGCAAAACCATGGGACACAGAAATGTTCCAGCATGGCTGAAGTCGTGTGTCTTCTGCATCCAGCCCTCTAGAGATGATGACTGCAGTAGGTGATCAGTCCTTTGTAACATATCCTCTGCAGGTGGATATGTGTATGCATAGGTATATTCTGTACACACATATGTATATTGCAAGTGTAAGTAACATATATATGTGTGCCAAGTGTAGTTTGGCACATTGGTTTCTGATCTGGATGGAGGTTTTTATTACAGTTCTCTAAGTCCAAAGTATTCAGATCCAGGTCTTGACCAGAAATGAAATTATGATTTTCATTTAGGTATGTGTTGTGACTTTGAACATTTCAGAGCCAAATTTACTGTCTGAGGCCTTTCTCTTGCGTATTAAATTCATGACTGTAATAGTGGACTTTTGGCTTCATTTCAAAGATTTGTGCAGCATAGTGATTTGGGAGTTAAGTGTTAAAATGATGTGAGTAGCTACTTTGGTTTGAATGAGTTTAGCAAAACTTACTGGCTTTAGAAAATTTAACTGTTTTTCAGCTAAGATATATCCAGAAAGCTAACAGATTAGGAAAACAACTTGCCCATCCCAAAGTTTTGTAGAATCAGTCCCCAAATGCCTGTTAAAATCAAACTTAATTTAGAGAAAGAAATCATTCCTGATTTTAGCTGTAATACCTTGCTTTGACTCTACAGAGTATGTCTGAGGATGTTGTAGCAGTAGGTTTTTTTATTTGTGCAAATTGTTTTTAGCAGACACTATTTTAAGATTTTGTGATGAAAGTATTTATTAGCAAATAAATATAAAAACAATCTCCCTAAGGCCAGGAGGGGATTGTGGTGGTAGTAGTTTTGCCTTGCTTGTTTCTGGCAGGGGCATGATGCAATGCTATTTAATAAAATATAATTTCTGCAGGGGTAGGATTTTGAAGATATTAGCACTTACAATCCTGTATAGGTTAAGTAGTGAGTAGTGCAGTGAAAGTAAGTCCCAAGGACATAATTATAGGGTATTGTTTGGTTGTGTACTGCTTGTCCTGCCAACATGAAAAAGCAGGTGCACCGAGAAGAATATGGTTGGAGAAATTTGAAGAATGTAATTGGGGCATACTGGTGAGATTGATGCAGAGCAGACATCTCTTCCATCTCCTCTGGTGCCCCACATCACTTTATGTCACTCATTTGAAGATGTCTAGGCATTTCTTTAAAATTATCCAAGTTAGAGTTGAACAAGAGAATGGGAATAAATTATTTGTATTGCAGAATTCCTCTGTTTTTTAAAGATGCTTACATGCAATGTTAATAATGAAGCTCCTCATTTAGTGCGGTATATTGCTGCTCCTTGTAACCAGCCATAAATTCTCTACAGTCCTGTATGTGCTGATATACTAGAAAATAATGCATCATGTTTATTAGTTCAGTATCATCAAATAGCCAGGGGAATTCATGCAGGAGACATTTTTACACAGGGCTTTCGCCTGCAAAACAACTCCAGCAATGCCAGTGGGTGGTTGCATATTTCTGTCTCGTACAGTGTGAGCTAGGAAGAAATTGGTTTTGACGTGCCTTCAAGTGCAAACTATGTGGAGAGGACTTGCTTTCTTGTGCACCACTCCCAGCAGCAGTGGCTTAGCAGACGAGGTTCATTGGTACTTGTTACCGACTGTTGAGTCTTTTGTGCGTTTTCCAGATATAGCTGGCTGGAATTTGTTCAAGCATTTTATTTGTTGGTGTACAAGAAAGGAAGACAGTTTCCTCACTCTCTCCCTTACCAGTTTAGCTTGCCACGCTTCCTACAGGATGAAAAAGAAATGAGAAGATGGAGAAGAAATGAGCTTTGAACACCTTTGTGGAATAACTTGTAAAACAACAAATCTGAATAGTTGTTTTTAGGAGTGCTGCTGCCTTGTTTTCATTTTCAGTGTGATAAATGGGATTTTGCCTGCTTATGTGGATTCTCTTCAGAAATTAAAGCTGTGAGCTTCCAGTGTGGACACACATTTGAGTGTGATTGAACTTCAGTTGAGTTATAGCTCAAGTCCCACTTCCCATCATCTTAGCTGCCATCACAACGTATGTACATGCTCTTAGTCTGTCCCTGCTGTGAAGGAAGAAGTCATAGTTCAGGGCACAATGAAAGGTCGCTCAGGTGTCAGCTGGAGTCCAGCAATACCATCTTCCAGACTATAACTTACATCTTAGATCCAATGATCTTACATTTATGCTACAACATAAGAAAAGACAAACAAATTACACAACAGTACGACAGGAGATCATAGTTTTTAAGAGACTGAATGCAATCTTTTAAGATACACAGAATTCCTAAAGAGGTCTTTCTTACTTTTTAGTTGGTGTTATCACATCAGATTCAGTTTGCAACTTTGTAATATTTATGTGGGCAAATGGTGACAGTCTAATTCCTAAATTTGCTTTCTGTCTCTCATTCATGACAAAATGCATTGTTATCTTAGCAGTACTACAGACCAGATTGCAATGTCAGTAGAAATGTGTAGTGTGATATTTGCTAATAGCATATAGTGTAGATCATGAATATTTGGCATTTTCTTTTTCCCAGTTGCTTCGTAGTTTAAAGAGAATTTTCTTATTTGATCTTGTCACTTCTGATGCTGATTCATTGTTTAATGTCTTCCAGCTTGCCACTTTAGAATTCCCTCCAAAGAAGCTCTTTGGAAACAAGGATGAACGAGTGATTGCAGAACGGCGGAGTCACTTAGAGGTAATGCCAACTTTTTAACAGGCTTCTGTGGTGTATTTAGGTGGAGTGCTCTGTGCTTGACCAACAGAAACCATTCCCATATGGTCAAAGTTAAATAGCCTGCTTGTAAGTATCTAGTTACTTGCTGCCTCATTTAACACAGGAGATGGCAGCAGTAGATTGCAAAGTAATGAAACATGCCTTAAAAAAAAAAATTAATCTTAGTCTAGGAAAAAAAGCATCTCTTCAGAGATATTCATAGGAGGTACATTTATTTAAGGGGGAAGGTTGTGGGTGAAGTAAGTGTTCACTGTAGACAGATGGTCTCTGTGCAAGACAAGATTAAAAGAAAAAATTGCTACTTCAAATGCAATTTGTTAGCTGAAGATTTACTATTTTATCATAGTTACTATATCCAAATATCTCATGACAGAAGGAAAGCGATATTTAGGCATCTTTAAGCTTTATTTTGTAGCCCAGCTTTCTGAATCTATTTTTTCTTTCAATTAATTTTAAAAATTAATTTTATTGTGGGCAAGGTTATTGAGTTTATGAGGGTTTGGGTTTTTTTGCTTGTTCTACAGTGCTATGTGGATGGCATGATTTTGACTCCTATCACAAATAGCTCTTTGTATGTTAACACGTGTTGTTGCAGCCCAGGGCCAGGAGGTAGGGTTTTGGGAAAGAAGAGGTGTGAACGAAGACGAAATCATACACCCCGCAACTATATTGTAGCCACATGGTGATTAACCGATCATGCAAGTCGTTAAGAAATATATTCTTTGTAGAGCCAAAGTAGCATTAAGTAGAGCTTTGGAGAAATTAATAGAAAAGTAGATTGCTTCCAACTGGAATCTTTTCTTCACGTTTTAGATTTTTTTCTACATATTTCACCTTTTCTTTGATCTACCAGTAAAACATCCTCCCACTGACTTTTGATGTGAGACTGTCTTACATGTAGCACAAAATGTAATCTATTTTTTTGTTTGTTTCATGTCCTCTATAGAGGGCATAAAGGCATGGCCACATTCCAGTCTAGTAGTCAATTTGTATATTTTTGTACCAGTAAGAAATTTAATCCCTTAATCTTTCTGACCTTTCATTGATTTACTTACACATTTTATTGTAATGTTTCTAAATGTTAAAACTGCTGTGTATAGTGATGCTTTGATCATGGTCATATAGTACTTATAGCATTCTATATAGCCAGCTTTTAGCGTAAAATTAAATTGTATCTATTTTAGCTAAATTAAGTCATTAGAACTTTATTACCTGTATATTTTCCGAAGATGATAACAATCATATATGACCACTGTTCATGTGAATATGTTTTGCCATATGCCAGATAGTGCACTTGGCCATGCCACTCAATAATCCTGACCGCTCAGTGTTGGACAAACTGAAGATCCCCTGTGGCTAAGGGAAGGTTAGATAAAGAGGACAAGGAGCCAAGCAAATGTTACCATCCGTGCAATAAGGAATTTGATGCAACAAGCTGATCAAAACCCCCTTATGTCTGAATCTCTAATCATGGTATTTTCTTTTCACTATTTATTTTGCAGTGGTTAGCTCTGGCTTTGCCAACAGCTGGAGAGTTTCAGCTAACATAGCTGCAGCCTCCTTGGTGAAGAGTAAGAGAAACCACCTAAGTAGTGATGGTTTCCAAAATCACGTAATGCTCTGAAGGTTCAAAGCACATCTTGAGTTATACTGGGAAAGTATTTGGCAGGCAGAGAAACTGCAATAGTGAAGATGGCATAGGCACCAGTTCTATTTAAAATATTGGCTGTTACTGCCTTGTGCCTTTCAATCTGGTATGAACCTTGAGCACACTTCAATGGGCTAATCGGAAAGTAGTAAATGGATGGATTGCTTCTGTAAGGGTTGAGGTTTTTTGGCCTTTCAAACATAGCGCATTTCTCATGTGGGAATTTGACCAGGTAAAAGGTGAGGTCTTTGGACCTTGGTAACAAGCAGAAACATGGCTTTTATTCAGTTGGCTTTCATACCTGATCCCGTACCTTGATTTGCTGAAAACCCTTTGCAGTCTCTTTCAAGCCTCACAGGTGATGTGTTGTTATAGCTGTAGTATGGTATAAAAGGTTATTTGGTTGTTCCACCTGGTTAGTCAAGAGCTAATGAGCTAATACAGCATTTTTAGAAAAAGGAAAGCACAGCTTCCAGGCCAACAAAAATGTATATTCTTATCCAATGTCTGAGCTGACTTCATTGACTAAAAATAGATGACAGCCTGGCAAATATCAGTCCGTTAAGTGTTCTGAACAAATATTCTATATTGTAAGACCATGAGTAGAGCTGTCATCCCAGTGGTGGATGACAAAGAAATTACTCTGGTCTTCCAGTTTTTACATTAGGTATTTATACATCTTGAATAGGCTGTGACTTCATGTTGCTTTTTCCGAACTTTTTGGATTGAAATGGGATAGCACAGCTTTGGCTAGTCCAGTGCTTTCCACAGGTCACCTCTGAGCAACAGCAGTTTCTTTTTTTAATTTACTTTTGCTTTTTTTTTTAAGTATGCACATAAATTAACATTCAAACTCCCAGTGTACACCTGTGTAAGGGATAAGACAACTCCAGCTGTCATTTCAGTCAGACAGCCTGATTAGAGTATTTGCTGGAATTAGCAGTTGGTTACTGAAATGGCCTTGCAGGGTCTTTCCTTTACGTCAAACTAAATTGCAGCTCTCAGTCTGATCTGGGAAAATGAAGCAGATAGAGTGGGAGTCATTGTAGGAGCAAAACTACTCTTCCAATTAACTAAATGTACAACAATCAGAGAGCTGGTTCTAGTGCAGATATCTAAAGTGTTATTTTATTTGACTCACTTTGGCTTTACTCAGGGAAATTTTCCTTGCGCCTTATTATAAAAAGATTTGTCCAAAACATCCTTTGTGGGACAGTTTAGGAAGAGTTTGGTTTTTCCTACACATCACCTCTCGGATTCTTGCCACAGCAGAACTGCTGAGGACAGCAGGGCGGTTTGTGGTACCTTTCAAGGCAACTAGAGTCAGGGGGGATGGCTGGAGGGTTTGCTTTGTTTTAAGATTGTCATGTAGAGTTACCTTACTTCAGCTTGAGATTAGAAGTCAGCATATTTCATCATAATGGAGATGAAATTACTTGGAGTAAAAGGCTCCAGAGAGCCCCAGATTATGACGATTGTGATTTAAAATCACAAGAATGCAAATTTATGTAAAACATTAAGTTCTTTTATTTATCGTTGCTACTACAAGTGCTTAACAACCAAAAGCTTCACAAGACCTTGTTAGTAGGAAAGCACATTATGTGTACTATTTTTGTGTGAGGAGACATCTTTGATCTCATGTGATGCATAGTTGCAATGTAAACACTTTTGTTTTGGTGTTTGTTCATATAATAGAAAGTCTTCTGAGCAATATCTTCTATTTCCATAGAGGTTTGGAAAAATAACATGCAAGTTTGCACAAAGGTTTAGCATATACATCTTAAGAGAAACACCTAAATTGTATTTAAAATTACCTATCCAAAATTCCCTATTGCAATCTATTAATTTAGTATTTCATCAGGGACCTGTTGCAGGGCAAAACTCGAAATTAATTGTTCCGCAGTCTAAAGACTGTAATTTCAGAGCCAAACTTGCTTGATTAATTCCGCCTTAAATGAAACAGCCAAGACTTCTTTTGATTAAAGTTAATGAATAGAAGTTAGTGTGTATCTATCTTTTCATGCAATTAGAAATCAGTAGATAAGAGTATAGCATCCTTTTTTAAAATGAAATCAGATGATGTATATTCCTTTTTTTATTTTTTAAGCAAAAACTTTGTAAAGAAAACACGTATTACAAGAGATACGTGATTCAGTGAACCTATCTGTTCCCGTTTTAACTGCAAAATATCTTTTATTCCTTGGTGAGTTGCTAGATCTGTGGATGACAGTAAAAAGAAGCTTTCCTGAAATCCCAGTTTCTTTGGATACTGCTTTTCTGTATCGTATCATTCCCCTGATTATTATTCTTCTTCTCTTAGACTCATGCTTTGTTATAGTAATGAAGATTATTATTAGCCCCATTTTCCCATTGTTCAGCCAGAAAAACTGGGCAGGAGTAACTGTCTAAGCTGACACAGCAGATTGAGTCGTGTTTCTTGACTCCTTGGTCAGAAGCCTTGTAGTCATGGACCCACTAGGCTTGCTTTTCTGCTCTTGCTGTCACCAATGTGCTTAGGAAAAAACAATTGTTATGCTGAGAAAATCCCAACAGATTGTTGCGTAAAGGAAAACAAAAACTCCCCCAAGCCTCAGCCCGTCCCCTTGTCTCTGTTCCCTGTTTCCCATTCCCTGTTCGCACTGCTGCATTTCCTCGGGTTTGTTTGTGGACAGCAAAGGGGAACAAGCAAAATCCCCAATTGGGGATGCGCCAACAGACAGCTCAATGGTCGGTAGGAGTTGTGTGTTTCCTTTTGCTGCCACTCACAGAACTCAAGGAGTGAAAGAAAGTCAACCTGTAACAGTATGGTAAGGCGAGTCTACATCAAGTTTTGCAGGAGCACATACATCTTCCTGGCATTGTCTATGCTCTTCTTTTTTCTTGGTACTTTGAACATCTTTAAAAGGTAGACATGCTCAATTTATTTAAAATTAATAATACAATTGTCCTTAACCTCCTCACTTCCTGATGTCTGATGATGAGGTTTTCAATGGTAGGTGTTAATGCAAGAGGCAGAAATAAATCTTGTATGAACTGCATAATTCAATTTTGCTCTCAAATCTGTAGAACTGGCTGAGGAAAGCATCATAGACACTGAACTGACTGAAATATTGCTGTTCCCTACAGTCAGAATTAAGCTGCCAAAATAAGATTCTTTAACTTAGAAGCCAAATGCTTTGTTGTGTTTTTAGTTTGTATTCTCACTTGAGTTCCTTTGAAGTTGATAATTTCTAGTTTTGGGGGGGTTCTTTTGTTTTGTTTTGTTTCAATAGGGCTCTAAAGCTAGTCACTCCAAGTTTCCCCTTTAAAAGTGAGATTCTGCTGGTTTTGCATGGCTCCAAGAATCCGGTTTGTAAGAAAAACGTGAAATAATGAAAATAGCACCTTTCCTTGAACTTGAATTCATTCTTGTTGTTTAAATGTATTACCAGTTTCAGAATTAACACCTCAGTGGCAACCAGCAAAAGAAACATCCGAGGAAAAAAAAAATCTCAAAATATTTGTCGACAAATCTGGGCAAACGGAATGTTTGAGTCTGTCTGAGACCTCATTTCTTGAGGTTTTCCTTTAAGTCATGAGGGCAGAAACATTTTAATGAGACTTTAGATGATTCATCAACTGAACATTCAGTATGAACTTCATGAGTACATCCCACGGGCCTTTGTTTCACAGCCCCATCCCTTAACATGTTTGTGACAACCTGCTTCATGCTAGTTACAGGTGAATTGATGTTTCTGTTGCAAAAACCCAGTCAAGTGGGGTCAGAGTTACCATTTCTGTTTGATTTTTTCCTGACTGATGCCAGTCACAAGACCTTTCAAAGCTACTGATTATGTGTCAGTTCAAAATGATTATTAAAGGGAAGGTATTAGACTCCAGTATCAGCTTACAACAACGTCCCTAATACCAAAGCTTTTTAAGAGGACCTTTAAAGCCAGCTGCTCACCAGTCTGGCTCTTGCAGATTGAATGTTTGCCTCTGACAGTGCGGTTGTAAATACTGTTCTTAGAAACATCTCAGTGAGATGGACTTCCGAAAGCATTCAGAATACATTTGATAATCGTTGAATGATAAAAGGAAGCTTTTCGTTTTGTTACAGACATGAATGCATATGTCCAAAAGCAAACCACTGCAAATGTTAGTGTTTGATAATGCTAGAGAAGATTGTTTCATACCCATAGTCTGAACTACAGAATGCAGCATCTTGGACCAATGGTTTTAATTTCCCACTAGAGGAATAGGGATGCAATGGGAGCACAGAAGGAAAGAGTATAGATGCATCCACAAAGACAAGAGAAGAATGCGTGTGGTTGGGCTATATTGTGAATATCAATTATATGAAATCGATGCCACGGATCATTTTCTAGATTAGGTATAGTTAGTCTGCACCAAGTGCCTTTCGTAATGTCTAGTAACCATTTAAAATTTTTTAGAACAAAAATAATTGCTTTTCAATAACACTAAAGTCTTGCCTTGCCCGCAGATAGTGAGACTTTGCAGTTAGCCATCTGAGAGCAATTTCACATGTCAGATTCCCAGCCTTCAGTGCATCATTGGGGCTGCCCAAGGCACCTGGCTTTCCTTCTTTGAAGCGGCAGCCCTCAAAGAGGAGTTGTAGCAGCTCTTAACAGTGAAGCATTTTATCTTCTTTTGGATGGTGCTGCTTCTCATGTGAGGCATGTTGGCTTCAAAAAGTGAATAAATAAAATTAATTTTACTTATTGATTACAGTCACTAGATACAAATAAGTAGAAATTAGGACTTTGCGTATATCAGCAGTTGATCCCATACCAATAAAATGTTACTTTGATTAAATACTGTAGGCTCTCAGCCAGGCCCACAGCAAATGCAAGACATAATTCTTATAATAGCAATAGATGATAAAGATGATTGCTTAGAAGGAGTGAAAGCCTGGGGTTATTTTCTGGATGAGTTAATTTTAAGCTCTGGTCCAACAGGCTACTGGATGCAAAAGGAACAGTAAGCGTAAGCAGTCCCTTGATCTCATTTCCTCAAACTCAGTGCCTTATTCAAGATCAGGTCTGAACCCTGTTTTGCAGCATTTGCTGGAGGTAACTTTACATAATATACATAGTACTTAACAATAATTTTGGCATTTCTTTCTTTAGCTGTATAACTTCAGATCCCTACCTCAAAACCTGGATCTTTTGTGATAAAATGTTTCTCTCCATTTGTCGTGGTTTAACCCCAGCCAGCAACTAAGCACCACGCAGCCGCTCACTCACTCCCCCCCCCAGTGGGATGTGGGAGGAAATCAGGAAAAAGAAGTAAAACTCGTGGGTTGAGATAAGAACAGTTTAATAGAACAGAAAAGAAGAAACT
>JAVJGG010000082.1:17307914-17326178 GCA_035590195.1 Aviceda cuculoides | reverse complement strand
TGAACTCAAAACACAGCACTGTACCAGCTACTAGGAAGACAATTAACTCTATCCCAGCTGAAACCAGGACACCATTGCAACCAAAGAATTAACTAGGATGTGCAATTTGGAGGCCTTTTTTTTTCTTTCCTTTTTTAGAGATTTCAGAATATCAGAGAATAAGGAGATATGTTTGTCATGATTTAGTACGTTCAGAATATGTGACAGCGTATAGTTTGAACTCCAGTTTAGCTCCACATCCTAATGTATTTTGCTGCCAGTTCAGAATAAATTTCCCAACATACTCCTGCAAATCAAGTTTTGAAGTTGCGTACCTTTATCGGTCTCCAATAATGACTCTCCACATTCAGATGTGAGCAGATGAATAAAGGGAGCGCTTGACCAAGGATGCTGGGTTGAACTTGGTGCTATCTCTTTTCAAAGCAAGCGTGTCAGTCACCATCCAGCATCTGATTTCACCAAAGGAAGTAGAAGGTGATGCATGTCAAGTGCTTTGGTAGCTGTCTGCCAAGGCCACTCCGGCAGACGACACGCTGCCGCTGCTGGCCCAGGGATGCGTGGTAAATTCAATCCTGTTGTTCTTTCTGAATAGATTTTGACAGGACTTGTTTTGGCTTGTGCTCTGGAGAAAAGATTGGCTTCCTTCACTGATCAGGTCTGTTTTGATCTTTTTTAATATGGCCATTCACTTCCAAAAGAAAACTCACACTGGTAGAGCACCTGTAAATCATAGCCCTTGCTGCCCTTTTTTTTTTTTTTTTTTCCTGACAGCCTACAATTCAGTTTTCACTGGAGCTACTTAAAGGCAATGAATATAAGCTTTTAGCATTCAGGCGTTGTAAGAAATATTAAGTCCTGTGGTTTTTAAATGAATTTCAGGCAGAATAAGATTGTAATTTGGGATGTAGACTGACTTCAGAAGTTAATTCAATTGATGTGGCATAATAGTAATTCAACATAATGTGCTCATGCCATTAGACTTGCACAGAAAAAATGCTCTAAATAGCTATAATGAATAGTTTGGATTTTGAAAACCTAGGAGAGCAATTTCACCTTGAATCATAACTGGCATCTCTCAGAATGCTTGTACATTATGAAAATTCAAAAAGGTGTATGAATTCAAGTAAATTTCAGTACCACCCTGGGTAAAATTAAATTTTAGTGGCACTCAAACACTTCTGGAGGTGTAGTGGTAAAATCTGTTTTCACCTGTATAGCTGTGGAGGAAACTATCCCTGATTCAAGGAATCTGCATTACACTGTGCATAAAAAACATAGGGAGAGTTTCCCAAGGAGCTAACAATGTAAGTCCTGTTTTTTTAATGGAATTTAGCTGCTTAAAGAGCTTGACTCTTAACCGCTCTAGTTCCAAAGTCATTTAGGTACCTCTAAGCATGCCCAAAGGAGTGGTATGTATGGTATTGCTGCTTCACTTTCTGCTTTGGGTTAAGTCCACCACCAACACAGACTGCTGTAGTGTTAGTGCCACTGCACTGGCAAGAACACAAGTCTCCATAGTTCAGTTTTGTAGCTCCAACAAAAGCAAAGGCTAAATTCTTTGCTATCAAAGTAAAATTCTGTTTTTGTAGATCCAGCATTTACTGCCCTGTTAACATTTTAGGCCTATATAGGTGAATCTTTTTACTAACAAAGAGTTACGTTACATTTTTGCTAGGAGCTTTCAACCTCATCTCCTCCTATCTAGCTGCTTAGCAAACAAGTTCGGTCTCACAACAGTTTGCACGTGCATATCACAGTCAAATTGGCAAGATATTTGCTAGCAAATAAAAAAAAAAAAACAACTTAGCATGATTTGCCATACTTGTATTTTTTGTACTAAGGGAAGCCTGTAAATCCTGGTTTCTTAGGAGACATAGCCAGCCCACGGCACAGGCAGCTCAACCCTGCAGCAAACACTCAGCCCTCCCTGAGGCTGCGCCTGGCTGCTGCATCCCCAGCAGTACTGGTTCCTGCGGTGCCAGGCTTGCTCTCCTCCATCAGTAAAAAGACGTTCATGCAGGCAAAGTCTGTTGGTGAGATAGCTGGAAGTTTGACGTAGGTGTACTTTGGGAGAGCTGGCGATGTGCGTTTTGCATGGCTGTATGTGGAATTTGTTTTGGATGGAAATTGTTGGTGTGTGGGGTGGAGTTGTATGTATACATATAAGACGTGCAAACACAGGGTAAGGTGATACTGATTGGCAAGTTCTCGATTTGATTTATTTACTTATTTATTCAGTGACTACTAGGTGTTAGCTGTAAACAGCCTTGCTTCTGATTAGGCCTAGTCAAAGTGGACGGGAAGGGTTTGATTAAAATGAGTCAATCTTTTATTCTTGGCTTACATAATGTGAAGCCAGTTAATCTGGCCTTAAGCCTAATTAATGTCTGCCGATGTGAAGCAAATAACTCCCCTCTTTAATATTATGGCTAAAGCAGTGGTGACTTGTAATTTTCAAACATGTGAATCTGTCTTTATTGTCCTGAAAAATATCTTTGTGCTCACACAAGTTGTGTGCATTCTGGAGGCATTTGTTACCTCTGACTCATCAAGGAAGCTTTGTGCAACTTTGACAGTGTCTAATACTGTAGCTTTTTCTAAGGAGAACCTAGCCATCCTGGTCTTTCTGCAAAAGACATTGGCCCAGGTGATCATGTCATAATTTTACAAGCTTTCTCTCCAAATTTTTCACAGAAATAAGATCCTTCAGGAACCAGGTAGTGTCCCAGGCAGTAAGTCTTTTTCTCATCACTATGAAATCACAGCTGCACGTAATGACCTAAGGGTGTGTGCAGGAGATAAATGTGTACAGATCCAGAGGTACTTCCTGAAGGGCCTTGAAATATCACTTGAGATATTGAATATCACATGCTGTCCTGCTCACATATTTTACTCAGATCTGCTTTATGATATCTTGCACTATACGTCAAGGTGTTGGGGAAAAGAAATGAAGCCTCATGTTTTCTTTATAAAAAAAAAGAAAAAGAAAAAGAAAACCCCACAGAAGACCAAAATGTTTCTGTGCTAGTTATATTTGGTGAGAAGAGGGTTGGTCCTAGTCTTGAATGGCTGGAGGTGAAGATATTAGTCATAATCTGTGCACGGTCCCCCATCTGTTTGAGCTGCTGTACTCCAAAGCAATGCCACCTTGTATTTTATATTCTTGCTATCTGCCAATTCTTTCCCCGCTTGCTCAAATTTAATAAATCCAGAAATGGATCTGAAACTACTTTTAGAGACCTATCAGAGCATTATGCTGGCAATTACTCACTCCTAGTTAGCCAGTTTAGCCTCAGGTGGTCCCAAGGGAAGGGGAGATGGTTTTAGTGGCAAGTACAGGGCAGAAGCTTAACTGTGGTGAACCAAATCATCACATGGAGGGCTGAGCTATCCTTGCAGACCACAAGAAGAGCCTGTTGGGACCACTGCCTGGACAAAACACCTTGGTTTGGAAAGCTTGAATACCTCTCGCTGTGTAATGTTGGGATATTTAGCATAAAAGAACCTGATCCCTTGGAACTCAGTGGCTTAACTTGCAGCCCTCTTCCTAACAGTTCCTGTCTTCTGCGTTCTCCCAGTGGTATCACAGGCTGCAAACCCAGCTTACCTCCCCATACGGCATGTTAATTCCCTTTGACTTTTGCCAGTAAGAAGAAAACACAAGGAAGAAGCAGATCCAATGAGAATTTTGAATCATATTTTTCTTGGGAAGATGTACAATCTCTTCTCGTCAGATTCTCTATATAGCATCACCCCAGACACGGCCCTTCACCAGCCTGAAGTCTCTTTGGGACACCATTGCCTGTCAGTGCCATTTAAGCTGAGCTTTTTTTTTTTTGTCAGTAGAGACTGTAGGTAGTGACGATAGCTGGCATTTCTGCAGTGTTTCATATTTTGAATTCACTTTTTTTCTCTTCAAGTCACCAATGGAGAGGTCCAAAATAGAGAAAGTTGGTTAATTTGGGAAAGGATCCCCAAATGTCCATTTTCCTTTGCATATGCCCAGCAATTTCTTTCTAGGAGACAAAGGCAGGAGATGCACTCCCATTTCTGCATTACAGCAGGCTCCTTTTGCATGCGTTGTCTTCTAAGCAGATCCTTATTTTTGTGATCACAGATTGGAAGTGAAGCATGTTCCTGTCTGCTTGTTTTGGGCTAGAGTCTTCCTCGGGAAGATCTTGCCTTGCAAATACGTCATTGCAGCATAATGTGGCTTTTCAGAGTCAGGTAATATGCTTCAATCTGTCTTTTTTTTGTAATCAGATTCCTATCCTGTAGAAAACAGCTGTTGATACCTGCGTATGCTTTGCTCTATGAATAATTCAAATCAAGATTTGATTTAAAGCTTGTGGTACTTAACACTAGTCAACAGAATAATTATGTGATTGGTGCTGAGAGAAACTAACATCTATGTTAAAAGGGAGAGAGGAGCCAATGCTAGAAGTTAGATGAGCAAGTTAATTAGTCCTGCCTCTGCCACCAATGACCTTCTGTGACCTTGCAGTAAAGCTTTTGAATGTCACAGTGATGTGTAGGTGTTGAAAGGGAGGTATTGTTTCAAAAATCCCCAAAGCCTTCTAAGATTTATCTTATTAAAGCTTTCGGTGCTTTCAGCTCCATCAAATATTAGCAAGTGATATTTATAATGCTAATTGTAAAGTCTTATATTTAAAGAATTTAAAACGCTGACTTTTTTGAGGAAATTGCTAGAAACAGCAGTAGGAGAGAGAAAGCTCAAAGTTTCTTCACTTTCTGGAAGTACCAGTGTTGGTGAGTTTTTAAACACACCAAAGTTTAATGAAAAAATTCAATTCTTGCTAAGCTCTGCTATTGGTCTCTGAGGCTGTCGCTGTTTGTAATGGATTATGAGAACAATGTCATTGAACTGAATTCCTCTTTAATATGCCACAATTGAAAGGATGATAAGAACACTTTCACATTCCAGAAAGCTTTTTGATTGTAATAACTTTAATAACTTTAAATTAAGTTATGGATTTATATTAAAATGTATAAAATTATGAGGTCCCCACATCATGAAGTAGTGCAAAAATCATTAGAATGACTTCGCCGTGCTGATGGATTGAGCACGAGATGAACGCTGGCCTACTGCTAAAAAGGTGAACACTATTGAAATGATTTTTAATAAGCTTTTAAAGTGGTTGCAATTTTGCTATTCACGTAGTTAAAAGGGAGGGAAAGCTACTCAAACTAGTAAGTAAAGAAAAACCTTTGGGCCTCACAAGACTTTCTCTAGTCTTGTTTCATTTGCAAACACTTGGAATGCGAAGTTAAAACTTGCAGGTACAGCTGTCATAATTTTAAGTTAAAGGCTATGAAGGTTGTAATGCATGCCAAGAGGACAAACCCACTGCTTTTCCTATTTTTTGTTGTTGTTGGTTTTTAACCTGGCTTTCTATCTTAAGTATTTTGTCCATGCGAACAGTACTTCCATTCTCTAAACTGGTGTTCCTGAATGTGTGTTTAGACTGAGCAACCAACACCATAGATGTGTTAGTTACCCATTTTACATCCCTGTTATAGTGCCAGGGTCCTGTGCCCTCACATTGAGACATTTACAAATTTATAATTAAGATATTTTCCAGAAAACCAGCAATGTAGCGGGTTTAATGCTATTAGTGAAATGAAATTCCTAAGTGCATTTGGAAGAACACTGATTACCAGACTAAATAATCCAGAACAAATGGCTAGAGTTTTGAAAGGCTGAGAAAAGAAAATGGGTAAAAAACCCCAAGTATTTTGGAATATTTGTATTAGTTATCTAGTTTTTTCTTTCCAAGGTAATCATACAAAACCTAGCAGAAGTAAGATTGCTATAATGTAGTGCTTTGCATACTAGGGACAATGATTTAGATGCTATCAGCGAAGTGCTGGTAGGCAGTCACAGCACTAATTTGTATAAAATTTGGACTTGTTTCTATGAAGTCATCCTTAGACTCCACTAAGAAATTTTTTTTTAAGGAACACATCAAAATATACCAGCAGGCTTCCCACCTAGTTTTAACTCAGCACAAATAACACTATTCTGTATATAGAGAAAAATTGTATCTGCTGCTGGAAATGGATTTAACATAAAAGCTTTGAAAACAACTCTGCCCCCTGCCCACCGAGTCCTGACAGAGGACATCCTTTCATCTAGCCTTGCTCCCACTCCAGCAGCTTGCAGTGGCCTCCTGGGTTGCAACAAAGTCCATGTCAAGTCCCTTCTGGATCTCTAAGAAAGGTTTCTTTCCATCATCTCTGGCACTTGGTGTTGATGTGCTCCTGCCCCTCTCCCAGCTTGCTGTGACCCTATCCCATCTGCATTTGGGAAATATCTTTCAATACACCAGCAAGGAGCACTCTTCCTTTTCTCCTACCACTTTCTTCCACTTCGTCATCTACATTGCAGCCCACAGGACAGAGCAACCTTCCCCCTTACTGCCTAGCCACAGCTCTTTAATCGAGGCATATGCTTGTGGTGTGAGCAAACACTTCTGCCATCAATCACTGTTTCCCTCACTACGGGACTTAACTACTAGCCAGCATATCTGGGCAGAGCAGCCTTTATTTCGTTGAAGCAACAGCTTCTTTGTGTCAAGGGCACATCAGCTCTGTGCTGTGCTAACACATCAGCATTGCAAACAAGGGCAAATACAGGTATGGGATTTAAATGAGGGCTAATTCGCTCAGAGGTGGTTGTTGAAGAGCACATAATGCCAAGCCATATGGCTGGAAACCTTAATACAAAATGAATTCCATCATAATCTGGTAGGATCTGCTTGTTGCCATTTTCCCAAGGATCTTTTTCATGTTCAAAGAATCTGTGATACTCACTGAGCAACTCCTGTGTGCAGATCTGGAAAAGTAAGTATACCCGCTGTCCCTACCTTTTCCTTGTCAGATAAGTATATGCTTATAGCAGAGGGATTTTTTGCTCTGCCATTAGAGCTATCATGCCAAAACAATGAATAATGGCTCTATAGGAAAGGCATGACAGTCAATTATCTGGCCCTACGTACCAAGGTGAATACAATAGGTCTTGTAATGTCTCTGGCGAGAAATTTTGGTACCTTTGAGCCTTCAGTAGCCATAAAGTGGAATTACTGCAGTAACTTTTCAGCATAGTGCTAAAACTCTTAACAGGATGCCATGTTTTACATTTGATTTTCTACCACATTCATCCTTCAGGCATTACTGGATTGGGACTTTTTTAAAGGGCCCTACTTTGTGAACTAATTATGACAAATGTTGATATGACATCTGTTGCTCACTTTAAATTACCCCTTAGTCTGTCTGAATTCATCTTAAAGGCATTTTTGTAATGAATTTTTTTTCATGAACATTAATACAACCTGTGGGAGATCTGAATAAAACAGAAAATCCACCAATCCTGCCAAGACAATAGCTTATGTGTCAGCTGCTTTTTTTGTTGTTGTTTTTTTTTGTTATCCTGCTTTCTGTGATACTAATACAGCTGGTTTCCAAGGCACTTAAATAGATAACAGGTTGTTATACTATGGAGGAATTCTTCTTGAGAAGAGAGTGAATAATTAGGGCTGCTTCCCTAACATGGAACCACTTCCATGACCCAAAAGCTGCTACATTCAAATAACTAAACCTTGTGGTCTTCAGAGGAGATTGTGCTGTTCTGTCTTGCAGGTGTGTTTCACACTGCATCCAAGATTTGTGAATAATTTGAGTTATCTTTTTCTGTGGTCAGACTGTAGGAGAGCAAAGGAGTTTATCCCTGTGCTCCATATGAGATCTCCCTTACAGCTATTTGGGTGACATTGGGTACTTCTTTAGCACCAGTCTGATCAATGTTTTACCTGCTGTGTTTCATTCAGAAGTTATAAATATGACTTATTAAATCATGCTAAATGTTTGTAATATTTCAACCCATATGTGAAGGAAACCCCATCAGGTTTGTGAAAACTAATTTCGTGTTAATGTACATCTGTCACAATTTCTGTAGATACAAATGGATGCAAGTCGCACAGCAGTTGGTGAATATTAACTTTTGGGAAGGGGAATGCTTCTTATTAGACGTTAAAAAAAAAGGAAGAAATTTAGAGGGCAGCTCAGTTAAAAGATGCTGGTGGGTTCCGAGGTAATACGGAAGTCGTGCAATCTTTGTGCAGATGGCCTTGATCAAAACAAATCCTTTTTGATGCAAGGATTGTGGAGGCTTGATGAGGGAAAGATTTCTGAAGTCCTTTTGTGTCCATATGTAGTTAAATTCCCGTGGAATAGATTGGAGGTTTGCACCTGCTATAGTGTTTGGTAATGCTGGACGGCAGTATTAGCAGGTCGTGATTAGCAGAAAGCATTACACAACTACAGAATAAGCCAGCAAGTGTCTCACAAGCACAGAATCAAACAGTTACTAAGCTCGACAGGGGAAGAAAGTGGAAAATACCTCTTTTCTGCTATTCCTGAGCTTAAAACAGACATTTCAGTAGGCCTGTTTTATGGATGGATTTAAATGCTGATGGTTGTTAAAGGGACTTTTCACAGTCCATGGAGATCTTGTTTCTTTTTTTCTATACTGTTGTTCACATAATTCTTCAAGGGGGTTGTAATCAATTTGATCAACTAAACCTTTTGACATTTTGCATTTTGTTTCACAGAAATACCTCAGGAACTTTTTCTCTGCAATGCTGAAATCTCCATCGTCTCCACTGCACACTGATAAAGTGGGGCTAACTCTGTCAAAACACACCATTTGTGAATTCTCACCCTTCTTCAGGAAAGGCGTTTTTGACTATAGCAGCCATGGGACCAGCTAACTTTCGGGCCAGGACCCTTCTGCCAGAGGAGCACAGTTGGAGTGGTGCCTTCACTTTTGCGGTGCAAGAGAAGGAAGCGGTGCAGGGAAGAAAAAAGCTATCTTCCTCCATACCTGGGAAGTTGCATCAAAACAACTCCAGTTAAAGACAGTTGTGCCTCGACACTAGCCTGTGTCCTTTACCACCTCTCATATTTGTGCCTGCATTTTCCTGGCATGGGCTATACAGACATCTTTGTGTAAGTTGCTCTGCTAATACTGTACAAAGGTTCTGACTCTTGTGCTGAGTTCGGATCCGCTCCTTAGCGGGAATGCTTCCTTCCCGTTTGCTCAGACGGTTTGTCTGGTGGTACGAGAGCATCTCGTGTTTACCATGGCAGCATGTCATGCTGACAGAGAGTTTCTGAGCAGCCTTTTGGTTTCTGTCTAATCTGTTCCTTAAAGAACACTTCCTCTTTTGTTTCCTTACAGCATACTGTGGTGTTCAAGGTAATGCTCCTACTCCACTGTTGTTTCTTTTTTTCTTCCCAGACACACATTTTAACTACTTGATTGTATAATTGTATAGTTTTCCTCAGAACATTTAAAGGGCCTGGGTAACTTCAATGTTTACAAAAATATATGCAGCAGAAAGAATATAATTTAAACCCTGTAAAAGTCTTCCACACTTGGTTATTTTGAAGCAGAACAAATCACTCACCGTTAATTAAGAAGCAAAGAAAGCAATAGTTACCGAAGAATGTGGTCAGCATCTTTTCAGATTTTCTAATTACCCAGACATGGATACTGTGCACTGTACAGAGCCCATAGCTATGCATAAAGCTAAATGCAAAGTGCTATATTTCTTTTTTTGAAAAATAGCTTCTTCACAATAGCATAACACTGTAAAACCTGGGTTTTATTTGTATTGGTTAAAATTTACAGGATTTGACTAATAGTACTTTAAAATTACTCAGGACTCATTCAGACTTGCACATGTATATACAGGTAGAACTCATTTTATATTGCTGCGGATCCAAAAATATATATACACTGTGACTGGAATTGAGTATGTGTACATGTTAATGTATAATTGGTTGTATAAAAACCAGAACTGAACAACTTCCAGTTATTAAAAAGCATAATGAAAGGTAAGTTTTGTGTGCCATTTGTTAGGAGTGTGAAGTATTATTTGTGCATTGCCATCACTGACCACTGGTAGGTCTTGGTAATCAAACTATTTCATGTTGTAGAAAATGATTATTAAAACCTAAAGTAACAACACTGGTGACATTTATATCTCATGACCTAAATTATAGGAACAGTAATGTTTTACATTTAATATTATGTATAAAGATAATTGGGTTCCATTACTAAGCCTCACTTGCTACAATAAGCATTTCTAATTAAAAAAAAAAAAAAGGAAAAAGAAAAAGAAAAGAAATTATTAGATTGGATCATTTAAATTTGGAGAGTATTTTTATTACTTTGATTCATTTCACTGAAAACAAAAGTTAGGGTAAAATTTGTAAATCATCGGAGCCCTATTATCAGCAGGGTAGACTTTAATGTCCTTGGATATGTCTGACTTTATCTGACTTAGGCATCTGAATACCTTCAGTTGGGAGCCAGGTTTTTAAGCTAAGCATTCCAGTCAAATCTGTAGACTCCCAAACTGGTTTTCCACCATGTCCTAACTGTTCCCAGTCTCCTTCATGCACTTCTGCACTGGAGCGCTAACCTTGCCTGTGCCTCATCACCAACAGGGACCCGACCCCGTGATCCTTACCATGCCCTGTGCCTGTATTGCACCTCTCTGATCTCTCCCGGGGCCTTTCTGTGCACATATCATCCCCATGACCAGGCAGCAGTGTGCTCCCTTCCTTCTTCACCCCGCCATTTGGCTTTGCTTGTTTTTCCCGAATCAGAAGGTGGAGGTTGGGTACTTGCTAGGTTCCTACTGTGAGCTGAATAACTGGAGTTTGATGTTGCTGCACACATTAATGGAAGACTGATAACTTTACTTGACTGTATTACCTTGATGTGCCCGTATGAGTGCTTCAGAGGCAGAAATTGGGCATGGTATTGCTGATTTTTGTATGTGACCCTAAATCTCACTTCAAAACCAAAGAGTCTTTCCTGTTTCTCCATCTCCCTTAGCCTGCTCCCCCACCTACCTCATTGTAATGCAGCACGATAAAGAATTAATGCTTCAGAGTTTAAAAAAATGAATTTTACATAACTGTAGAGCATTATTTCCTGTGTGCCACTTCTATGAAAGTACATGGCGGGCCAAGAAATGGCAAACTGCTTTATCTGCTGCACAAACCCAGTTTCTGCAGATGTCCTACCTGAAAAACCACCGGTGGTGCCAAGCACTTTCCCATGGCAAGCAGCGCAGAGCCTGACAAGCAAAACTCCATCGTGCTGCACAGCAAATGCTAGTCTGACAGAAGGGTTGAGTGTGCTGGACTCCCAGACGTAAGTCCCATGCTTCGTGTCACTTTGGATTTGGAGAACCTGTTTTAAGAAAAACGCAACTAGACAAGAGAGTTGAGTGAAAAATATGAATATTTGTATTTTTCATATGAATTTAAAAGAAGATGTACTTGGTTCCTGTCTACAGTAGATTAATTCAGGGAGAACCAGATGCTCTAAGTGGTATAAACCTGCCAATAATGTGGCTAATTTATGTTGGCTAGTTTGTCTGGCCTGCGGTGTTAAATGTGTACATTGCAAATAACAAAGTAAAGGCTGATTAATCACTCAATTTAAAATGTCATCAAGTTAAAAGCTACAGAAATGCAAGTGTAAGCATGCAATTAGGACTACAACCCCAGGCTACCAGCTTTTCCCACCTTCTTATCTATACTTCAATGGTATCCAGAGTTTAATCAATGACTGCAAGCTCAGGCTAGACTAAGAGGCATCTTTTAATAATTTCATCAGTAAAAAATATGATGGCTCTTTCTAACCTACATTCTTTAAACCCAGACTTCATAAGAAGTTTTCAGTAGAAGCTGAGATGCATGTCAAAATTATTAGCAGTTTTCAAGATGTTCCAACAGCAGTGCCTCTGTAATTGGGCATGTGGGCTTTGCATCAGCGAAGTCCTTAAGTGAAACCTTAACTTCTGTGTCAGGACTATTTGTATTTCAAGCGAAGTGTGTATTTAAGTGCTTCACTATACTGCGGCCATCGTTCTTACCTATGCAACTGAAGTTGTGCCTCCATTTAAGTCACCAAGCCACTTGGCTCATATCCTTGCTGACCCTACAGCAATTTTTCATCAATAGGGTTGCACAAAAAAGGCCAAAAGGCACACTGGAGATGGTGCTGGGCTATTTTTCTGCATGACAACTTAATCAAGATGCAAAAAACCTTTGGACAAAGCTTCTTGTTGGTCTTGACCCTCCACTCCTATAACGTGAAGTGCTTTTCCTCTGAATATGCTGCTGCTTGTAGGAAAGAGGTAGAGCAGCCCCCAAAGCCTTGCTACTAAATCGCTCCTGACAGTCCCCTTGTTCCACAAGCTGCCCTGTCCCAAGAGCCCACAGGGTCAGTCCTAAAACCAATGCTCAGCTGCTGCTGTTGGAGATGATGTTAAAGATGAGGGTCTTCGGAATTGCTCCAAAAACATGAGGGGAAAAAACCCACTTGCGTAGAACTTGGCTGGTTACTTCAAGTTTTTGCAGTTGATGCAGATAAAATGAGGAACTGAAATACGTAAATTTAAAAAAAAAAGTGGGTCACTAAATGTGTTGCTCCAGACAGTCAGACCCAATCTTTCCAGTTTAATCAGTGGGCCTTTAAAAGCTATTGCAGAATTTCCTATTTACTGTCCACGTGACCTGTCCTGTGTATAAGAGTAAGAAATACATTTGTACCGGACTGTGATAAAGCTTGAAATTTTATATGCTGCTGGCTCACTGAAGCCCCAAAATGGGAAGAAATGATTTTTTTTTTTTTTTTTTTTAATTTAGCAAGATTCTTTTGTCCACCCCTGGGTTTGTTTTCTCTGTGTTTCATTAGATCCTGGGAAAAAAACCAAAAACATTTGATAAGCTGAAGAGCAAAAATTGGTTGGCTTCCAGCCTCATCAAGGGAAATAGAAGATGTGCCTTTGCAGGAAAGTCTTCATGAGCAATTAAGATCTGTGGAGTTGCCTAGGACCTGAGATACAGTTAAAGGGTTGAAGTCTGGAAATATTTTCTTGGCAGACCTATGAAGTGAGTTTTTGATATACTGGATCCTGCCCCCCCTTTTTTTTTTTACTGTTGTTTTATTATTTTAAGAAAGTATTTTGTTATAATTGGTTGCAGACCAGAATGCAGTTGAAGATACACTTTTTTTTTCGGTACAATAACAACAAAGTTGATCAGAAAAAAAAAGAAAAAGAAACATGCTGGGAAAGTGAGCTGTGACCTGAAAATGCTTTTTGTGGGAAATAGGTAAACTTCCATGATGCCATCCTGTCTGCCGTGGTTAAATCAGTAAAAGAGCTTGTCCAACTGGACGAAAATACCAGATCACAAAAGATATTGTTTTTTTTCTCCTCTCAAGATTGACTTTTAAAATAGTTTTGAAAGGAGTGGGGGTGTGCGGAAGCCTTGTTAAGCAATCACATTAATGTTTGATAAAATGGAGGCAAGATTTTCGACTAGAGGCTTTAGCCTCGTGTCTCTGCAAAAAATGCTAGTGATAGCATGGGAACACCTGTTTCTGTTTTCTTCTTTGTAACTTTATTTTCTTTATAAACACTGACATTTTTCTCCAATGTCATGCTGACAGCTGAAGCGTCAGCTCCCCATAGCACAGCTTGTGCACTCACACAGTTTCAGCAGCATTTTTGTTGTTGTTTTTAAGCAGTCGGTCTTAGAAAAAGAACTAAGTCTAAGAAAAAAGTCTACAGATTTTCAAAGTCCTTCCTGGTTTCTTTTGATGGCTTCTTCTATCTTCTCGGTTTTGTCTGAATGGCTTGTTCTCATTCTTCGTAAGTTTTCGATTATTTCCTTTCTGTTTTCTTGTTTTACAGACAGTTTAGAAGAATGTGCTGGGAAGAGTTGAAGAAAAGAAAACCCTTTATTATTTGAAAAGATGTAGTTATCTTGTCAACTTCTGATCTAGCAAAGTAGAACATGAGTTTTTGATCTTTTTACATATTTTGAACTTCTGAGCCTTCAAAGGTCTCACATGCTACAGCTTTTTGGAGCATTATTGTACTTTTTATGATCATTCCTATATTCTTTTCCATTGTAATTAACATTTGACGTGAGCCCTTCTTCAAACTATATGTTCAAGGAGAGGGAGCCTTCTACTTAATGATACCTCCTATTTAGGTCAGGAGGTCTTTGTGGGACTCTGGCTTTTGTCACCATCCTTGCCCAACAGTGTATTTTCTTCATGTTAACCTGTTTTAATGTTGCCTTGAGACAAGGGCTGCCTCTGTGGTAATCTGTTTTTCTCTTTCATTAAGGTATGGATCAGAGATCACAGATTAAAACCAGGTTTTAGTCATGTTCTGAAAAAAAAAATCAATGTTCTTGATTTTTGGTATTCTGAATTAAATCAGAAATCAGAATCTCAAAAAGGGGTGTGGGGGGCGTGGGGGGAAAGGGATTATTATTACTGTGTGACCTGGGAAGTCTCACTGTGTTTTCAGGACTTCTGCATCATGGTTGTCTTTTATTCTGAAACTGAAACCATCTGCCTATCAAATCACTGTTGTTCCGTTGAGTTCAACAGGAGGCAAGGTAATGTACTACAACTGAAAAAACAAGCCGTGGCACATTTCCGTCTATAACCATCTCTAATTCTCATCATTTTAGTAGCTGAGCAACAGGGGAAGAGTGCTGGACCATGTAGGGGCAATACAGCCCTCTGAAAGGTTAGCATAAGACTGTGTAAGCAATTAGATACATATCTCATTTTGTCCTCTATTCCAATCTGTCCAGTTTTGAGCTTCAGAGTGTTCATTAGTGCAGTGTGGATAAAAGAAATTGCCAGTTCTGGGAAGCAAGTGCTTCCAGGAGGTACAGTGGATGCCCTCTGTGCTGTGACAGGAAAAGGTTGCTCAACAGTGTGTGAAATCAGTCTTGGACAAGCTTCCAAGCTGCCTGCACGTATTGATTCTGGCACCTGCTTTCATAAGCAGGTGCTCAGGTTTATGTGTCCAGATGAAGTTACCTCTTAACATCTTAATTATATGCCAGACTTTGCCTTTATCCGCTGTGTGAGTAGCACTGGGTATTGTTAGGAAAGGCAATGGAGAATGGAAGTATGCCAAAAAAATTGCAAGAAAATTAAAAAACCCCAAAGAAAACACAACCAAGTGCTTGCTCTAAAAATATTTATCACAAATTTCTTAACCTGTGCTAACAATAACATTTGCATAGCATTATCTACTGAATGGAACCAGAATTGCTCAAATGTGGCAACTCCACCAGCAAATCAGAGCATCCTTCAGTACAGCTTATCTCATATGCAAGAGGATTTCACTTCCCCCATTCTCTTGTAGTGGTGGAGCAAGGTTTTAGTGTGTCAGTGAGAAATGCTGAGAGCTTCCCAGTCTTAAATAGGACTCTGTTAGGATGTGTTGACTACATGTATCTCATTCTGTGTGAATTAAATCAAGGGTGGCATTTGAAAGTCATACTGGGTAGTCTGGCCTTTAAATTCGGGATGAGATTTTACAGGTCAAGTTTTGGCTGCTTTATGAACACCCATCTGGCATCCTGCACATTGCAGGACAAAAGGCATGTAATAATTTTTGCTATACCATTATGAAGGCTGTTGTATTACCTTTCCAGCAGCAACTTGTCAAGGCTGGTAAATGAGACTGCCTTGATGATGTTCTGGAAAATCAGTGAGAACAGGACTTTCTTGCGTTGAGTGATTTATTTTTCAGGTAGGAGGGGTTGCACTGTGGTTACTAAGGCTTCACAGAGCTCTCTGCTGAAAATTTCCTGCTCAGTATCTCTCTCCTTGGAGATAGGCTGAACTTACAATAACTAATTTGTTTTGTGAGCATATGAGTTGTCTGCACTTTGGCCATTATTCACTGTTCAGGTGGAAACTTTCCTTCCTGTGGTAGGTGCCCATTCAAAACATAGGAAACCAGTGATGACAGGAGGGTAGAGGCAGAACAGGACCAAGAAAGGTGCTGGTGCCACTTGGGCACCTCAAGAGCCAAGTCTAACACCCCTTCCCCAGGTTAACGTGCCTGGCAAAGCTTGGGACTCACTGGTTACTTCCTACAACTTCCCACGACTCGTGGCAAAGGAGCTGCTCTGTGGTTTCTCTGTGGGTTTCCAATGACATTCAGTTCCTCTGGTTCTTTTGCCCAAGCCCTTTTTAAGGTAAATCACGTTTCAGTTGCAGTTGTTCTGGAGATTAAATGCACATGTTGTGTTGATCCCTTTTCACTCCCTTGGTGTAATTTGTTTACTGTCCCATTACATATTGCCAGAGATGTGGGGGGAAAAAAAAGCAAGCTGAAGTACCCATTTGTTTTCGTATTTCCTCTCTGTTCCTCTAGCTTTATGATGTTCAAAACCCCCACTTTTCACCTTCACATAGAAATGCACCTTCAAGGACAATGTTACACTCTGATTGGTCTCTAGGTAACCTAAATGTTTCATTCCCTTATTATTAAACCTAAGCTTGTAACTGAAACTGAACTCTCATCCCTTTGCAAATTAACCCCTTGGTGTAAAATGTCAAGGATTTTCCAATTTGTATCAAATGGAAGTCACTGAAGCTGGGAACCTATTGACACCAAGGGGTTAAATCTACAGAATCACAGCTAGCGCTGTGACTTACTAACCCTGCCACAAAAAACGTCCAAGAGCTGGTGTTATGAGGTCTTTTATTAGGGGATAGACTTGGGAGAAAACCAAACAACTTCACAGCTGTAAAGGAAAACAAATAAAGGGCCTGGGAGTGGAAACCAGCAGTAATTAGAGATGCATCCCACGCTAACAGGCCTTGGGGCAAAAACAACTTTTAATTATAAAAAATTCCTCCAGGTTTCTAATTTCAGTGCAGCTGCAGTGGGATGGTGCATGTGGTACCCATGGTACCACAGGGGCTGGAGCAGACTGGGCAGACTGGTCTGGAGGGGCTGCCTGTGGGAGGTCTGTTGGGTTTGGCCGAGGTGTCCTGCAGATCTTCCAGCTCCAGGCACATTTTCCCCCAACAGCCAGTCCAGCTGTGTGACCGCAGGTATGTGGGACCGCCGGGATGAGTGCAAGCACTGCTCTCAGTAAGGACACGTGGACGCTCTAGAGGGCCACGCCAGGACACGAGAGGGGAGGAGGGCTCCAAGGCATCCCGCTGGCCCTGCTCCCAGCGCTGGAGCTGTCGGCAGATGGTTTGCATGTTTGAGAAATCAAAGCCAGGATTTCTGCAGACGTGTGGTGTACCCCCGGAGAGCCCTTCTGCGCCAGCTGTTAGCTCAGGTAATGCAAATAGGCCAAGGAGTAAAAAAATGAGCTTTCCATCTGACTCCATCACCAAATGCTCCTTCCCCGCAGTGCGTGGGGTGGGAGCAAGAGCTGCAGCTAGACGGCAAGGAGGACCCCAAGGGTGCAGGCAGCCCTGGGACGAGCGCTGCCCACCCCTGCTCCCAGCTCTGCACAACAGTTTGGCTTGTTCCCCACATGGCTCAGGTATGACTGGGAACACAGCATCATCTTCTGGCCACACAAATAACACAGTAGTTTAAAAAGCAAAATGCGAATGTGATGTAACAGGGGCAGGGTAGGACAGGGATCGGGGGAGTGAGTTTGGATTTGCAGAGGACAGTAAATCTTGGGGCATTCAGGTTTTTGGAGGGTTGGGCTCTAAAAAGACTTACATGTATTGTTTCCTCCTTGGTGAAACACCAATTACAAGTAATTCTAAGGTTTGTAAGGCTGGAGACTGGCAATCTTGCCTTATGTTATTCAAAATGTGCTGTTTCCTCTTACTGTTGCCTGGTTTTTCTTCTACAGAAGATATTGCAGCAATTTTCCTGACAGATCTGATAGTCCATCTCTACCACGGAGGCTTTAGAAGGTATTTGCTCAAGGAGAGCACGTTCCCAGTACCACCAATTCCATGAAAGTACTAAATTAGTATATTAGTTATTAGACTCAACTACACAAATTACCATTTATATCACTATGAATCTGTCTCTACTGAGCAACCATTTTTATGGTGATGATCCTAGTATTTACATAAAAATTGCAGTACACAAAGTAAATTATGTATTCCAATCTGCAATTTTTGCCAAGGATTTACACATGCAGAATAAATTATTTTCTCCTTCTTAAGCAACAGTAATCATAAGTAATGTGCAGAAACATTCATAACCGTGGTCTCACATGAAAGCTACGTTTTTTGCCTCTGTAACCTGCTGTAATTACAGTGTACATCAATTCCACCATAGGTAGATACACCAGGTTTTTTTCCCCCATTTTCCTCATACAATTTTAATGACTATCCCTGTTTAGAAT
>JAVJGG010000082.1:17281248-17307814 GCA_035590195.1 Aviceda cuculoides | reverse complement strand
ACAACATTTTAAATTAAAAAATTAAAAATTTAGAAGTAGATTGTTTCCCTGACAACAGTGACGGCAACATTTAATTCCCCCCTGTGTCATTTGTAAATAAATACGTACAGTTGCTGATACTAGTGAGATAATGTGCCTGAGGCTAATTGTGCCATTACAAATATTTTGAGCCTGAGCTTGATAATGCAGGTCATGGTACTTAAATATGTATGAACTGAACTAATTTAACCTTTTTGCTGCTTACCAGTGTGTTGACAAAACCTTTTGTAATGGGGCTACATGGACATCACAAAGCAGCTGAGTTATGCTGGGTTGGGTGTTGTGGGGTTTGGGTTTTTTTGGACTTCTGGTGGCAGCCCAAGGGAAGAGGCTTGCATGGGATCATGGCAGGTGTGGAGCAGATCTTGCCAGCTTCCTTCAGTCCCACGGATGTCTTCTCCTGGGGGCTTGGGGTGGATTGTACTTGTGAGACACCCCAGACCTTTCAGCACATATGGTATGTAAGAGAGCTTTGCCTTAGTAAGCCCTGCATAAAGATGGCAGGCTTGGCTCTTTGATTTGTTAACTAGTCTCCAGGACTGATCCCAGGAGGAGCTGTGTGTGGATGGGTTTTGCTCAGAACCATGAGTGCCAGTGCCCTGTGGTTGTGTTTGGAGTCTGTGCCTCTGCAGAGCAGCCGCGCAGTCATGTCGTGCTCCGCTCCTGATGGTGAGGCTGGCCAGGACGCGGCCAGAGGCAGGGTCCCCGCAGGGTGTCTGACAAAGGCCAGCTGTACTTTTGGCACTGCAAGTTAATGAGTCATTAAGATAGAAAAAGATGAGGAAGAGAAAATGCCAAGCTGTTTGGTCTAATCCTCATGTCTTGCCTTGTGGGTATATGAGAAATCATTTAAGTTTACAAGCTCACTGTTTGCAAGATATTCTGCCTGCCGTGAACTCAGCTCTCGGTTTTGTCCTACCAAGCATCAAGCTCAGCTCTAGTGGAAAAAGTCCTTTTAAACTGCTCTGTCAGCATTGCTCCTAGGCTCAGGACTGCTGGTTTAGCCTGTAAAGAGCTTTGGCTGGGCTCAGTGGTGCTGTGCCTTTCAAAGCAGAGCACAGCTGGAGGCGAGGAAAGCAGATTCCTCATCTCTGCTCCTCTGATCTCTTGGTTGAGCCTCGCTGGGAAGGGGAGTATCTCCTGCAGGGCTTTGGCTCAGCACGCTCCCTCGGGCTGGTAGCAAATGAACTCTTGCAGCATCGCTGCAGTGTCAAGATTGGCTATGGATAGAGTGAAATGTTTAATGTACAGGTTCTCTTAGGTTTCTTATCTCCCCTTGTCATGTTCTTTTAATAGCTAATCAAGTGGGTGAACCAAGTAAAAATTTACTGATGGTGTAGGTAGTGCTAACCCCAACTCTGGCATTAGGAAACCTCGGAGACTAAATTGTGGTCACCTCCCTCTTGGCATGGCACCGGCTCGTCCTCCCTAAGGCTTATGTGTGTCAGCTGAAGGCTGCAACCAGCACAGCATACATGAATTTGCTTGGACACTTTGATAGCTGGACAGGTCTGTTGTCCTCATTGCATTGGCAAAATCTTCAGCAGGACTGTCAAGTCTGGCTCAGATCCTCAACCCGTGCCTGCTGCTGGGGCTTGATCAAAGTCAGCGGCACTACAATGTTTTATAGAGTCTGAGGCACTCGCTGTGTACTGTGGGGAAATATAATCCTGAAAGCAGCGTATTTTAGGGACGCAATTTCAGCAGAGCAGAGCGTTGCTCCTGCAGGTCTCTTAGCTGGGAAATGGGCTGCCACAAGTCACCTAATAAAGCTCGGGGCAGCATGCCATGAGGTACCATGACGGAGAGGAGGAAAAGCAGACATAAAGGGACGAGAAGTAATGAGAGAGAAAAGGCTTGAAAACTACACCATCATGGTTTGAGTCACATTAGAAGGATTATTTGGTTGTGAATAGTGGGGTCAGCAATTCTATCTCTACCTGGAAGAACCATGTGCTGTCCCATTACAGCAAGCTCTACTTAAAGCTTGTTAGATTTAATGTGTTGAAATAATGTTACACATAGTCAGCCGTGGTCCCTGCCAGTAATTAATGTGAGTGCAATTAATCTGAGTGGAGATGACACCTTTTGTCAGCAACAGGTAATCCTTTCTAGCAAAGGTAAAGCTGAGCATGCAGTTGAAAGGGAAATCATTAGCAATGTTCCTCTGCAATTGCAAAGTTTGTCTTCACACCTTGTTACTTCCCTAGATGGATGAGCTAAACGTGGAGAATAACAAAACAAGAAAAAGCCCTTCATGAGCTTCTGAAGCTGTTCTTGCTGGTTGAAAGGAAAGCTTTCCTTTGTACATGTTGATATTTCTTAAATGAGATGCTTTGATAGCCCCGGAGCGATTTAGCTCATCTCGCAATAAATGTGGAAACTGAAGGAAGTACTCAATTTGTAAGACGATCATATTGTTTGAACAAAGATTGGCTACAAGTGCCTTTGCTTAGATTTAGCAGAGTTAGGCATGTTTATATCCATTACTTCTTTGCTGGAGTCTCCGTCAGAAATATGGCCCCCATTTGGGTACCAGACAGGACACGGCATTAGACTGCTTTCCGTGGCCTGGCCAACCAGCGCTGCCTGTGACTGTCTGGGGACCTCTGCAGAAATGTCAATTAGCAATAAAAGTTCTGCAAACAAGCATTATGCCATCTCCTTATACCTCCCCTGCTGCTGCTCACAGTCACACAGTAATGTCCAGAGCTAAAAAATGGATGTTGTGGGCTTCTGCGGCTCCTCTGTTGCTCTAAGTTCAGCATGGTGTTTTTCTGGACATGCTCTCATGTGGACGTTGGGATGTCAAATTGAAAATAGAGGATTTAGCCACTGGTATCCTTTCTCAAGGGTTGCTTTTCAGATTGGAGTGCCTGTATCTTACATCTAATTCCTCTTGGGCTAAACATCTTTGATATAGTTCCTGTCTGTGCTTTTCTCTCACGTGGCATTTCTGCAGGTGACTCGGGGATCTCTTAGCTCCTGGGTGTCATCCACACAGCTCAGAGGAGCTCAGCAGGCATTATTTACCATTTCTGTCGTCAGTTCCTTTTTTTTTTTTTTTTTTAACTGCAATCCCCTTGATTTTAAAAAGGAAGAGCCCCTATGTCTGAGCAGTGTCTGTCTTCTCCAGTGTAATTAATTATCTCTTTAGGGTGCTGCATAGATTGCCCCATCAGCAGCTGTGTAACTCAGGGAGGTTTTCCCAAGTGGAAATCCCTTCCCTGATTGCTCTGAGGGGAATGAGCTATGGATTTGCCCTAGCTGTGTTGGGTGGAAGGAGAAGCCCAGAAGCCTTCCTAGCACTGCCATCATGCAGGCACAGAGCTGGGTGCGCAATGCACTGCCTGGAAGGAGGATGCAACAGCATTTACCACATCAGTGACAGCCTTGCAAGGGAGATGAGAATTAACAGTGGTTAGATTGGGGACTGGAGAGCGTGCCTGTTTGCTGCTCTGCAGCGCTGCCTAGAAAAGTGTGTCTTGGTGTTAATGGGCATGAGGAGGGCTTGGGCTGAACTTTTCTTCCATCAGGCAAGTGCCTAGGTACCAGAGATCGTGATACTTCCCACGTAGCACCCAGGAGGCTTAGGTGAGTCTTTATGTGCCTTTTTCCTACCTGAACATGATGCATCTCCTAACCTAGGGCTACATATCTGATGCATGTCATCCACCTGGCATTGAGTTTGTCAAGCAGCGCAGCATTTTGATTGCAAGCTGACATGGGCTTTTTTGAGCACTGTCAGCAGTCGGGTGCTGTGCGGATCTGGTATATAGTGCTCCTTTGCATGGAGATGCTTCCTCCCTTTTGAAACAGTCTTACAAAGCCAATGTGCTCCAGAGACGAAGGGTGCTGTGGGCACACCCATGCATTTTACTTGGCTTGATTCATTTGTTCTTTTAATCATTCATTATCCAGTTGGGAGCAACTTCAAAGTGCTGTTTCTCAGCAAGACACATTCACCCCTATCACTTGAATATGCCCAAAGCCAGTTTTCTGCAGGACTTATTTGGTTTTTTGGTTTTTTTAAAAAATGTATAGTATTTCAAAGTTGCTTTATGATTAGACCAGGACCACTAGCAGTCGAATCTGTCAGGATCCAAAGGTGTTTCAGGGCATATTTTTCCTAATCCTGAGTGCAGGCATAAAGGGCTTAGCGGCAGAAGGCCTCCAGGTGCCCCACTGCTCCACATAAAAGAATAATAATGGATGTTTTCATTAATAAAAGTGCAGACCATAGCTTATGCATTCCTAATCCTGGAGTAATTAAATGGCTGGAGAGAAGGATGATTCATACCAACACTCACAATGCTCTAAGAGTTCCTTTTCTGTGTGTTTGAGTGTGTCTCTAAGAATGAATTTGCTTTGTTATATCTTGTCTATAATTTATTATGCTCTTGTTAAAAAGCTGCTTTCTGTGGAGAAAATCGCTGTATTTGGTTATCATGGTATACCACACAAACCTAAGGTTGACTAGTGAGCATTCAAAGGGAATGGCATGAGATCCTGCAGAAGAGCATTTCTGGAGGAAGCAGTCCAAGGCGAGAGGGCTCTGCCTGCGAGTGGAGATGCAGCCTTGTAGTGGTTTTGGTGGTGTGAGCTCCTACTGTGTGTCTCATGGTGTTGGGGGTTGCAAAACACCCCAGTGTCAGGAATTCTTCAGTTCTCTGTGAATATCAGCTTTCATCAAAAAAAGCATTTTATTTTTTTCTTTAGTCCTCATGACTTAAGAAAAATGGTCACAAATGTGGCCCTGCAGGCTCAAGAAAAATGGTCACAAATGTGGCCCTGCAGGCTCAAAAACCCAACAGAAAGAACTCAGGTTGACTTAACATTTATCTCATGATTAATACTGTGGCTGACTTGCCAATTTATACTACTTGAAAGACCAACTTAAATAACCTGTAGCATTTATATACTACCCTTCAGATGTGGATTGAAAAGCCCTTTCAGATGTGAAACTCTGTCCCTTGTGATATACTTGTGATAGATTGTTACTGTGGATTTCAGCTAATTCGGTCTCATTTTTCTATGGTGATTTTTCTTAATTCTGTCTCACTTTTCCATGAGTGATGGGCTGTACATACGCGTTGCTCTTGCTGGGATCTATAGAACCCTGCAACATCCAGTGATTTCACCACAAAATTATCTGGCTAGGGACTTCACCCGCCAGAAAGTTAATTTGGAGAAGGACGTGTGTACAGAAAAGAAGCGACAACTGAGAGGTGATATTAAGAAAACCTAGCAAGGAAATCCCCCAGGAAGCAGAGCAGCTCCTCATATTCCCCAGCTGAGTTAGCTCACAGGTCTTCGAGAATATACTCAGCTTGGGAGCAAAAGAGTGTGCCTTTCTTCTGCTAACTTTTAAAAACGATCTTTGCTTGAGTAATGCCAGGCTACATCAAGGTAAATGTATATAGGAATAAAAAGTTATTTGCAAGAGAAATTTGGGGAAATACTGGCAGTAGATGGCAGAGGGTGATGCAGGACACAGGGTTGTTCTTGTCTTTGCCATGAGCTTTCTTTGTGTGCTGCAGGGAGGAGTGGGCTCCCCAGTCAAAGGACACTCAAAGGACCAGTAACTGCACAACCAGTCAGTGTTGGTGAAAGCCTCTGCCTTTCTTTAGCTGATGTGTTAGTATGGACTGGATTGGCAGCGCCTTTGCTGCACCTCAGAGCCTTTCAGCTGGAAGTACCCAGAACTCACTTTTTGCCTTGATTGGGCTGGACTAAATCAAACTGTACACCCCCCTCTCCCTTTTTTTTCTTGTCTTTTTCTGTGTAGACTCTAAAGAGAGCTTCCATGTTCACATTTGTGTATGACTAAGCACCTATTAGAGGAGCTTGGGGTGGTCACTGTGAGTTAGGCAGCCCGGGAAGGCTTGGAAGTGAGCAAACCCAACCTCACAGCCAGATTCTCTTAGCATCTCATGATGTAGCTCTCCTTTCCCCACTTGCTCAGAAATAACAGACATAATTTTCCACTGAGAGATAATTTACAAGGCAGACAAGCTTACAGAAGCAGTAAGAGCTAAGCAATACACCCCAGAAATCTCATTGCTATATGGTAAATGTAGCACCAATTGCTTGTATGCTGATATTGGCATCTCTGACCCCACTGTAGGAAATATTTTTCCTACTAACTTTTAGGAGAAAATTTCCCTCCTGCATAGCAGTGAGCTGATGGTGGTTCAGCAGAGCTCCCTTGCCAAAATCTTGTCGTCTTTTCCTTTGCGTTACCACCCCCCAACACGCATTTGCTTTGTGCACCCCCAACAGAGTAAATGTTTTGATAATCCCCAAATGTGTGACCCTCCCTCCACAATATTGAGCTTCATTCCACTTCAATTTTTCCCAGCTCCTCAAGGTTTTCTAGTTCTTCCCATTTAACACTATGGTCCACCTCTATAATGATAAAGCCCCTGATTTGCAGTTCATATCTTTCTTCCCTATGGATATTATGTCTGTTGAGCAAACCCTGTTACCTCCACCTGTCCCTCAAGTGTCCCCAATATAGGCACTGGGGAGGGGATAAGGGAAATACGCACTGGGAAGCTGCTGGGGGATTTATGCAGCAATGCTCTGAGCATGTGTTTGAGAAGTATGAAATATGTTTGTCAGGTTTTAGGATTACACTTAGAATCAACCCACCTTGGAGAATATGAAAAAAAACCCAACTGATTTATGAGAACATGCATTTTAAAAGCAAAGCACAACATGCACCTGCGTGTGACAACATTACTTATGCTCCCAGGGCTCAGTTCACACTTGTGCCTGTGTGTGTGCTCCGCCATGTAAGTGCAAGCCCATTAACAGCTGCGTATGCAAAAGGGAGTTGCGTGCAAAGGTTTTGCAGGAGCAGGAGATGTTTCCCTTTGCAAGTGACTGTGAGTCACGGCTGTCATCGGCTGCGCTCCCTCCCCGCGCCCACATGGCAAACAGGGCACAGGATGTGCTTAGGGGAAGGGGTGATATTTAATTCATGTGTGAGCACAATTAAAGTAGATTCAATCTGCAAAATCAACTCAGGAGAGTGCTTCGATTACCTCCTCTCTGAACCTCCTCCTGGATAAAAGCACAAGGCAGAGATGGTGGGAGCCAGGCAAACCTCCCTTTATCTGCTGAGCTTAAGCTGTGATTTGCCCACACATCCAAGGTGAACAATATCACTAACCAAATCAGATTAGAGAAAACAGCAGAGAGAGTGGCAGAGCCGTGGGAAAGATGGGAGCAGGAGCATTTTGAAGGCTGGAGTTCTCCTCCCAGTGAATGAATGGGATGAGATGAAAGGATGAGACCAGTGAGCAGACGAAGCGCAGAAGTTGATAAAATCCTCAGACTTCGGAAGATTTACCTGAGCCTATTAAAATGCAGGTTTCCCTCACCAGGACCACATGAATGAAAGTGTGACTGACAGCACAGCCAAGCCTTGCATCTAAAAGCAAAATTAAGAGGGCACAAAAAATAAGCGATGCTCTTGCTCGAAAAGCCTGTGCAAATGACTCTGAGGCAAGAAAAGGAGAAGGGATGTGTCTGTGCAGGCAGTGTGAGCACTGAATCAGTGCTATTGACTGCGAGGGTGATAAAGGGCTTTGCTATCTTGCTAGAAACACAGCGCCGCGGTCAGTGTCCACCTTGTCATGCTAGCCTTGGTGCTGGGAGGAATGCTGGCATGCGGAGGAAGGGGAATGCGTTCGGCTTAATATTTCCTAATGATTTGGTCAGAAACCTGACTTGGGTTTATTGAGATGCTCTGAATTCCTTCTTTGCCTTGCAGACAGGAGCCAAGATTTTTTACAGCTGTGCTGTCAGCGTTGCTCACCTCTGGGGATGTAACCATGTCCTTGCTCTGTACAGCAGGACTGTAAATCACTACAGCAGCATTCACACTGTCAGGATCAGAAACCATTACAGACGTTTATATTTTCTCCTGTCCTGTTGTATTAGCTAGGCTTTCTTTAGATTGCCTTTTTTTTTTTTTTTTTTTAATTTTGTAGATCATCTTGTTATTGCAGTATGTGCATTTAACTCAAAAATAATGCTTTGGAATTAGCATCAAGAGAATTAACCACACTTTCACGAAAGGCCATTAACACACACAGCGAGGAATCCAGCACGGGAACTGATAAAAATCGGAAGTCAGAGAGCTCAGGAGGGGAGGCTTAATTAGCCTGTGAGGTTTTTCTTTAAAATTCTTAAAAAATTAGAGATCTTCTCCAGGAGTTTATTATGGGCTCCTAAATGACTTTCATTTAGGAGCTTACAGGTTTGACCCAAATTTTGTCCTTGTTACACCTTGGAGAGATTGCAGCATTAAGTGCAGGTAAGCCTGGAAGCTGAAGAAAAATCTTCCAAGAAGATGACCCAGCTCCAAAGCCAACATGGTCAGAATCTTCTCCCTTGCAGAAATAGGAAGGCTTTGAAGCCAAGTTCTTGGTTTAGGGCAGGTAATTCTGAAAGAGGGCTTTACTCTGCTGCATAGCTGAGCCTGCTCTGGAAAAACAAGGAAGATAACACTAGAGGCTGCTTTCCCAAGTTTACACATTGAAGGTGATTTGGCTGGAGGCTGCAGATGAAGGGCCAAGTTTGTTTAGTTGCTACCTCCTGGGAAATTAGCAGAGTCTTTGAGGAACGCTGCAATCCTCTAGGCAGGCTCTTGTCCCTCTGGACACTCTGCAAATCAGCTTTTTAGAATTTTAGGTTGTTCCTAAGAATATAAACAGGAGGAAATCGTGTTTGTGAGAATGTAACACTTCCCCAGAGCACGGGGTGTTACGGCTGCATGCACACTCAAATCCAACAGGTGGTAAAGCTCAGATTTATTCTTCAGTAGAAAAGTTAGTTAGAACTCCGGTAACAGTAGTGAACTACAGGCCCAGTGATGTAAGCGGAATTAGTACTACACAGCCGACTTAAGAATCCTTAAAATTCAGAAGTGATGACTCAAAACGTGCATATCACTCACCTAAAAGCTGAGGGCTCTCCCTTGAGGGGTTACCTCGGGCAGTGCTCCGACCCAAGGGGGAGTTCCTGACTGCAGACCCGCTGCTCCGAGGAGGACTGATTTCAGCATGTCCTCCGGCGGGGCCCCGTTTATACCCCTGTCGAATCTGATCTGTGGTCATTTAATCCCTATTGGCCAAGAAGGTCACCCCAGTGTACCTGGTGCATCTTGCTTGGCCAGTTCAAATTTCAACCTGTGGCCTCCAGGGTTTAGGGGTTTTTTTAGCTTCCCCTTCTCCCTGCCTGGAGAAGTTTAGTTTCCTGCTGGCGGGATGGGGGGAGTGGGAAGTGTACTGCCACATGGGGTTAGCTGAGCTCTTGGCTGAAGCATTGAACACCAACCAGTGGGGTGGAGAACAAGCAAATACCTCAAGCTTCCTGAAAACCAGGATATCAGTATTGTTTTCCTTCTTATTTTGTGTCCATGTGAAGAAATTAATTGCTTAACCAAACTGCACAGCAATTTGATTCAGTCAGATAATGGCCCTGAAATTCAAACAAGGGACGTGAATTTTTGCTTGGTATGAATCTTCATGTCCTATTTCTTTACTATGTTTGGATTTCCCAGTGTGGCATGGACCAGCCAGAAGAACTGCTCAACCTTTGGCCCTTGCCAGGGGCTGATAGTGCAAAGGCTGTCTTAAATATACAACTGGAAGACCTGGAAGTTGCTGAAGGCCGAGTGAGATGAGGAGAAAAGCCCATTTGTGCCAGCAGAGGTGTAGGAAGGTGCTTTCAGACCTTTGCCTATTGAGCTGCCTCATCCTGAAGCAACGTTAGTCTGCCATCTCCAGACTTGCCTCGCTCTAGTTCGGGGTCTGATCATACAGAGTTTCGGAAAGCCTTTTATCACTTGCTCGCTTTCAAAACCGGGTGCAAACTTTTCTACTTCAGGGCCTTGGCAGTGCAGTGTCCTGGGCAGAAACCACCCAAGCACCTTCCCCCTTTCACCTGCCAGTCCTGCTACCTTCCAACCCATAGTGGAGTGTCCCCACAGGGGCCCTGTAGCGAAGAGCCTGCAGCCCCAGCCCAGCAATGACCTGTGATGTCCAGTGACCCATCTCTCATAGCAAGATGCTTTGTCAGTTACTGCTGTGTTTAGGCTGATCTGCTCTGTTTTCCACCCAAAGTGGCTTGTTCAGAGTTTGGTTAATTAAGCGTCTGGGCATAGTCGACTCCTCAGTTAATTCACTGCATGCTGAGGGGTGTTTATCACTGGGTAGCATATGCTCAAATTTCCCAAGTATGCTTTTGCAGCAGAGGCTTTACATATACTTCCTGCTTTTCTGATTCTCTAAGCGTCTTTCTCCAAAATTTTAGCATTTTTAGCTAAGGGAGGCTGCTTTCCTAGGCACTCCTGGTACCTTGGTGATGTTACCACTTTTCCCCCACTTTAAAAAGCGTTTTCTCATTTTGTCTCCTCCTCACATTTCTCTCTTTTTCCTAAATCTCTTTGGATAACATCCCTCTTTCTTCCTCCCTGAAGTTTCTTCTTTCTGTCCTTCACACATAAGCTGATGGTAGCTAACCTTGCTGCCTTCTTGTCTCTTCTTAAGTTCATCCGCACTGAGCAGGTTGAGTTTCTTTTGATTCCAGTTGTAAAAACACAACAAGTAGGGACCAGAGTGAATCAGCCTTGCATTTATACAAAGAGGGAAAAACCCAGCTAACATGGCAATTAGAGATCAGAGAACTGACTGATTAATACCCAACACAAGAGCTGACAGAAATGTTTGCACTAAGTGCTTACTGTTAATTATTCATCCTTCCTGAGCAGACCTTATCTTTGGCTCAATATCCCAAGATACAGGGAAGCTGCAGTGTCCCCTGTGGGTGGAGGAGGCAGGGAGAGGTGAAGAATGAGGTAGCAGCTCATGTTTTACTGTATCCTGCTGCCACAGAGGATCTCAACAGGGTCAAATTGCTGTTTTGCTTCTGTACTCTCGAGGCATTTTTTTTGCAGGGAAAGATTTATTAGCTGGGCAAACATTTTACATGGGCCTCCTCCGGCAACAGTAATCACATGTGGGGTTTGTTGGAATGCTTTTTTTTCTCCCCCTTGTTAAGACGCTGATCCCTGTAAGGATGCAGGTATATACTGAACTTCACACTGAGGAAAGGCAGCATTTGTTTTGGAGGGGCCAGCAGGAGGGAGCAGGAATGGTGGATGGGGACCTAAATAAAAACAAAATACATTTTATTTGTATTCTACTGTTCTAACCCTGAAGAAAGAAATGTTAGTGGTGTCTGTTGTTGTTTTACCCCATGCATTTTGTGTCCTTTCTCCTGTTCACAGCGTTGGCCACTGTCCTTGTGCCCGCCAGAAGTGCTTTAGTATATAAAAGCCTGCAGCTGACAGCAATATCTGTGTTGTATATGGATACGAGATACATAGTAACTGCTTCACCTTGGCTTCAGGTACTTCCTTATACAACTCTGGCCTGTTCCCTTCATGCCGGCTGTGCACATCTGCTTCCATATTCCATGGTTATGGGAGACAGGGCTACACCAAGCTAATGAAGGCTACAAAAGCATGAAGTGGCATCCAGTAGAGTCAGCAAAAGGGGAGCAGATCCTGGGGTTGGTGAAGGAACCCACCTCCCTTGCATCAACAGCACCTCTCAGCTCTTTGGAAATCTTGGTTGGTCTCTGGTATGGATTCCCTCTGGGTGTGCCCCAGGCTGATGGTACCTCACAATTTTTTTAGGTGTTACGCTGTTTTAACCATCTTTATTAATATCTTTGACCTTATCTCCTAGCCTGCTCTGTAAGAGTCTAAAAAAAAGCTTAAAATAGTCTAACCCATCTAATGGATGAGATGGAAACTTCATTGACTGACTTACCCAGGAGAGATGTGTGAAGCTCATCACACCTAAATTAAATTATATCTTGAGCACCTTTCCTTTGAGCGCTGTCATTTTCCTCCAAGAGGCTGTATAAATTGCTTTTTCATTTTATTTGATGTGGCAAAAAGCCAGGACTGGAATCTATCATTCTCCAAATCCTGAGCAGTGGTGATGGGTCAAAGCAATCTAACATGAAGGTTATTATCACCGAGTATGTGGGTTAGCACGGTTGAAGAAAATAATGTATTTGCCTGAATTAACACCTAAGTGCATCCTGACACAGAAACTCTGTTCTCTCAAGACTTTTTTTGATTCAGGAACTCCTGTGAACTTCATTGATTATCTCAGTCCTTGATTTCCCATGAGTGACACAGAAGGCAAATTAAGTTTATGGCAGAAAGTCTTCTAAAGATTGTGTAAATCTTTATACTAATTCTGTTAATAAATTAGGTGGGATAAGCTGAAGTGGTATGTACTGGGTGAAAGTGGACCACATAATCAAACCATACAGGGGATGAATTTTGACTCAGTTATGAAAAAATGAACACTAATGTCAGAATTTGCTTTTTTTCCAGACCAAGTACATAGAAAAAAGATGCTGGTCCATCATTTCCATGGCAACCAGAGCTCTTGCACCTCAGGCTGCAGATCAAGCAAGTCAGTAGTGCCATGCTCTAGATCTGCTGCCCCACCAGCTTGGAGATCTCCCACTGCCAAAGGTTTGGAGGGCATCTTACTGGGGAAGATGGGTGCATTAATGCTTACCTTGGTGACCCTTTAGTTTTACTTATCTAAGGTGTACATCAGCCAATGCATACAGTGTATGTCCCCCTTGCAGAGCCTCTTTGTGCGTGGCAACAGCTGCATGAGCTGAAGTGATCCAGCAATGGGTGGTTACCCTACCTGTGTTCCCACTGCACCCCAAACCGCTCTTCTCCATCTCCCCAAGCCTGATATGGGACAGAGCACAGAACTGTGAGGCTGTGTGGCAGTGCCAACAGCCTGAAAGAGGAAAAAGAGGCAGGAGATGAAACCATTGTTTAGTTCTGCTCCCATCTGGATGCCTTCCTGCCCCCGGGTGCACACACATGCACCTAAATTTGTATGACATGGGTATCCCAGGACAGGCAATAAGATACACTCAATATGCAATCAGGGCTCACTCAATAAGTGGATGATTAGCAACTGCATTTTTACTACTGCAGATTGAGGAGGAAATCAAGCCATTGTCTTTTAATACAAAAGAGCTTTGACTAGTTGGTTAGGATTTTAGTTTCTTTTGTAATATCTATATTTTTATACATATGTATTTGTATATATATACATATGACTCCTGTAGGAATCTGACACACTAAGGAGGTTGGGACCTTAACGTTTGAGCTGAAAGAGGCTAGCGTTATACAAATGCAAATTATTCCTGATGTCCAAGTATTTTTACTAATAGTACTTTGTGGTTAAAACAGGATTTATGTCTTTTAATGCACTGAAAATACTCCTAGTCTCCACAACAGCTGTGAAGTTGGTGAGCGTTATTGACCTATTGTTTAAAACTAATGGATTTCTCTTGGCTTTTTTATAGCTTTCTATGTTGGCAAGAAATGAACAAGATATGTTATACAGTGATCAGATCCAAAGGCTGTTAGAAACAGTGAAAAGATGACCACTGACTGCTGAGCCTTGGATCAGACCCTAATATTTTCTTGGAGACAATTTGTGTGGCAGTTCAATCCCATTTATGTTACATTTCTTTCTGGTTTATGGTTCTTTTTGGGTTTGATTCAGTAAAGGACCTGATAAGGATCGGAGCTGAGCTAATGCTGATCATCCCCCTCTGTATCCCAGCTCCCAGCCAAGGGTTTGCTTCTCTCAGGGCAAGGGTTTTGCTGAAGCCAGGAAGCTATACTGGCTGTGTGCCTCTTCTCCCTTACGGATCCTTCCTACTCTCGGCACAGGTCCCGCCCTGCTCCAGCTCTTGGCTCATCAGAGGTATTATCTACCCTCACTGCTTTGTAACACCTTACGAATATTAGCAGAGCATAAATCTATGCAAGTTGTCTCCTATGATGTTAACAGCACGGACATGCTATTCATTTTCAGGCCATCACTGGCCACCTGCCACTGGGTTTTGTGATTTACATGAAGTTGATGGACAACCTGTGAGTTCTGTAGCCAGATTTGAAGCATTACTTTGAATTTTAGGGGTTGCGTTCCTTTCAGATTTCTCCTGTCCCTTCCCTGGCAAGCTTTTCCAAGGTTGTCTACAGAATGGAAGGAGTGGGGGGAGATTTTCTTCTGGGTCTCTCTCTTAGTTTTTAATTAATCAGTGAGGTTCTTTTCTGGCTTGAGTTCTTTCTAGCTTCAGTGCCACCATCTTATTAATTGCAGCCAGTTAGCAGAGTGGAGATGCAGCCAAGTGTCAGCTGGTATGTGCTTGTTGTCTTTTTTTGTCGGCATAATTAGAGAGTATTCACTGACTATCATGTTGCTCAAACATACTCCTTCGTGGTGTTTCCTTTGTCGTGTAGCTGTATCTTATGGCCCTTTGGCTGAACTTTGGCTTCTGCAGTGGGGGAAGGTGGCTGGGAGGGTGGTTCATTCTTGATGCTAAATAAAAACATGGCTTGGGATATAAAAGTGTTGCTGGGAAGGATTTGCAGGCTGATGACAGCGTGTTGCCTCAGCAATCCAGGACCCACTCCCCATGCACAGCACTCAGCTTCATGTGATGGCGAGAAAGTGCACTGCCCTGGCACAGTAAGCAGGAATTGGGCATTTGGGGTATATTATTAGTGCCCAGGGTGGCCTTCTCTGGCCGCTGCAAGGACACTAGGGACCACTTGAGGGTTAGGAGGTACAGAAAGAGCCTCCGTGGGGCTGAGCACTTGCCTCACTGGAAGAACCCCAAATGCTTGTTGTGGCTGGGCAGCAGCTTCTCCCTTTGCCTTTGTTGAGTAGTGGCCTGGGAACGGCCGGCCAGGGGGGATCAGATGGGAGCCTTTCCGTGAAAGCATCAGGCTCCCAGTTCTGGTGAATGATTTTCATGATGTTTACCAGAGTCTCAAAACTAAATAGCTTGTTTCTGATTGTATGAAGCATCTCACTCAAACCAATTATGCAGCAAAATTAAATGAGAGTGGGGTTTCTTAGGTAGCCTGTGACCTACAAAAACGGCAGTACTTTATCCCTGGGTTTAGTCTCATTTATTCTCCCAATCTAGAGTATGGGACAGGAACAACCCCTGCCTGCTATAAACCAAAAACTGAGGCAAGGGAAAATTCAAACTACCCAAGCTCTTTCCTCCTCCAGCACCAAACCACTGAGCACCTGGGCTGGCCCACATCCCTCTGCCCTGCCAGGGCATCTGCTTGCCACTCTGAACTGTACTTCTGGTGTGTGGTCCTATTTTTTTTTTTTTCTCCTTTTTTTTCCTAATTTGGAAGTGGAGTCTCGTGCAAGGATGTAAGATATTGTTCTCCTCCATTATACATTTCTCTCTCTGTCTTCTCTCTGTAATCAAAGGGAGCAGATGGAAAACTTTGCAAAGAAAACAGACGTGTCTGCTCCCTGCTGCAAGTCAGGAGGGGGCTCAGGTGTTATTGCTCATACTTCGTGCTGCAGTTAACTGGATTTGTCCAGGGGATTTAGGAAGAAAAGATGCCATTGCCAGGCATCTGCGTACAAGTAATTTGTCTTGATACGTTTTCGGTGTTACTGATGAGAGAGGGAGACGAATGCTTAATTAGGGAATTAACCGTCTTTTAAAAGATTAAGTTTTCTTTGAACTCATTTATCAAAATGGGGGGGAAAAACGTGCTGCAAACTGTTTGACAGAAATCTCTTTTCTCAATATGAATGAAAGGCTGAACAGTTAGAGCAAAAGACAAGCGTAATTACTAGATAAACCTAGGACTAGGCTTGCCCTATGGAAGTACTGCTTCCCCTTGCTGTGTCAGTCTCGTGTACTGGTTCTATTTTCTTCTCTTCCCAGAGCTACTCCATGCAGCCCCCCAGGAAAGGGGGGCATATGCAGGTAACCCTGATTCTGCCCCCATCACATCACACAGCTCTTGGCTTTGCTCCTGGAGTCCTTCTCTGTTATTCAATACGTGTTAGCTGGAGTGATGCAGATTAAAATTTTTTTTACAGCACCCAAGCACTTTCGGGGGGAAATGGGAGCTCAAGCATATGCAGCAGTGAAAGATAGATGCAGGTATCTCAGGCTGACATGGAAAGTGTTTGTCTGATGCAGTGCTACTGCTCACAGCCATAGCCTATGTTATGTCTCAAATCTTTAAGTCAATCAAAAGTTAATTCATCCCCCTTCCATTAACAAGGATGAATGCAGTTTGATATATGAGAGGAGAATAACCTTTTTTCCCTGGGATGATCACCAGGACCAGATGTGTGTGCACACACCCAATACTCCTATGAGCATCCCTCTGGTTGAGACTTAGTGTTTAGGGTGGTTAAAAATATTTACCTTTTATGAGCAGAAAGTAGCATCGTACAAACTGTGACAATATTTTTTCCCCTTCATGAGCTAAAACCAGTTATCAGTGGTTTTCCTCCTAAATTCCTCCCTCGCACTTCATGGAGATTCTCTAATTCAAATTGACAGGTGCTTGTACAGCAGGTTGAAATGCCAAATAACAAGCTATATTTTACATTTTTATGCATGTATGAGTGGAACATGAATTATTTCAGATTTATTGTGGGAATGGCAGGGAGTTAGACAATGTGGACTACTTTTGTTTGTTTGTTTATGATGCACTTCACCTGCCCCTCATGAACCTCAAAGAGCACACAGCTATTAGTGGTTCTCATTTGCAGCAAAGCAACATCTCTGATACTTCTCTAATATTTGCCAGTGTTTGGCTGGAGAGGGGGGCATGATTTTTGACTCTGAAATACCACACTCAAGCTCTGCCCCAGGCCTTGCTTCGAGGCTGCATGTAGGAGAGGAATGGCACGCAGCTGCAAGTCCACAGAGGTTCACTGGCCCTGAGGCGATCCCGCAGTCTCACCTCCTGTGCGTCTCGAACGATGATTTTGTTTCACTCTTGGCAGTGAAGGTTGTTAATGGTTTCTTGCAGGAATATCAGCTTCTGCAAACCTGTCCCACGTGGGTGCTCCCCTGGAGCTCATGTGCAGGTGGGTCCGTTGCAGGTGGCTCATGGCCAGGCTCAGCTTGACATAGGGTCCCTCAGGGGCTGCAGGCAAGACCCTGGGTGCTGCACAGCTTTTGGGTGCACAGGGAGGACAGTCAGCCCTCTGGGCATGGGGGCTTCCAAAGCCAACTCGTTTGGAGGGGTGAGAGTGTAAGCAGATGCCTGGGAACCTGGGATTAACCCCAGCATTGGGTGCTCCTTTGGGAATAACCTGTTTGAGTCCCCACCTCTAAGGACTGCAGGTGTCCCCATCATGGGACATCCCAGTGGAGCCCAGAAGAGAGGACCCATGTGCACGTCTGTGCCTGAGCTCTCTTCCCTCCTGCAAGCCTTTTTCAGGCAAAGAACCGTTCCTGCACCAGACACAGCAACCAGGAGATACTTGCAGGATGAAACCCAAATGTTTGCAAGCGTGCCGGGAGTTGTCTTTGGAGCCGTTGTCACTGCTGTGCTGAAAAAAACAATGTAAAAAGAAAAATCAGCATAGCTTCAGTGAAACCCAACAAAACGGCTATGTTCGGCTGGAAAATTGGAGCAATAATCGGCACCTCATTTGCTGTATATAGCTACAAGAATAGCTTTTTAGCCTGATTCAATGCTCGTTAACACCTTTGTAAAATGAGGGTTATGGCCATGAATGTACTTAAATGCAGCACTGGAACAAACCCGTTTGTGTCTACTCCTTAAGCTAATAGAGCTCCCTTGGTAATCCTTGGTCATGCTAAGAGAGCTGAAAACAGATTGTCCCCCCGAAAACAGTGGTGTGATGCTCATGTACAGCAGCTGGGCCTCATCTGTCAGGCAGCATTCTTGAAGGCCATATCCTTCAGTGTAGATGGTTATTTTAGAATCGTTGCAGCCATATGTATTATTTACCATGAGTAAATAAAACTGTTTTCGCTCCTTATCCACCAGCACAGGATCACTGAAGGGAGACAAAGCTGGGTTTTATTCTTTAATGAAAGCTGCTAACAAGGTGTCCCCATTGCATGAGGGCTGCTCTGCCAGTAGGAATCCCTCACCTCAGTGGGAATGGCGCTTTCATCTCCCCTTCCCCTCAAAGGTACAGCCGTGACTGCCTTTCCCATGGAATAATTATGTGGAATTGTTTAAATGAGCCATAAAATGAAAACGCTGAGGGGGAGACACAATAGGCAGGCTCCTGTGTTGGCAGGGTTGCCTTACGGCTGGAAAATTGCTTGTTCGGGTTGTAAAGCGGGGCTTAGTCAAGTCAGACCCTCTTTCCCCACCTGTAGACCAGAGTAGGCTGAAACTAAAGGTGTCTGAATGATATCCAAGCAGTCCTTTTGAGCAACCCCTCCGCACCAGCTGTGGGCTCATCCTCACACCAGCCCCTGCAGAAGATTAATCCCAAGTCTTTTACGTGCTAAGAAAAACTGAAATCAATGGGGTAGATTTGTCAGACAGCTAATCCATAGCAGTGGTCCCCCCTCCAAGCTTGGTATTCTCTGTGGGCAATACAATGATGATTAATTAAAACACCCCAACACTTTCAATTAGAGCTTCCATAGTGCTTGCTAAGCATTAAGTGCAGTAATGCTACGTGAGACAGACAACCTATTGTCAGCCCCACTTTGCACACAAGAAACCCCCAGTTTGGTAAAAGAACCTGGTATAAAAAACAGAGATAAAATCCTTGTCCTGTGCAAATCAATGGTCAAAGTCCCTTGAACTTCAGTAGGACCGAGTTTCCACTTCAGCAACTTCCTGTCCCCAATAATCCTCACAAACAAACGTCTAGTTCAAAATGTGAAGTAGAAGAAAATTTGTTATGTTGTCCTCAGACTTGCTTCAACATTTTGAATAATTTTCCAATAACTTGTGATGAGGCACCTGTAATTACTGTACCAGTTTAATTTAGAGTAGGTATTTACCAATCAAATTATATCTGACATGGTTCTTGAAGGGGTGGAAGTTATCTTAAAAAAAAAAATCACTCTGTGCATCAGTAATATTCCAGAAATCAATGTTATTTAGCAAGCCATATTGACCTTCTTAGAAGCTGAGGGTTTTTTTAATTACATCTCTGAAATAAGATTAAAACCTTTCATTATACCTTTAGAATTGCCTTAAAATAAATAAATAAAAAACAGCAAAGCATTTCTTATTGATTTAAAAGTATCTCGAGTCTCATAATAACAGTCTTTAAATCCAAACAAATCAAAATGAAAAAAAAAACCCACCAAACAACCCTCCTCTATTATTTTCTGCACTGGGGAAAAGTAAAGCTTTGACATATATTTTGTAAATGTTTTATTAATGATACCCTCACTGGCTTTTTTTTTTGTTCGTTCTCCTTTTGGTGTGCTAGCAGTGAAACGTACCTTTAAGCTCCTGAGGCCTCAGTCGAGATGGTTAATAAATGTTGTTATTTTGGCACCTGAAACCATGCAGCGAGTAATGCCGCACTGTTAGCTCCAGTGCTGACATCTGTTGCTCATGAATCATCACTTGTCATTAGAATGCATAACTGAGGATTTGTTTAAATAAAAAAAGCTATCAGTGGGAGAAATGAATATAGAAGGAAGGTTTCAGCTCCACGAAGGAGAAGGAGCGTCCAAGTGCTGAAACGTGCCCTGAGCTGCCACAAAAGCCCACCCCGGGACCGAGGCATGTGCAAATATGTTGGGAGGAGGCAGGCAAAGAGAAAATAAATGTATCCAGGGAGAGTTAGCTGGTTTGCTGGGGTTCTGTGGGGGTTTTAGCTGCTCTGGACCAATTTGGCCTTCTAGGTTCTGTCTGTACATGGCTGGGATGTCCCCCAGTGTCTCTGGGGCAGACCACAGCTGTGGTGTAATGCTGCTCCCTTGTGCTAGGCACTGCGGTCAGTAATACTACAAATGTAAGAGTGATGATGTTAAAATAAGCAATACAAGCAGACAGATATGTGGGGGGTTTTCCCCAGGGGGATTTTTGGGGGAGACGCAAGAGTATTTTCAGGAACACTGAAAAATTCATGTTCAGTATGTAATTGGCAAGTAGTTGGGGATGAAGAATAGTGGAAGTTTTTCGCTTAAGAAGTTTTTGGGTTGTGTCCTGATCCAATATCAGGGAAGGTTTCAATATGATCCCAAGAGTGAGATTAAGACACAAACAAGGTCAAATGTTGTACACCCCATAGAGCTTTTATTACTGAAAGTATCAAAAGTAGAAAATAGTAGCAATAGAATAAAATGGAAGAAAAGGCAGAAATCAAGCAAGCAGTCGGGATAGAGTTGCAAGGATAGTCACCACCATGGATCCGGTGGTGTCCCATTGGTCCTCAGTCTTCAAGTCTTCAGTGACGGGTGCACACCACGGCTTGTCTCCACGGTTTTTTATAGGGCATAGTCTGATGCATGCACATATGTACTGTTCATGCACTTTTCATGCGCTGCAGGTTTCTCTGTCATACAACCTTAGCGTGATCAACAATAGAAACCAATACCTTATCTCAAAGACTACAGTTTCCATGACAATGGTAGTCTCCACTTTCCTCGCTGGCTCCGGCATGTCTCCTCCCCTGGATGCCTCAGTGGCCTGATAATCGTCCTTATGGGCAGAGGGGTGCCCTGCTTAAACAAGCCATCTCTGGGATAAGTCACAGCAAACAGTCCTTGAGACGAATGGCTTGAAATGACAGTCCAGTCTCTCACAACAAACAATCTTTGAGACAAATAACTTGAGATAACAATTCAGTCTCTCAGAGTTTGTTTCAAAATGGCTTTTTAAAATTTAAATATTAACTTAAAATCTGTTCTCTGATACTAGCTTTAAAACAGTGTGAACAGGTTAAATGGAGGGAAGAGCATGGCGGAAGAGCAAAACAGGAGAAAAAAGGAGCAAGTGAGAGATGAGCAAGATGAAGCTGCCATTCCAGGGGTGCGTGTTAATCAGAGAGTGAGGAGGCATCATCAGATGGGCTTCACCAAGACGCAGGGTTTGATTTCTCCTTTTCTCTTGCAGCACCAAATGTTTCCCACTTCTTCAGTGCCTTGGTTGGGAATTCATGTGCCAGCGTGGATCTAGGGTATGGCGAAGAGCAAGGGCTGGACAAAACAGCATCCCAGCGCTACTCTTCATAAGCCAAGGTAAAATAAATACAGCTCTGGACAGCAGTCGTGAGCTGTTGGGTCAGTTTTATTTCAATGCCTCTGTGGCTGGAGGACTTCATGTCCAGACATGTTCCTTGGTGGCTCCAGTGCATCCTTACACGTGCAGCCAGCCCTGGCCGGACTGGCACAGAGCAAACTGCTTCTTGCCCTACAGCCAGACCGTCACTGTCCTGGGCTGCATTTGGGTTTGTTGCTTTTTCCTCAGCGCAGTTGAGCTCCAGGATGGAGTGCAGACGTTTGGTCTTCTTAACCCCAGCCTGTTGCAGTCCGCTGGTGGCTTGGAGACCCAGCGCTGCTAGTGGGCTCAGCTGTGCTGATCTGCCAGTGTGGCACCATGCCTGCTCGCAGAGCACATTGCTGGCTTAATTAGGGGCCTTGGTGCCATCTCAGAGCAGGCTTAGGAGGCAGCAAGAATATGGTCTGTCATCAGGCACCTCCTCTGTGACCCAGAGGAGCTACAAGCACCTTTCCAACCACTTGCAAGCAGGAAAATCATGGGGCCGAGCAGCCCTCTTGGCTGGCAGGAGAGGCTTACTGCAATCCGAGGGACACATTCTGATGTTGCCTCCAATATCATGGCATAACAGGCCCAATGTGGCAGCTTCACTGAGGTCATAAGGTCAACTTCTTAAAAATTTGGCATGAGCCACCGGCCTTGTTTGTCCTGGCAACTCCCTGGTTTTTGTTTGAGAGATTGTGATTTTCACAGCTACAGAGCCAGGATGCTACCTGAGTTAAAAAGCAAAAATGCCGTATGCCCTTCAAGCCAGGCCTTACTCCTCCATGGAACACAGTTACTGTCTGCACTAAAACAGCTCATGGTCTACCAGCATTAGGGATAGGGAGGATGTGCCTGGGGATGCAGCAGGAGAAGGAATCCTGTGATAGTCACAGACTTGCAGAAGGGATGAGTTGGAAGGGACTCGTATTGTGTTTCGAATTATGTTTACACATATTGTCATATGAATAATTTATAGTGAGACCAACCTGTTTTAGAGCCGGGTGTTTGGACAGTGATGAGTATCTCTGATTGCTCTCTGCTCCTCCAGCCTGTCCAGCATAAGCCCAGTGACATCTCAGGCAAGTCAGAGCTGCTCCAGCTTTGCTCTGGTCTTCTGTCAGCATCTTCTGCCCCCTTTCACTTGAAATGGTGTCACCAAAAAAGTAGTGTGTGTGCCGGTGTATTGTCTGCTGCTGGTGTTAAAGATGGTGAAAACACCCTCCTCATCTGAGCTGGCAGGGCAAGTGCTTGTCCTTCCTTGTAGATGAAATCCCGTCCTCTCGGGGACAACAGTAGGGAAGGAGGAAGTGTTTTGCTCCCTACCACAATCATGCAAATGCAAAAACAGATTAAAGAAGCTGAAGACTGACTGTGAGGATCCTTTGACCTTGGTTCATAGCTGTTTTCAAGAGCGACGTTGGTTCATTTCTTCACTGTCTAAGCTTTGCTTAATATTTCTGTGTCTTGATGTAGTGGGAAACATCTTTAAAATGCTTTTTCACATGTGTGCGTGTGCATGCTATTGAGGTAAATGGTGTGATTGTAAAAATGAGCTTGGAGTCTTGAATCAGGATTATTCCCACACCAAGGTCACTGGCTGGGACCAGTCTCGACCAAGGTCCCCTCTTCCCAGAGGGTGGCAGAAGAGTAACACCAACATGTGCACCAACATGGCAACTTAGAAACATGAGGAGCGGGAACGAAAATCTTCAGTTAACAAAAATGCTTATCTCGTGAGAAGGAGGCTGTGAGACCCTTAACCAGAAAGCTGTAGTAGAAATTACTTCTTCTGTTGTGAACTTATCTCGATCCTCAGGGCCACATCCCCTGGTTGATGTCTCCAGAAGAAAGTGAGAAAGTATGATGTTTTCTTCTTTGTACTGTTCACCACAGCACGTCAGCCGGGGAGACCCAGTGCCAGCACTGTGCAGAGCTTTCCCTCTGGATCTCTTGGAGGATGCTGAGCTTTATATTCTCTTTGCATTTCAGTTGGGCATTTGCTAATTAAAGCATTCATTCATACTTTAGGAGAAGTGTGCCTGGTAGCAAAACTCATCCTTGCTCCAAGATGTTAAATTATTTGGGCAGCATCTTACCCCATAGACTAATCACCTTGTGGCTGGGCTAATACTTTGTTTTGTATTCAGGGGAGTGTCACATAACAGAGTCCTGCTCCTAGGGCTTAGAGATACTGAGATAATACACATACAACTAATAATGAGTGATTAGTGATCCCTGTAAGAAACGCCACTGCCGTTTTATGGTCCCATCATCAGGAAAGGCAATGTGAAATGAATTATTGCAAGTGCAGGGTGCCACGGTTTGTAGCCTCTGCCTGGCAGCCCTGATCCCCTCCACAGCCCCGTTGCATCCTGCACCGCACCCGTAGCACTGAGACTCGTCTCCGACCACAGGGTGCTATGCCAGGTGCAGGTCTCGGATCTCTTGCTCCTCTCCTTTTTTAGCATTTTACCTGCAGCTTCTGGACAGGCTGTGGCAGCCCCATCACATGGCTCCTTGCTGGTTTGCTCCCTCACTATGTAGTACAGCCTGTGCCAGGTGGCATCCCTTCAAGCATCAACAGCTGAAGTCAGGCAACCTCGTTTGCCCTCCTTAGAAGAACACACACACTTGCTTGCTGCCTGTATTTAAGCACTCTTCAGTGAGCGCAATGCAATATTCACACACCTCAGCCAGCAAAGATGCTGTCCTTGTAGGTGGTCAGCGGTCTGGGAACACACCAGGGCCCGGCACAGTGGCTGAGACGTACAGCTTCAATGGCCAACACCGCATGGGCAAAACTCATCTGCAGAGGAGTTGACACTGCCTGCGGCGCTGGCCTGAGGTTGTGGGGTGAACTTACAGCAGAGCATCAGCCCCCCTGGACATCTCACCCTCTGCTCCCTGGACACGAGGCAGGTCTTTAGTTCACCTCTGTCATAAGCACAGAGCCACATGTGCGCGGAAACAAACACAAATCTGCCAGAATGAATCCCAGGAGGAACAGGCAAGTGCCAAATGTTACTGACAAATGTTGATGTTATCATGACCTTAGTGGAGCTACGTTATGTATGCTAACAAGTGATTCTTATCCCACGTTTTTGTTTTGCCAATATTCAAATTCATGTAGCAGCTTTTGATCACATAGACAATCTAATAACTTCGGCTTTTCAGGCAGATCGTAAAGTTTAGCAGGTGCAGAAAGGGTGCACTTGTAGCCCTTTCTCACTATGAGGGATGCCTTTGTCTTTAGATGTTCAGCATGGTCCCAGCAGTCATCTCTATGTTTCTATCCCTGCAAATATGTGTCTTCTCATCATTTCTCTCCTTTGCCTGATTTGTCACAAATACCTCTGCCCCCAGCCCTGTACCTCTCTCCTTTCTCTGCAGCTGCTGCAGCAGCTTGTTTTGTTCCTCCTTTTGCTCCCACCAACGTAACTTTATTAATTGCTGGAGACATGGTTAATATCTTCTGCTGTACAGTAGCATAAAATAAGACCAAGGGCCTGAAGTGTACTGAACACAGCTTTTAAAAACTGATATGTTGTCTGGCCTCGTGTCTTACATGCACTCCTCAAGTCTACCTTGGTGTTTGATGGTTCCAGATGGGCCAAATCGGCACCAGAAAACCCTTTTGTTTTAGTGGAGAATACCAGTAGTTCAGAAAAGTCAACATTTTTTATGAGAAAACAAACTGCATCTTAAAGAAATTACATATTCAATGGAAACATAAAAAAGCACATAAAATTGGAAAACAGCTGTAGCAATTTTAGGAACCTCACAATATGTTGTTTTTCTTCCAAAGAAGAGCCCTTTTTGGTGGGAAGGGGGAGCCCATAATTTGATTATCTCCTACTAATTTTCCTGTCCTCCATTTCATACCTTTAAAGATGTAGGGGAATGCGAGCTATTATGTTCGTTTGCAGTTATGTTTTGTTTTGGTGGTGTAATTTAAGCAGTACTGAAATTCAAATTGAAATTAGTGTGGAAATGCAGTAGCATTGTAGATACAGTCCTTAAGGGGGGGAAAAAATCTCTTCAATGTTGCTAACTTCACTAGGGAATTTCCTTTTGTGTTCTGAGCTAATGTTCATTATATTATGCCTCCATTGTTAAACATTTAAGTACCAAGGCTGCAAAGAATTGATTAAAAATCTTGGCAATTGCTGTATGCCATTAAACTTCATTTTTGCTGTAACATACTTTGCTAATTGCTATGATGTGTTTGATTTAGTAGTTCATTTAGCCATTGCCAGAAGCGTTAGAGGAAAAGGTAAATTTTCAGCTTGTTGACTTGTTTAATAACTTGATATAGTCCTTCCTCTTTGACAAGTTTACACCAATGGCAGCAAGAGCTATAACCATTACTCAGTCAATACTTGAATTTCCCGTACACTAAGAAATATTTTGGGCTATAATGGGGTCAGGCTTGTTTGTGACCAAGGCGTTCTGAACAAGCAAATGTTACAGCAGTATAGCCAGTTCCTCTATTTTATTTTTTTTAATGAATTCAGTACTTGTAAGCTACTTTACAGAAACAATTACACACATTAGATCCATATTAATGACTTGACTTTCCTTATTGAGCTTTTGTACACATGCATAGCCTTAGAGCGAATCACAGAGGTGAGGGTTTAAAAGATAGCATTCCTTGAGAGTGACCCCTGGGAGGGCACACTTACTGTGAGCAAGGCTTGAGGGAGAAGGACCTTTTCTTAGAGAGGTTAAATTAGGTGGATGCAGCTAGAAATTGTCTCTTTGCCTAAAAATAAAAATAAATTTGTTTCCAGTCTTTTGGAGTTCACTTATCATGAATATTAGAGCAACTGAGTTTGGGAAAGAGAAAATTTCAACACTCAAATATTTATGAATTTTAAATATGCAGCTAGAAGTGCTCCTAGTAGACATGGTGGCTTTTTCTCCAACGAAGTGGTCACAAATTACTGGATGAGTGCATTTATAAGTGCTTTACAGATGGCTAATGTTTTGTGGGTATTTTATGCCTCAGTTAATCAGCTGCTGCAAGCAAAGTAGCCAAACAATAACGTAGTGTGGGGCAAAAAGTACCAAACCACTCTGGACTGAAAAGCAGTTCAATGAACCCCTGTAGGATTCAGTATGTCTTGTATAACCACAAAATACCACTGTGTAATTTTGTTTTGTGCCCAGGATGTTGTTAGTGCCTATATAATACTGTAATTCTGTAATATAATACTTGTATTTTATTATATTTTATATAATACTTATATTTAATATATATATTTAGCCTATCACATATCTATGTATTTCATTATTTAGCAGTAATTATATCATGATGTCCTGGTTTCATCTGGGATAGAGTTAATTGTCTTCCTAGTAGCTGGTACAGTGCTATGTTTTGAGTTCAGTATG
>JAVJGG010000082.1:17253994-17272413 GCA_035590195.1 Aviceda cuculoides | reverse complement strand
ACCTGTTTTGTTATATAATGAGGGACATGAAGCAATATTTTGCAAAGGCTGAAGAGCTGTTTCAGCATCTGCTTGCTGAGTTTGTGGCAGTCTCTTTTTGAAAACAGAAAACCGATTCCTCTAATTCCCCCTTAAATGAGAGAGCTTTCTGCCTTTTTTTATTTGCCACTGCTGCTGGACTGCCATTACTTTAATGTATCCTGAGGTGAGGGAGAGAACAGCTCAGGTTTGTCAAGGCGGCAATGGCAAAGCCTAACGTGACCGTGCTGCAGCCTATTTGCGCTCTTTAATGCTTTGGAGGCTTGCACACGGAGTGAATCATGCCGGAATAATAATGCCACATCTTGCAATTCATTCTCATCAGTTTTAATGAAGATAAAGGTGCTCACTTTATGAATCCACTTGGGCTTAACAAATTAAACGTGCTGCTGAAAGGGTACATGTGAACAGAATATTCGTCCTTATAATGTTCATTTAGGCGGACAAAGTTAACTAACCTTATTCCATATATTTTTGTTTTCTTGCTACCAAAAGAAGGCCTCAAGAAGGCCTCACAGCTATACAGTCAGCTCTGATCTTGTTCCCTGCTTGTTAAACACATTGTTTAGTTATCATTTTACCACTATTCCTGATGACATAACATCATTTTGCTTTGAAAAACTATTTTGGGTGTCCGGCAGTCAGACGGAAAGAGTGGCGGGGGGCAGGGAAAATGCATTATTTTCTGTAGCAGCAAAATCAACCACCAACCAATCGGTCCCACCTGCAGGCAGTTCTCCAGCTCTTCTGCAAAGCTTCATTTCATGGCCCTGTGTCTATCGATCGCTGCCAGACTGCAGCAGCCACCTGGAAGGGAGAGAATAACCCTCCTGCCTTGCTGGGGAGGTTGGCTTCAATCTGCAAGTTGCTCAGATTTGTTATGAGCAGATGCTATGGGGAAAGCTTAAGGATAATACCAGCTTTGCCTCCAGAAACTCGAAAGCAAAGCAAGCAATATCTATTACATCGAACACCTTCTTTCTGTAAACCATGGAGAAGAATAAGATAATAAATGCTAGAAAGATGGTCAATTAACACCCTGACAAGATTTATTTCCAGCAATAAACAATCTCCTGCAAATAGCCAGGGAAGGGTTGCCTGGAGCTGTGACCTTGGGTAAAACACAGAGCAGAAGTGGACAAGCCAGTGGGAAACAACGCTGGGCCGCGCTGGGGATTAGCACTTATTACTGCAATCTGGGCAGCAAGGCAGGCTGCGCACAGGCGGTACCGGGAGCAACGTCAGGACAGGTCCCTAGCGAAGCCGTGCTGCGGAGCGAGTACAGCCGCTCCCTGCCCACAGCGTGCTTAAAACTGCAGTGATGCCATTCACCACTTGCTTTTTCTGCCCTGTTAATGGTAGAGAATAAATAGCTACAGGGAGTCGCAGGTGATAACTTGGCTTTGACACTAAGCAATTCCATGTAGCTAAACAAGATCTGTGATTGGCCTTGACCTCTCATAGACACTCACTGGCATGAAAAATGTTATTTTGCCTTTCTTTTTCTTTTAAGAGAAGGAGATGCCCCTGGTTCAGCAGTCTGTTGAGTTGAAGAGAGGGCCCGAGCGTCTCCTCGGGGACGGGAGGGGCAAGAGGGAAAATTACACGAGCTCTTGCGGTTGCTTTTGTTACGAAGCGTGGATCCTGTTTTCTTGAAGACAAAACGGTATGTGCAAATGCTGAAAAGGAGAGATGAGAACACTGACTCCAGAAAATGCAGCTTTCCTCTCTGCTGTTGTCTTTTCCTTGCAGCTTCATTGGTGAAGAAAGATAAGCACAGTATGTGGTATTATCAGTCACTCGAAACCTTGGTCAACGTGTACCAGCATCTGTCTGTTCAAAATATTTCAAGCTTTGGTTTTGGTCACAGACTCGCAACAGTTGTTAGAAAAAAACCCCTGGTTTGGCTGGCAGCATTGGGCTGTTACTGGCAGGAGTCAGAGAGGGAGGAAGAAGAGGAGAAAGAAAAGGACATGCAGGGCAGCAGGAGGACCACAAGTGTCCCACAAATCAACTTCAAAGATCAAAATGGATTCAGTGGTGCTGACTTCTTACACCAACTTACACTTATTTGTAGGGGCTGCCTTGAAACACCATCCATCACCAGCACAGGCAGCATCCAGAGTTAGGATGCAGAGGTGGGCACCCCAGCCCCACAGGGTGAATTACCTTAAGATTAAAAAAAAAAAAAAATCATCCCTCTATGGAGCACAGACAGATTTGTGTGGCAACAGCACTCAAGGCAGTGGTATTAAAGCCGTAGCTCATAAAGGAGCAACTAGACCAAAAGTTAAAGTACTTATTAGCCTAGCAGTTATTTAGCTTGGTAGTTTTCTTCTAGAAAGGAGCAAAGATTTTGAGGCCATTATTTAAGTAAACTTGTCTGTGGCTTTTAAGAATCAACATTTGAGAAGAGACGACAGTGATTATTTCTGAAGTATCTGTAATAATGATTTCCCACCAGTCATCCACTCGTAAAGAAGAGAGAAATTTTCATCTTTTATTGTTGACAGTCTTAGCTTTTCAATGATAAGATACTTTTCTTTTCTTTTCTTCTTTTTTTTTCCTCCTCACAAAAAAGCTTTGTCAGCAAGAATTCCTCGTTAACCTGATAAGACAGCTGTCCCTTTCCTGAACCATTTCAAATGTCTCCTGCCCAGGTTCTGAGGTGGTTTCAATTTCTAGGTCACACCGCAGCATTTCATCTTGTAGGTAAGGCCACCCAATTTAGGAATGATAAAATAAAAAATAACAAATAATAATAAAGAAAATCTGAGTGAAGCCAGAAAAAAGCCCCAAGAACCTGTGCCTAGTGGGGTTAATCACAGCACAGATCAACCTGGCCAGTGTTGCATCTTCATTTTCATTTCCCTTTCTCCAGCATCATCTCTGAAACTACATCAGAAAAATATGGCATGGTTGTTTGCTTGCCATGTTCTCCAGCTATCTTTGATTTGCTTAACCATCTTTGACCTTTCAATCCCTCATGGCTGTGTCCAAATAGATTTTGCCCAGTGAACCACTGCAGAGAGGAATTGGATCACGCAGCCCCCTCTGATGTTTCTGAGCCAGGATGGAGGCACTCTTACTGCCCTCCATGGGGTGATAACACATTAAAACCCCTCTTGCACCATCTCATTTATTACCTGAAATTGCATTGCACTGAAACATTAGAAGACCCAGCATCCACCAAGATAGGCTAATTTTAATGATTAACTGAGGAACTGTTAAATTTTACTTCAGTGCTCCACTGTCATTATGGAATTAGTATTAACGGCCATGTACTGTGAGAGCTGTAATGAGACTGGCTAGAAATGACAGTGCCAGGGAGCTGGAGCTCTATAATTATAAACTTAGCACATATCATTAAAAAAAAAGAAAAAAAAACAGAAAAAAAACTCTCAAGAGCCTCACTTTGTTGCCAAATTGTGCTTGGGTCCCTGAAACGTGAAGTCCAATAACTTTATTTCCCCCCCGCTCCTCCTCCCCCTGTCTCTCTTGCTCCCTCTCGTTGCTTTTAATTAAGCCTGGATAAAATTAGCGGACAGAAAATCAACACTTGTAAAAATGTCTCATTAGAGGATGATGGCAGGACAGCTTCCTGAAAACTCCAGCAGTTTTTCACTACACCGGCCATAAAGCCCGTAGTGATGCCAGGCCTCCCGGTACGCCTGCTGTGGCCGCTTGGGAAAGCAGGTGAACAGAAGACTCAAGTAGATAATAAAATCAAGACTTCTGGTGTTGCTCTTTCCCCCATCCCAGCGGTACATTGATCTGCTAAAATTTGCCACCAGTCAGGTGGTCTATTTTATCGCTGCTCCAAAGCCCACGTTCCCTCCGGTCCCCTCTGGTCTCTGCTCTGCCTTTTGTTAACAATCATCCGGAATTTGCTGCTGGCAGAAATGTCTGTTGCTCCGTGGATGTTGACGAGCTGAGGCTGTGCCCCTTGCTTTGGTGACGCTTCCCACTCCCGCACATGAAATGCGGGCTGCCTTTGGTCTCCGCCAGCACTGTGCTTTGTGTCATTTGTCTTTGGCCCTTGACTTCACCTCTGTCTCTTTCCCACTTGCTCCACACCCCTTTGGAATACCTTCCTGACTATATCCTTTGCTTCAAAGCATGTCAGTCCTCCAGTGAATAGCCTGGCACTCTTTGAAGATCTAAGCTCCCTGTTCATCACTTGCTTTGGCTGTTTTCACTTTTCTGTCATGAGCATCTGATCCACCCACTGGAGCTTCCTATTCTCTGACAGCCATTTATGCCTCATTATCTCCTTGATGGTTACATTTTTCACTCTGTCTTCTCTACCTGATCATCCCAATCTTTCTCAAATATTTGTTTTCAAAGTTATTTCAACTTTCTCCATTTGTTTTCATGTGATAATGTCTCATGTCCTTACACCATCTTCAGGGCAATGCTCACCTTGACAGTCCTCCCTTTGCTTCTGGACTATCTACCTCTCATCTGAAGTCCTGAAGAACCTCCCATCACTCTCTCATACACCTGAGCAAGTGACCCTCTGGACAGATTAATCAGGTAGGAATGATGTTTCCATGGTGAGTCCTGGTCCTCTTCTGCCGAGAGGAAGAACTTCCTCTTGATGGCAGAGGATCTAAAATGGAGCCTCTTCCATTACAAAGAGACATCTCTGGGCTTTTTGCTTTTCTCTCCATTTCCTTTCCCCAGGAAGATGCACGAATGCAGTCCTTATTGTTACCATCGGTTCATAATACCCATAGGGGCTTGATTGGCAAGGCTGTCCACTTTCTGTGCAGAATTTTGTTTTATCTCTAGTCCTGAATGGTTTTTGTTATCTTAAACACAGGAATTCTTTATCACTGATCTTGAATAGCAGCTCTTGCACCATAAAAAGCCTGCTGTTCCTTCCTGCAACCTTACTTAAATTTCATTTTTTCTTTGGCACTATTACAGTGCAAACACCTGGTCTGTATACCACAAACCCAATTTTTTTTAAACACTCTTCCTTCTGCAAGGCGCAGCCCATGCACTGCTCGGTTACCTACGACAGATGCCTTTGTGATGCTCTCCCTTTCCTAACTAACTGCCCTCTCTAACATTTATGACAATTACATCTGATACTGGTTTAAGCTATTCTTTTTCAGATGAAGACATGGGACTTAGCTCCAAAAGTTTTATCAAGTTCTCTCCTGTGTCTCCTCTTTATGGAGAAAAGAAATCTCTTCTGGGTGGATAGTGCCTATAGTGCATCCTGAAAAAGACGTCCTGAGACGTCCCAGAGCTTGCAGGAGATGCCACTGTGCACGCTTTAAAGCTGATTCTAGAGATGTCCTTCAGTGCCCACATTTGCAAATTTGTTGCCCACATTTGCAAATTTGTTGAAGGGAGGGCTGGGGAGCTGGCAGCAAACCACTGCTCCAAATGATGTACCCAAAACACGTTAGATATTACAGGCTGCTTCTGCATAAGCCACAAGAAAGGAGTTATCTGAAGGGATTTCCATTGCCAGGAGGTACCAAGCCAGCAAAACAAAGGAGAAAAAGTGGTTTGTATTGAAACCCCATCTCTAAAAAAAGAAAACAATGCAAACTCAGTTAACCCAATGGCTTCCAGGCTGATCTTAAACCTTCAGGCTACATCACATCCCATGTAACAAAAAAGTAAGATATTTTTGTTGCACAGCTAGAAGCCGTGATACCCTCTTTCTTTAACCGTATGTCACAATGCAGTGGTTTTCTATGCTGGAGATTTGTTTAGACCCAACCCAGTTGCAGGTGGTGGTTGATACCTGGTCAGCACAAGATTTTGTACTTTCTTTCTGTCAGTACTCGTGTTAGCATGGAGAGGCTGCTCAGAAGCAAGGTCCCGCTTTGTTATATTATGGACAAATACTTGGAGATAGCACTGCCCTCCTGGAGAGTCTGCAGGGTAAACAGAGAGGAGGACTTACTGGGAGAAGGCAGAGTTGCAATCCCTGTTCTGTTGATAGGGAAAATCAGCCTCATGGTGTTCACAAGGCAACACTTGACCCTCCAGGATGGACAGTGACAAAGCTCCCACTGCCTTCAGCAGCAGCAGGATGTTTTTCAAAGTGGTCTGCCCAGCTGCACTTAATTCTGTTCATGGTAAGCCAAAACATCTTCTTAATTTCTTTTTTTTTTAATTGTTTAATTTTTTTTTAATTGTTATCAGTATTTCTGTAAAACTTAGAGAACCTCTGCAACAAAACAGAGGGAGAACTGCACATGGCAACAAGGTTAAATAGCTGTGTACTTTATATCTGGAGTAGAGAATGGTTTAACAGACTTTTCTTAGATGAATCTGACCTATGCCTCATCAGAGACAAAATTATGACAATTTTTTCAAGTCAAGTAGCTTCGGGACTTAAAATAGTTAATTGCCAATGGTGTTGTAATGGCAGCACAAAGCACCACAAGGACAGAAAAGCCTATTGGGCTTCATGAATTTGCACCCCCACCCCCCCTTTAGCTAAAAACTCTTTCCTTACATAGAAAAATTTTAAAAAATAATACCTTTTTACCCTTTTCATAGAGATTAATTTCCTATCATCAAATACATCTTAGGTTTGCCTCGTTCCCGCGGTTCCTTCTAGAACCAGCATATCGCTATGTTAATGTTTTAAGCACCGCAATTGCAGAAGCTGAGGATTCAAATGCTTTAAAAAAACTCTTTAAAACTAATTTGAAAACCCAGCTTTAGGTCACAGGCATTTATTGATTTTTTTTTTTTCCTATATATCCTCCCTCTCGTGTTCCTTCCGTTAAAAGAATTTTTCTGAAACAGTAATATCTTGCCACCATAATTTAAGCAGGCCTTTAAATTTCTGCAGGTATTGCAAACTTTCAAACCAATCTCATGATAATCATTTATCTTAATAACCTGCTAACTATCCAGAGTATTGATCTGGTGTCACATCCTTGTGGGGCCTCTTGCATCCATATGTTTCTGCGGCACTGTTGTCTCTTCGACTTGCATTGGCATGCTTGTCTAAAAGTGACACTGTTAAAATTGACTTTAGAAAAATGATATGAACGTTGAAACCAAGAAAAAGAGAAGAAAAATACAATCCTACACCTCCAAGCATTGGGCTTCCTGTTGGGAACATGAAGGAACTCAATTTGCCCAATTTTTACCTTTGGAAATTTCCCTTTGGCCGTGGCCCTTATGTCTCAACCTGCAATAATCACAACAGTTGATAAAACTGGGAGATTTTCTTGCTATATCATCTTCTGTTCATTACCTCTTCAGGAAAGTGGGCTTACTGCAGTCCTTGAGAACTTCCTCCCTCTGCCTTTCTGGAGTGATTTCATTTCCCGGTGCTGCTGGTCAGAAGCATTGCGTTGTGTCCCACTGAAGTTTTTCCTGTGCAATTTTTCATACTGGAGGTGGGTAAGCGCTTTCCAAGACAAAATAAGCTGCCTGTTTTATTTCCTGGAAAGTCCTGTGTTTTCCAAAAATCATAATTCTCTTTATAAGCCCATTGGAAACAGGTATATTTTAGTAAAACATGTTCATTAAAATCTTTTCCTTTCAGAAAACTGTCACGCTAGTCAATGCACTGGACCATTTTCCTTCTGAAGGTAGTGGCTATTGCATACCAGCAAGCATTTTACTAGCACTTCAGTATATATTAGCCAGTTGAAAGGAAGTGGGAAAGCTGTAGGAAAAAAAAGAGCTAGGGCCTGATTTGAGATTTTACTGAGTTACTGGAAAACTTTTATCTGTGTACAACCATGACATAGTTTATGACAACATGCTTCAAAGACTTAGCTTATGTATTTTACTGACAAGGTGCCACCTCACCCAGAGGTAGGTCTTTGAGAATTGGCTTCGTGTTGATGAGCAGCGACAGTCTGAGTAAGGGACAGTGTTTGGGCCAGAATTACCATTTTATGGGTTGTCTTGTTTGCTCATTGAGTTCTCCAATATCAATTCAAATTGGGTCCAACCTCCCAAATGCTTCCTGTGTAATTTACCAGGTCGGTTATGCAGCAATCAGTATCTGCTAGTGTGAAGAAAAGTCCAGACCCTTGTGATCTAGAGCTCAATATCCACAGGAGAGAAAAGAGAGAGAGGCAGATGTCTAGCTGAGATACTCTGAGTGGCAAAAGAGAGCATGGAGGAAAGGAAGGGTGTCTTAGGAGTGATGTCTGCATCCTTAAGCATTGCACTGTAGACAAATCGTGTGGGTCAGAAAGGAGAACAGTGGGAACAAAAAGTTATATCTGTGTGAATGAAATAAGATGTTGATTATTTTTGTGTAGCAATTGAGAAAAAAAAGAAAGAAGCAGGCCAGAGATATAAAACATACATCATAGCAGAGTGGAAATGATGAAATGGTCTGCAGCAGGGAACTAAAAAAGGAAAAATGTTTGGTAAGGGTTACCAAAGTAGGGGATGGAACAAAGACAGAAGGGTAAATAAAGGTAAAAGAAGTTCTGAGCTCCTAAAGCATGCAATAAATGGGAACCCAGGCAGTGTGTCACTGGCGCTGTTGGAGACTTGAACAGAGGAAGTTAGTGACAAATGAGCCCTGGGCAAATCAGCAGCTGTCAAATACAGAAGGATCCTGGGAAATGGCTAATAGAGTGGTTGTAGATCCCATAAGACTCCAAAAATCCAGGGATCTCATACAGGATGTCTGGCCTCACTGATGTCAGGGGTTGCTTTGCCTTCAGCATCAACAGAGCCAGGATTTCTCCTTTGGACTTTGGGTGGTGTGTGCCTGAAGCAGGTACTTTCTTGACCAAATTGTTTATCCTCAGGCATCTTAGCTCAATAACCAAATCTGGAGGAAAACATCATGACTCAATCATCGGTTGGTGTATATTGGCTTGTACACTTCTTGTCTCCAAAGCACCTGTATCAATTCAGGCCATCCAAAGGGTCTACGTTGTTGGATCTGATGTACTTTGCACAGAATACAGCAGTAGAGATAAGATTCATTACTAGAATTGAGCTAAACAGGATCACCAGATATTGTAATGCTTTGACAGCTTTCTGTAGAACCAGAGGAGACAGCTTCCAGTCTGAGGATTGACATCTTTGTAATAAGGTATTGCAATGATGTCTTTGGGATTTGGAGGAACCTGCCTACTCAAAACTCCCATTAGGGAAGACTCCGCAAGCCTTTCACCAACGTTGACAATTAAGCGTGTTTTCTTGTGTGGCGAGTTATTATAGCTTGTCCAAAATCAAGCAGTTAATGGAAGGGTCATAAATGAAATAGAAATCTCTTTGTGATGGCTGTGAAAAACAGCCTATTTCACAATATTTTAAATATGAACCTTATTTTTTCTTACTGTTTCATATTTTTATTTGAAGATTGAATTTTCCAGCAGGAAGTTCATTAAATTGTTGCAGGATGTCTCATTTCAGCACACCAATAGCTTCTCCATTTTTCAAATGAAACACCTAGGAGGGCTTTCTAAGAACTCAGAAGTTTTCTGGAACTAAGTGACATTTTCAAGAAGTTTTCTCAGGGACCTTATCCAGAATAAGTGAAGTCCAGATAAGTCTGTCAGTTGCTTTCAAGATGCTCTGAATTAGGTCTGTCTTGCAGGATACCTTCCAGTGCATCTCAAGCTTGGTGAGAATTTCTGGTCTGCGTAGGCAATGCATGCAAGACCTTTCTTCCAAACTAAGCAAATTTATCCAATTTCTGTTTCCCATAGGTTTCTTGAATGCACGATCTCCCACTTGGTTAGCATTGAGGGCCTCTGTCACTTCACTCCCCACTTTTCCAGCCATCAGCTTTGCCCCCTGCAGACGCTCGCTGATGCAAGCAGAAGGGCTCTTTAGAGAGGAGCCTCTTTGGGGAGCTGCCATTTTACCATTTGGCCTTCTCGCTTCCTCGTTCTGCTACAGGCTCACATGCCAAGTATTTGAGGACCAGCTTTGACTGAAAACGCAAGGCTTAAAAGCTAAAGAAATCTGAGAACATGTCCAATTTGCACCAGAGGGAGCCTCTGTAATTTGTTTTGTTGGAAGATGGCATCCAATCAGCAGTACACATATGGCGTAAGTGTTTGAAAAGTTCATAGCCTGGCAAGCGGAGCCGCACTGCTCTTGTCCAAGCTAGCAGCAAAGAGACCGGCCCATCTGTGAGCAAAGTCCTTGGGCTGGGGGCTGTTCTCCCCTTCCCTTTCTTTTTTCTTTGATTTTTTTTTTCCCCCCTCCTTCATTGTAATTTTTTAAAGGAAGTAACAACATTTCAGGAAGATGGTGCAGACAGCACGACCAGATTTATAGCATTTCCACTATCTGCTTCTCATTAATATTGATTTTTTTATCTTTCATCTCTGACAGCAAACATGGTTCTTAGCAAAGAAAAAATAAATTTAAAAAAATCCTCTCTTCAGTTCCGAGCTCTTCATGAATGGCAGATAATGTGCCTTACTTACTCCGAGCAAAACATTTACTGCTTCTCTACATGGTTAATTACAGTTTTTTGCTTTATTGTCTGGCACTCCTAAACAATTGCTGCAAGTTTCTCATCAAAGTCTGCAACTGAGAAAATAATTTCTTGAGAGAGAACTGTATTCACTAAGCTAAATCATAGCATGCTGCTCATTATTCTAGACCCCAGTCTTGTGTAATGCTGAGGCATTATAACCCACTCTTGTAATTAATAAGGTTGCAAATTCCTGGGAAATGAACTAGAGAAAAGTTCCAAATGGTAAATTATTTATTGATGCCAGAAGGTGATTTTTTTTGTTATTACGATTCCCACTTGTTCAGACTAAGGAGTTAATTCCCCTCCCCACCAAATTAAGGCAGCTGGCCTAAAACGGTAAAGACAGATATGAGAGTGTTTGGCTTTTTTATTTTTTTCCCCATCTGATATCTGCAGAGCTGGAACAGTTTGAAACACAAAGGAAACACCTTTTTTTCCACCAGCATGGGTGACAAAAGCTCTCCTGGAAGCTGAAAGCTGCTGTTCCTGCCTAGCAGACAGCAGATCTGGGCAACTCGAGGACCATGCCCACGTGCAGCCGCTTTGGACCCCACACCAGCTAAACTGGATTTGCTCATCACATGCAGCATGACCTCTAGCCTACATCCAAGAAATGCTATGATGTGCCTTCTTATTTAAACTTGAGCTGGAAGGGAGAGGTTTGTGCCTTCTTTTAAGCCCTAGTATATGTTCTTTAAAGAATGGTGATTTGGGGAGGAAGGGGGGGAATCTGTTAGATCGGAAACACTGGGCTTATCAGCCTGTTTTTTCCCCACACCAGGGCAGGTGCATGTGTGTCTCGAGAAGTATGATGAATCTGAGATCATAGGTCTCCAGGAAAAAAGGCCCAACGGATTGAAATGGAAACTCCCTTTTATTGGCTATTAAAGACTCTTCTTTGTTTTCCTGAAGGCAGCTTGCTTGTCACAGGCAAAATGACATAAGGACTAGGCCACCATCAGCAAGCAAGCGGGTCCTCTTCTCACTCCAGAAAAATCCCCAACCTGCCCAAACTGAGAAAGGTCAAACCTTCTTCACAGGCCATCCTATGCCCATAAGCTGGGGTGTCCTCCAGGCATGCTCTGTGCCCTCGCTCTGCTTGAGGGCTGGGAGTGAGGAGGTGCGCACTGCACAAAGCAGATTAAAAAATAAATAAATCCCCTTTTGAGAGCTGATCTGCTGCTTTCAGCTGTAGCTTTTCTTCCAATATTGAAAAACACACTTAAGTGCCATTCAGGCATCCACACGCAGCCCAGTAATCATGCTTGTGTTTTCTCACCACACTTCAGGCTGATTTATCACTGGGTGCATTGCAAATCCCCCCAAATAAGGGCAGTGAGGAGGACAAGAAGAGAGATGGGGAAACTGGAAGAAGCACGTGACAATGGAGGATTGGAATGATGGGATCGAAACCTCTTCAGTCGCTGGGTGTTTGAAAGGGGTTTGAAATAGGGTGTGAAGTTATTGATAGCTGTCAGGAAGCATTGTCCATGTTTGCTGCTTCACTTGTGGCTCGGTACTTAAAATGGAAAGATCGATTGGTTTCAGAGCACGCCGTAATCGATACGGCACGTTTGGATGAATATTGCAGCTTTCCACTTAATTAGAGGTGACTCGGTTGTTTAGTATTTCAAATCAGTAAAATGATCATGTCAATGCTGTAATTTCCTAAGAAGGGAAATATTGCCTCATTTTCTGGTCTTTGCTTTGTTTTAGGCATATGCATCCTTAATTCTGCATTTGCTTATGCTGTTTGCTTTCGCGAATATGCTTTAGTGTTTTTGCAAGCTAAGATTGAGCAGAAGTTTTCTTTGAGCAGAGCTTGACATAAAAACTTAATCTGCAGTCCAAACACTTATTTTTCTTTTTTCTCACAGGGACATAAAAGGAGAACAGACTAATTGCATGGAGTGTGGTCATCATACTCCAGCACTTAGGCAGCAGCGGTCAGTGAGAGGCACTACGAGCTGGCTTTTGGCAACATCTTTAAGGGTCTGTGGAGCCTTTGGCGCTCACACTGGCTGTCACCATCCACAGTGTTACAGAGGCAACATCTCAAAAACCAGGCTAACCCTTACTTTGGGCTTCATTTGTACCGTGATGTTTTAATGCCACTATAAAATGCCAAGCGATGCCCTACAGCAACGTGATTGATGTGCACATGCCTTGTGCCCCGAGTGGCCCCGGCACTCCCGGGGCTGCGAGGTGAGCAAAGGGGGTCCCGCGGCCTCTCCAATTAGCTGGCTCTTCAGCGCATACTGCGGGTGCCCGAAGGGGATTTGTGCCCACTGAGGACATCAGCTGTCCCTGCAGGGAGATGTGCTAATGAATTAATCACATTGGACTGAAGTACACAGGTATGAAGGAGGAGCAAAGGACCCTGCTGTCACAGGTACTTTCAGGGTTAGGGGCAGACTTAGGTGCACCAAACCAGAACTTTAACAAATTTCAGGTTTCTAAACCCCATAAAATCCAGATCAGGACAATGCAATCCAGAATCAGGACAACGCAGTGTCCCTGACCCTCCCAACCGCACACCAATGACATTGGATCCTTCCTAAGTCACGTCTGCTTTTAAAGATGCGTCTGTCAGAGGAAGGAGCAGACATGCCTCTCTCATAGATGTAGAAACCGAGAGGCCAGAGTTCACACGGGGCGGGGAGTGAGATCCAGCTCGTAGGCTTCACCGAGGTCATGCATGGCCATGCTTGCACTCTGTGGTTGCCATCCCACCTAAACAGGTTATCATCTACCCCGTGGGAGCAAGGGGACAGGGAGAATGATCCCTGTTTTGCAGAGCTGAAACCGGAGGGCCAGGCAGCATGGAGAGGGTGTAGATGCCCGAGCGGAGCTTTGCTGCCACACTGAGATGAAGGTGCCTAAAAATTCATCCTGGAGGCACCCACATCACCATGTGGATGAGCCCATAGGTCCTGTCCTTTCACAGTTACTGGTGACCAGTGGGTCCTGGCATGGCTGACAGTTGTCTCGTCCAGGTGCCGAGACGGATATGGCTTTGCCTTGCTTGAGTGCAGGGAGCATTTGCAGAGACACTGTCTGGAAGTCAGCAACTGATGAATGAACCCAAGGAGGCATGCGAAGATAAATGAGCTCCATAACCCTCGGCTTTGTCCACTCTTCTAGTCTTTAATAACATCCCAGATGAGGTTAATCTGCATCAAATGCCTCCAGCAGCAACCGGAGCATGCTGAGACAGCCTATCACATAGGCTTTTAGCACACCTCGTCGCAGTTTTTTTTCCTGTGACAAGGCTGTTTAAGCTTGGTGCCTAGCAATTAGCTGCCATTCTGCTGCCTGGAGAAGCAAATCAAAACAGGATATTTGGTTGGTGGTCAAAGGAGCCTTTTTTTATATGTAGGTATATATGTATATATACATAAACTAAATGTGGCCTTACCCCCTCTCAGCATCTGGGTCTGTCCAGCCGTCCCCTGGCTGTGACCACTTGCACGGTCTCCCCTGGTGCCACCAAACCCCTGCAAAGGCATATTTCCTCCAAAGAGAATAAAAAAAGGGCAATAATCCATGGCTAAGCTGTAACAGGAGCCTGTCTGGGGGCACTCAGCAGCGGCCAGCACGAAATGCCTAAGCAAGCAGCCTGAGCTGCCTGATGGCTTCTTCTGCCTTTGGTTTCACAGCTGAAGTTTCCAGTCCTCCCCAAATTGTCCCCATGCCTGTGAAAAGACATGGAAAGGGAAAAGGGAAAGTAGGAAAGAAAAGGACAAAAAGCTTTTAGCCATTTTGGTCTGGTTTTAATTGCTGACGTCAAAATTTGAAACACTCCAATTACCTCTCAGCAGCACATTGGAGATTTCAAGTGGCTCCTGTTGGTATTTAAATGTGCATCAGGGCAGTGGAGGATCTAATTAGGGGCTGTATAATTGTGATGATGCTGTCCTGAGAAGCAGCACTCTCTCAGAGACCAGACTAATCTTTGAGGTAAGCAAAGCGAGAGGCTTGCTGTCAGAAAAGGCCTGCCATCATTCCACAAGTAGAAAGAGATGAAATTAGACCATCCCTCATTTCAAAATGGAATTCCTTCACCCACGGGTTACCAGGACCGAGCCTGAAAGTGGTGAGCAGTAGAGATGGGCGATGATGAGATGATGGCGCCTTCCAAATGTTTCTTTCATTGTAATGGCTTGAAAATCCTGTGAAGCTGTGAAAGCTTTTTTTTTTCTGACTGATTTAGACTTCAAACTAGCCTTTTGTAAGAGTATTTTTTATACAATTGTCCTCTCTTTCATCCCTTCTTCTCTTTCTCTCTTCCCCTCTGTAACCTCTCTCCTCTGCCTGCATTACCCACCAGCATGTTTTAATTCCCCCACCATGTTGCAAGGCAACAGGGAGGAGAGAGCACTGGTCTTTTTGAGGACAGGGGTCGCCAAGCATTGCCCACTGGCAGGACCAGACCTCTCCATCTGAAATTCTGTTTTGCATTCCCCCTACCCCTGTAGGTCTTCTGCTTGCCTTCCCCAAACCCTAAGGCCTAAGCTGCCATTGAGAAACGTGAGCTGTAAAAGCATCACGAAACACCCCTCTGAAGTATGGCAGGTGGGCCTGTGCTTGCCTTTCCTCTTGGGATCTTTCTGACCCCAGCAGTTTTGGTAAGAAATCGTCTAGATTCCCTAGCGGTTTTATTCGCATGTATTGATTCCCAAAGAGGCAGGAAGTTTAAATTGGAGTGATTGATCGGTGCAGCGTTAGCTCTGATCAATATGGCACATTTAAATGAATACAGTCATCTTGCACTTAATTAGAGATGACTTGGTTATTTCCCTGAGCATTTCATGTCAGGACAGGTACCCAACGCAGCTGTTCAGCTTGCTGCAAGGGGGAACATGGCCAGAGGGTGGTTCTGGTTTGCTGGTAGATGTACTAAAGCAGATGGAGAGAGAGCAACAGAAATTTGGAAGGGAGGCGTTAGCCCAGCACTCACTACTTTCACTGAGAGGTGGCGAAAATGAAAAGCAAATTACCTTCTGCGCGAGTAACTCGTGCATGCAGCAGCAAGGTGGAGCACTGCATCCCTGCTTCGTGCTGCGGTGAATATTTAAGTGTCCGCAGCAGACTGGCCTCCCCGGCAGCAGGGTATGCAGCTTGGCCCCCAAAACCCTCTAGGACGTAGCTGAGGTCCTTAGGCAGGAGAGAAGAGGGAGACTGAGAAAGGTACCAGACCACAGCCTCAGTGCTACAGTCAGTTAGTGGGGTAATCGTCAAGTGGACCTCCGCCTAATTTTTCATGGTGAATGACTGCAAAAGAAGATGGTGTGTTTTTCAATGAAACAAAAATTTATTTGACCCATAGTGAAATCACTTTTTTACATGAAAAACAAATAAATTTTTTTTAAAAAAAGATAAAATAAAGGTAAGATGCCCATTTGTTTATTTATTTCCACTTGGCCTATTTGACAGCATTTACAAATGTTCCATATCCACATCCTTGTGCCCTGAGGATTATTTATGTGGCAGAATAAGCCCATGAGCTGCATCCCAACGTGCAGCTGGACACCGTGAGAGACTCCCCCAGCATCCTGAAGCACGGTGGTCCCTGGGGCAGACGGGTGCAAGGGACCTTGGGGCTGCTGTCCCCTCTCTGAGCGAGGGACTGGGTTCCCTGTCTGTCCCTGCCCCAGCACAGGTGCCTGCTGGTCCCCTCCTCCAGAGGAGCTTCCCAGGTGCTGGCATCCCCTGTTTCAGGAGTTTGCCCGAGGTGACAGGAGGAAAGGCCAAGTCTGAGCCCAGCGCCCAGGTCTGCCAGCACTTGGTCCTGCTGGAGTCGGTTTAATTCCTGTGCCACTTAGCACTGGATGTTTAGTCACAGATTCCCCAGTTGCACACGGGCAAAGTACAGCTGAGCACTCATTAGGCATTGTTATTAAAATTTTATTACGTAAATTAATTGCTTACATAAGCACTGGCATAGAACACTGGAGCGCAGGCTCTGCAGACTCAGAAAATGCCTGCAATTTCTCTGGATTTCCACAGTTTGAAAAGGTTTCCTTTCCCTTCCAGAAACACCAAAGCACACAAATGGGTTTTTCTTACCCTGGGGCAAGGAGATAAATCATCTGGCACAGAAAAAGGGCATCTGACGTAAGGAAGGCAGGATGTGGTGTGGTAGCCTGACACGCGCACAGCTCCTTGGTGCAGCAGCGTTAAGTGCCACCATGCCACAGCATCACCAGTGTGCTTTCTGAGGCATATTCCCCAGTTTCAGTGCAAAAAGCTAAAGGTTTCCCCAGATCCCCATTAACTGTTTCCAAATGAATGTTCTCTGTAGCTTGGCTGTATTTATTAATGTTAAAATGTTTCTTTCCTCCCCTGCTCCGTTTGCATGTGCCATTGGTCTTCAGCTATTGCCACCCCCATGGTGACTTGGGAGATGGTTCTCTGCTGGCATTGGGCAGGCAGCCATCCTTCCTCCTGGACCATGCGTTGCAGGAAAAGGCTCAATCTTGATATCTATCAGACTGAAAACTTCTCAGAAATGAGCTCTGGAACTTTTTTTTCCTTCTGCAGATGTAATCCCATGCTGGGTTGAAACAGAGTCCAACTGCACTGCAGCACCTACCGTGCAATATCACTCCGATGTTAATTTAACCCACTGGGAACCTTTCATGAACACAGGGGGCATGCGATGATACAGACCCTCCAGTGGAATAACTCTACCCTGTCTGTATCTTCCTCGTGCTCCATGTAAAAAAAATAATTGCAGTCAGACCATTCCTTACCAGTTCATGGAATTAATGAAGACTGCATCTGCTAAGCTGATTTATGTAAATAAAAATAAAACAAAATAATAAAATAAAATAAAATAAAATAAAATAGTGGGTGCAGAGGGCGAGCCTGGGTATCAGGGGATGGGAGATGAGCTGAAGAGATGTGGGCTTGTGGGTGGGGAATTAGCCCCCAGGTGGGTGCCATGGCAAAGGGCTGGAGGTAGGAAATGAGGAACCCACACACACTGAGGAACCAGTTGTTTGATAAATTACCAGGCAAATTAAAACCATTAAGCTACACTTCCTATCAGCTGCTTTCAGTAATGAAGTTTGACACTAACGAAATCAGCCACCCAATTTTTCCCCACCCCTTTGTGGAGGAAAAGCTGTGGGAAGAAAGCAGGAGGAGCAAACCAGGGTAAAAACTGACTCCATGCATGGCTTCATCCTGTGGCCCCCAAATTCCCCCCTCGGTGTTTGGGGTGGGATTTTTAAACTTTTTTTTTAGACAGACAGACACGTTTTTGTCACAGTGCCACCCACCTCACCCTTGTGCAAGTCAGACACAGCAAAAAAAGGAGTACATGCTCCCTGTCCATTAGGACCATTTATCCCATTCGGGATAAATAAATCTGCAATTTGGGAAAACTGGGATAAACATAGGCGTATGTCCAGAGCAGTGGAGTTGGGGGTTGTCTTGCAAAGCCACGTAGCTCTGTACTGGTGATTTTGCGGTGCCGTAGAGGATGGCAGATGGCGAATTGGCCCAAGACCTGTTTCCTCCACAGTGCATCCCTTCTTCATCCTGTCTGCGTCCCCCCATGCTCCTGGAAAAAATCAAAAGGTTAGCTGAAAACCATGAGATTAAAAAAAAACCCAAACAAATAAATTCAAAGTATGTCAAGAGCCAGGCAATAAATAAACCACCAGCTCTTGCATTCCTCCTGAGACTTGGCACATGTATGCAGGGACATGAAAACCTGCCTGCACTGCTCCGTGCACACCCTCACCCTTCAAGGTCAAGTATTGCCCCTTGGATGTATGAAATATTCAGACACACACATGCATGGTGTTGGAGTTTCAGAAACTCTTCTGGTTTTTTTCCTGTTAAAGGAATTTTTCCCCATATGGGTTGCTAGGGGGACAAATGGCTGAGTACTTAAGATAAACAAAGGCTGGCT
>JAVJGG010000082.1:17229599-17242714 GCA_035590195.1 Aviceda cuculoides | reverse complement strand
CGCTTTTTTCTACAGGAATTCATTATGATAAATGTTTTATCAGTGAATTCCGAAGGAATTAACAGTGATTTGCCGCTTATTTTAAGGGGTTGCCGATAATTCTAATAGAATGAGAAATTAGGGTATTTAAATGTCTCCTGACACTTTCATTTCAGGAAAAAAAAAAAAAAAAAAGCCCAACCCATAACCCCAAGACTAATTAAAATCCCAAAGCACAGTTTTCACCTTACAAGATAGATCAAGGTCATAAAGACCCCTTTGGAAGCTTCTGTGCAAGAGGAGAGGGAGGCAAGGAATCAAAGCCAATTTAAAGCATGCACAGAACCCTCTGAGGAATGGCAGGCTCGCGTGGAAATCCTGAAAGACAACCCAGTTCCTCTGGGAGAATCTCTCTGAGAAGACTGAGCAGGAAAAGTGGCTTCAATTTCTGCAGACTTAAGAGTGACCTCCAATGTTATCAGCTCAGCAAAAGACTTCCCCAGGCACAAATCTACCACTTTTCCAAACAAGATCTGGAAGGGGAGGTGTCAATATGGCCAGCAGCAACAGGAGTATAGTTAAGGATAGTTTATCACTCATCCTAATGGACTCACATGCTCTTTGCCTAATCCACATCATCTGGACAAACACCCATCACTGTGAGGGTCTGAGCAGCCTCAAACACAGGCCCTTCTTCATCCTCCAAAACCAGGGAGGCTTTCCTCTCAACCCTGTGCTATTCGAAAAAGGGTGGGACAGACAGTACTTGCTCCTAGATGAGAGTTTAAGTTATTTTTCTCCTTTTAAACAGACATCTGCTCTAGACAAAAATGTTCCCTTGCAGCAGAAACAGGCTACAGCATAGGGAAAGCAGATGCCTCTTGAGACACAGTGAAAACAGAGTTCTTGATGAACTGAATCCAATGAGACGCTGCATTACAGCTGTTGCTGGTATTGCTCTCTCTCAGGTTAGCTCACTGCTACTAAGACCACACATGACAGCTAGGTCCTGCATCCAGCAAAAAGGCAGGCATTCCCCACTGCCACGCATCTCCTGTGCCTTGTCCTTTTCCATTCTGCACTCAAAGGGTTGCAGGCAAGGAAAGGTCAAATTTCAGAGAGGGGATCCATTCCTCAGAGAGCTTTGAACACACAGAGCCAGCTCCCTAACTTCAGCTACCGACAATTAAATCCTTGGCCTTGGATAAGAGTAAGGCAACATCAGTACAAATGTTTTCATCTATACCAGTGACATGGGAAGAAAAAAGCCACCTTCCCACTTTTTGCAGTATCTTCTTCCCATTCGGTCTTGAAATAAGTCATGACAAAGGGCAGGTAACATCTAGTGTACACTGCGTGTTGTCTATTATACCTGTGGATTGCATACATATCGGAGTATTCTTTGACAGATGATAGATGCCAGCGATTTAGTGCTGGTACAACTGCAGAAATGGGTTTTGTAACATCTCTGATGCAGCGATGGCACCAACCTGTTCCCCTCCAAGCTGCAAAGTCCCCATTCTTACCTTTCATTAATGCCGTCCAAAAATGCCCCTGAGGTATCCATTACTCACAAGTCTCCGCCATCAAGTAAACGATAAATTTAAATGAGGACCTGGCTGTGTACGCTGGTGATTGCATGTCCAAACTGAAACACTGACAACCGAAATGACCGCTGCATGATCAGTACGGTTAGGAGGGAATAAACACACAAGTGCCATCGCCTCATCTTCGGGACAAGCTTTATTAACATTTCGCTTTAACAAACATCATAGTACGAAGGCATTGGTTCTTTAAGTTTTCCAACGCATGGCACAGACAGAAGGAAAAATAACAGACTCGGAGGCAAATTCAGCATGTAAATGACAGAGTAACGCAAGAGGCATGTGTTAACCGATATAGCTGCTAGACTATCTATTAGAAGACATTTTGCAAACAACAGTCTACATTTCTTTGCATGGAAGTAAAAACATAGTTTTGGATCAAGAAAATTACCTTTTTTAATTTGTAATTTTTTTTTAAACTTTCCTTCATATCACAAATGTCAGGGTAAGGCAAATCCTGGATGAATCATATGATAAAAACCCCTATTCCCCGAGAAAATAGATCCACATACTCTGTTAAGTTTGTCATTTTAAAAGCAAAGCTGGCATGCACTGCATATAAAGTCTTTTTTTTATATATATATATTTTTTTTTTTATTCAAGTACATAAAAAGCAGAACAGTGTTAATTCACAGAGAGACTTTCTCTGTGCCTTATAGAAAGATTGACTGTTAGCTGCAGCAAATGTGTGACCCATTATTACAGACTATGTCTCAAACATCCCCTTTGGATATCTGTATGGAAGGAAACCCATTCATCATCGGAACAGTCACCAGCCCGAAGAATATTGTGCCTAACAGTAGGCATGAGTGCTTTCAGACATCGGAGAAACACTGATCAAGCAGAGCCTGATACTTTGTATGCAAACACCAGCACCAAAGCATTGCTACTCCCTTTACACCACCTACTGCAAACACATTGCAGGTTTAAACCAAAATCCTTGTCATAAATCCCTGCGGGGTGATTCTTGGTCTGATGCTTGCTCTTCTACAAAACCAGCTCCCTCCATTTCTGCAGCTCCAGCAGGAGTGGCGGAGACTGCATTGAGGGGCATGGGTTCAGCCTTCACTACTAACTCAGCTGAAGAACTCACGCTGCCACTCTACTCACTTTATGCCTAGTGCAAAACCCCAAGAACTCAAACCAAAACCCACCTGAAGAAAGACAGATACAGATGTGGCTGCCAATTGACCTGTAAGGACTTAATCAACTCCTACGTTTCCTTGCTTTACAATTCCTACCTGGGCTTCACGCTTTGCCGCTGCATCCTTGGGCAAACGGTTCATGGTTTCAAAGACTTGCTGCTGTTTGAGGACCAAGGTTAAATGAAAAGTACAATGAAATTACTGTCAGGGGTTAGAGAGTGTCTAATGTAACACATCTTTACAGTTGTTTTGTTTTTTTTTTTTAACTATTGGTCAGTCTTCACAAGGATTTTAAGGAGTCTGTCTCCTTGCTGAACCGTCACACCTTGGCAGCCAGCCTCCTGCGGGGCTCTCCCTTTGGCTCCCTTGCTAAAACCAAGGCTGGCAATGGCGGAACGGACATCCCAGATGCAGATAATGGCAGCCTACAGCTCCATTAGCGTTGCCCATGGGTGAGCACAAGAGAAACAAGAACAGAGCTAGATTCAGGGGACTGGGTAGTCCATTGACTGAAGTTACTGCAGCTCTGCAAAGCTCAGTTCACCCCGGCTGCCTCGGATCTCTTCGACATTTCACAGAGCTCACTGAGTTCATTCCCAGCCCTGTGGGGCTGGTTCCCTCACTTACCTAGATGGAGGGAACCCTTCAATCCTGGTCTTTTCACAGCGACCACACAAAAGGGGAACTGAGAAGAGAGACACCCAATGCATTTACTCCCTTCCTCCCGAGGTATTTATCCACTCTGCCCCACCTATTATGACAGGCCATTTCAATCAGAATCACCTGGTATGGAAAATGTACAGAAAGATATTGGATGCACACCATGTAGAGGTACTACCCACAAGGCCTCCCACCACAAAACTGCAATCAGCTGGAGACAAGGTGAAGGAACAGCAGGAAGAAAAAAAAAATCCGTGTCCCAAAAGACATGTTCTGTCAAGCATGATCCCAGGGATGGGAAAGAAAAGCAGCAGAGACACCTCAAAGGGAACAAGGAGTCCCTTCAAGGGTGCTCTGTGGAGAACAAGGGCCAGAGGAATGGTACCTAGCAAATTTAGGTAAACTTAGCAATATTATAAACCCAATTCATAGGCTTACGTCAGCTCATTTACTCCTTCCACAGTCGACCCAATTCAGAGTTACACATCGACCGATCTCCAGGACAAATGGGTGACGAAGCAGCTTCTTGAGATCTTCTCCGGAGCTAGTGTCACCTGGGTTTAAAAACCAGAGGAGCCAGCACAAAGAAATACTCTTCCGATCCCACCACAAGCAAACATGCTAGAGCTGCACATAGGAAAATACAGGGCTGCCTTTCCAGGGGCTGTACTCTCCAGGTGAAATCTGGGACTCTTCTTGTTTTCCTTTCTAATCCTTGTTTGTCCTGACACCCTTTTGAATTAACCTGCAGCTGACGGCAGCCATCAACTGCTGTAGCTAGTGCTAGGTGTGTTAGGGCCACATTTGACTTGCTGTTACACCAGCAGATGATTTATGCAGCTGGGATAAACCCAGATCCCAGGAGGATAGAGATATATCTTACCTTGGTTTTTACTTTTTTTTTTTTTATTTTATTTTTTTTGGCCAGCTAGTAAATAACTATTTTGGCATTCATGCATATTTGGGGGGAAAAAAAAAAAAAGAAAAGAATTAATTACCTTGCTTAACATTTTAAAATACAGTTTGTAGCACATCACACCCTGGACACAGGTTGCGTGCTTTTCCATTGAGCATATTGTCTATCTGTTTTGGTTACAGCATGGTTGGGAAACATATGTGAAACCCTTTTGTTCCTTTTCTGAAAGTTTCAGTGCAGCATTTGCTCACAGAACAATTGACATATGGTGAGACATTCTTATCCAAATAACTGTTAATTACTTTTTAAAAAAAAAATTAAAAAAAAGAAATCATGCATATGCAGTAGAAAATATAATGAGGGCTCACATAAGATACGGTGTGAAGTTGTTAAAGCTAGGAGCCACATTTATCTGAGGCATCGGGATGATAGAGTTAATGAGCAAACTCTGCTTCCAGCATGGACTCAAGGGAATCCAGCCAGTGCCTCTTCTAGCAGCCAGGGTTTGGACACGGCGACCTGCTGGCGGGTGCCGGCAGGAGCTGCTGATCAACAAGCCTGGAGGTGGGCAATGTGCAGTGCTGTCCTTACCAATATTTCTGAGATTATGGAGCATCTAATCTTGCAAATCCCTAGCACAAGGAGGGCAGTTGTTTATCAGTGTGTGCAGATTATAATCCTTTGTGTCAGTTTGTGTTCTTCAAGAATATCTCCATTTATGTCCTAGGGAAGAGTTTAAAAAAAAAAAAAAAAAAAAAAAAAAAAAAAAGCAGGGGGGGGGAGAATAAACAGGCTCCCACAGGTTGCCTGCAGACAGTACCATAACTGGGAAATAAGATAAAGATGCTAGGAAAGGGGTGGGCCTGGAAATGGGCTACTGATGATATGATGCAGGAGGAAAAGAGATCCAATATAAGACAGGGACTCACAGTTCAGAAGAAACTGTTGTAATTGCAGGGATAATTGCAAAACATTGTTAGAACTGGGAAGTTATGTTTCTTTCCAACAGGCTTACAGAACAAAATGCAATGAAGAACAAAGAGAAATTAAAGCAAAGAGTCATTTCCCCAAAGCTCCCTCCCACCCAACCCACGGAGCATCTCTGCGTGCTCTTTTCTGCCAAGAATGATGCTGTAGGATGTCAGCGCCTGCCCATCGGGTTTCCTCGGGTATCTCCTCTCCTGCATCCTTCCTTCACCGCAGCGGGAGAGAGAAAAGAAAACAAAACAAAACAAAAAAAAAGGCAAAGTTTCAAATGTCTGTACAGAACCCAGGTCTCATCTTTCTAGCACACGATGCCTACAGTTTCTCTTTCTGTCACACACACAGCATGTGTATATGTCACATGGTTTATATGTATAACAGCCACCATTATCTGTACAGCAAATTGACTGTGCTCATTAGCGTTTCTTGGTTTTCCACAGCACTGTCCTACCTAGCTTGATATCAGAGATCCCCAGCTCTGGTAGGTGCTTTGGTGCTAGACCACAGAACATATGTTAAAACCAACATATCAAAATACTGAACATAGCAAGCAAAAGGATCTCCTTGGCTCTGAAAGACACTAGCGAGACACTTTGAAGTTTAACAGGCTGGTCAGTCCTCCCCTGGGACCAGCTCCTTGCAATTAAAACAGTGGCAACAGAGTCATGAGGACCTCGATTGAGAGCTGCAAAGGATTCGATGCCTGCTTCTAATTCTGCACGTGCCATTACAATGCTGGGCAAGACATGGTGCACCCCGGCTCGGGCCTCTTTGCTTCAGAAAGGTGCCAGCAGAGCCAGCAGTTGAATTGAAAAGATTTATTGATTGATTGCTAATTGTGGTATTATTCCTGTGAACTCTGCCTTTGTAAAGCAAAAACAACTCCAGCCCAAAACATCCACAGATACTCATTTCCATGTGAAAATGCAGCATGAAACACAGGCTTCCAACAGGCCATGTGAAAGCAGTAATAACTGTAGATACCTTTTTTTTAAACTGAGGATGGGTATTAACCTTTCCACATATTTTTAACAGTGAGGATTTCATTAGTTCCTCTTCCTTTTTTGACTGAACAGAACATAAAACCAGAAGCTAGGGGAGGGGGAAGGAATAGTTGCGGAAGCTGTATTTTAATGGCGAGCGCACCTTCTAGTTTTGCTTCAGTACTTTTTACCAGGGACCCCATGAGGCATATTTCTCACTCCAGCAGTATGGCAGCACATCGTCTATAACGCTGACAAGGACAAAGGGCTACACTCAGTAATAAGACCTTGTATTTTAAATCTCTGTGATACAGCTGCTGCCATTGTAAAGCTGATACAGTCGGTCTTGAGCTACATGAAATCCCATTACAAGCGTAAATAACGCATCTTGCTCTATATGATATTGGCATCTCACAACAATCCTACACTAAAGGAAGTGGTGCAAGTTAATGCTTAAAAACTACTTTTGACGGAGAAATGGCAACTGCCTCTTGTAATTGGGGATGAGCCTCGGAATTCTGCCTTTCTACCAAATTATTCATTTTTATCTAGGGGCAAGGGTGTTTATGCCTATGACAAACTCTGCCGCAACAACAACCATTGCACACTCCTGTCGTAGCAGTATCATTTAGTGTACAAAGCCATAAAAAAGCTCCAAAAGGTGGCAGAGCTCCAGAAGGCAGCTCACTGACTTTGCCTTGTTTTTCAGTGGTATTGCTACAAGTGACATTAGGCATCGGACAGCCAAGGGCAATAAACCCCTCATGACGTGAACCTGTTGTTCCCAGTATACAGATCGCACAGAACCGAGTTCGGTTCCAACTGGTATAAATTGCCTGTCATTTTCCTAAGCAATGCCAAAAAATGTTCACTCAGTTACTCTTCTGTTCCTTATCTCAGTGCTGTCTTGCCTTCTGATGATCTAAGACTGTGCGCTGTCTAAATCCATTACAGTTGCAGACTGCTACTATAATATTTACTTGACAAATCAAGTCTACTGGGTATTTTAATTTTTTTGTGTAATATAGGCCATATTAGACAATTTTTTTTTTTTTTTTTGTAAGGTCTACCTTTAATTAAGGACATTTTTAAAGCAAGTTTTCAAACAGAAACTGAATGGAAAATGGGGGGAAAAAATAGCCATAAAGGTCTTACCTGTTACTTAAGCTTCCTGCTCTGTTTCCATAGGATCATTTATACTTTCAACTTGGCTATTCATTTCAGCTGAAACCAAAATGAGACAGTCATCAAATGCTATTCATGATACTTGTTAAGTTTATCATGTTGAGTAATAACTGCTTCTAACCCAAACGGGATATTTATTGCATTAAAAATTCTATGCCGTAAATCCACAAAAAGGTCTCTTAGGCCAGCCATCCTAGCCTGTGGTTCCACGGAAGCCCCGACAAGCAGTCCTGCCAGGGTGTAGGCTTCAGCATCACTAGAAATGCAAGCCTCTGGATCTAGTTTTTTCCTTTGGTCCACATCCATCCAGTGTGTCTTTGGCGCCCAACCAAGGTAACCAGCTCAAGAGCTCAAGGACCCTCCTCTGTCTCTGTAGGCCACAGGCAGCAGAGATATAGGTATCTCCAAAGAGTGATTTAGAGTTTCGCTGGGCTAAGTGGTCTCGATTCTGTGATTCAGATATCCACAGGCTTTCGACAAAGTCCTCAGCAGGACCCAGGGCTGAGCTGTGGGCCAAATGCAGATCCATCTCCAGTTACAGAGATGCTGCTGCTGCTGCCTCCAGGTGTCCTTGAACTGCAAGTTGCTGGAGCCTAGGAGAGGATTCAAGGGCAACATCACTATACTCCTACACATACTAGTTCACTTGTGTACTATTCATTTACAAAACCAATTTTTTTTTTTCATTTAAAATTACTAAAAACTAGGAAATAATTTAAACAGAAGGCTTAAACTCATTTCAGCATGACCTTTGTCAAAAATATCATCTAGACTATGGCAGATGATTTGTCCTATCTAGACTAAATAAAAAAGGGTAACTTCAGCATGTGCATTTTTAAGATTAGTATTTAGTATTTGGTCTGCAATGAATGTGAATGGAGCCATTTATATTAAGACTTTTCCTTTCTTTAACCTTGCTATATGTTGCAGTATCAACTGCAGATTACAAGTCATTTGATGTGGGTGACGAGGAAGTACCTCAACCCTGAATGGGAGATTTGGAAACTAAGGGAAGATGGGAAGGGGGAGGGGAAAAAAAGCCCCAAATCAATAACTATGCTACTTCCAGCCAGGCAGTGTGATCTCCTTCTGAGTCAATATCATGTCAATACACCTGTTAGGACTTTGATGAATTATTTGTAAATTATTCATCATCTATATGCAGAACAGATACCGTAATGGCTTCCTGGATGTATGCAATGAATAATAAGAAAAGTATCCGCTCCTGATTACGGAGCTCTGATGCACATCACATTTAGTGATGTTGTGTTCTTTACATGCATTTGCATAGCAAAGACAGGATGCTTAATAAAAAATCATTAAGGGAAGGCTGCTGCACACTGATGACAGCAGCCTTTCTCAGCCTCATTATACCGGCCAGTTTCACTGGCTGGCTTTTCTGAAAATACCATAAGGCTTCACTCATGTTTTACAGAGATCTCCTGCAAAATTAAAGCTTAATTTCATCCTGAGGTTAGGCTCCATCAGCATCCCAGATGAGTACACCTCCTTCCGCTTCCTTTTATTATGGCTACGAGCAGTTGACCCCTGCCCATCGTGCTGACAGCACTTCACATAGAGGGAGTCAAATTGCAAACTGCCTGGGAATGCTTTAAGGGCAACGCAAAAGCATGGAGCAGCCCTGGCGGAGGCATGGGACCCAGGGCCCCTGCCAGCAGGGAAGCAAGAGGAATCACTGAATCCCACTGTATTGCAGTGGAAATGGCAGCCAGGCAACCTGCATCACCGGTGCAAAAAGCATCCATCATGCACGTCGTAGTAGGGAGGTGGCTTGCAAGTGCTAAGGCACAGGCAGGTTTCACTATTGGCTTTTTCCTGTGTGTTTGTGACTAAGCTCAGCTCTTTGCATTAATGCTGCAAAGCATTACAGGACAGGAAGATCTAACTGAAGGATAAGTTTCTGCAGACCACTGGGTGAACCCTGACAACAGATGTCACTACGAGGCCACCTACACAATCCTCTATATTTAGCTGGAAAATAACATGGCAGCAAAGCATCTACGGCAAGAGCAGATGGAAGAGCTGCCAATGAGTATGGCAGGGATGTGACTCACAGCCCTCGTTGCCTCCCAGCACGAGTTAGTGTCAGAATGACATGGTTAGCCCTGGGCATGCTACATCTGATCACATTGCAAGCCAAAAGTGGCCTTCTACCTGCTAAACAATGTTTTTAGAGGTGTTAAACTGCTAACTTACATTAGCGGTCTTTTTGTCTACCATAATACGCTACAACAGCCAGCAGCTCAGTGAAGCACCTGAAGTTCAAGGAGGCTGCACATCTAAATTCAGTTTTACTTGCTCCCCCTTCTGCAGCTTCATGCAGGGGTTTTTTTATGCCAGAAACGGACATTTCTGTGCAATGGAAATGGACATTCCTATGCACTCTCCCTGTCTGTTTTCCCTTAAATTTTGGCCTGTTGGGGAGGACCTGTCTGCACCTCTCTCAATCTATGAGCTGCATAGCAGCTCTCAAATTATTACCAGGGAAGGATTTCCCCCCAAAAGCAAGCAAGTTCCCCACAAGAGGAGAAATAACCCAGCAAATAGTTCACATCCATCAAAGTGCTGCAGTTGCTGATGACCTAGTGGATGTGTGTCAGCAGCAAGGCATCCTGCCTCTCCCCTGCAAGAAAGCTACGTGCTTAAAGGTCAGCTAGCCAAGAGTCCCAGCGTAGCATCTAAGTAGAGAAGACAGGCAAACGGGAGACTGGAAAACCAAGTTTAGAGTCATCTGCGAGAGAGCGAGCACATTTCCCCACCCCAGGATATTATGCTGTAGAACTGGATGGCAGATGAGACCAAAATATTACCATCTTGATTTAAAGAGGAGCTTGGTCAGACTCTTACTTGCAAACATAACCTATTTCCTCAGCCACTTCCTAAACAATGTTTCCCCATAGCATCCACATAACTTGGCTATAGCACATTCAGCTATAACTCCAGACTGCCTAGAAAGAAAACCATCTATCTTGAATTCAACCCACATTGCAGTGATGAAACACATACGCCTGTTTACTTGGTAGTTACTTGTTTCTTGGATATTACATCAACACCAAAAAAGCATGAGGGTGTTAGCTGTTGAGATCTTGCTTCTATATTGCTTTGGTGAATCACGTGAAGGTCAGGATGCTGATGGCACATTCATCAGCCTGCACCAGCTTATAAAAAAAATGGGAAATTTCAGGTCTGACACTGCCTTAATCTTTTTCTTTTCTCCTGTTGTGTCATCAAGTCAGGATACAGCTTTCCACAGGCTTGAAATAAAAAAGCCGCATGAGTAACCCCATTATAAAAGGAGTGAAGAGTTTGATCCACCTAATACCAGCTGGAAACTAACATCCACCTTAGCAATCTTTAAAGCTTCGGTGGCGTAAAATTAAAAAAAAAAAAAAGGAAAAAAAAAAAGACGACTAAAAAAAGGCTGCCGGCAGGGAAACACTGTCTAGGAAACCAATCACCAAGGGTGGGGTTTGTCATCATTATAAAATACTGATCAGCAAATCTGTCCTGGGTACGAGAAATTTAATACCCACAGGTCTTCGCTCTGGTAGCTGATGGAGATTGCCAGTAGCAACCTGTATCTCTAGCCTTATTCAGGCTTACGTGCGCACACTCTAACAGCTTTTCTGACAGAGAATCACGGGCAGCTTTCAAATAATAATAATTTCTGAAATATATCACTATTACACCTCTGCCTACTAGATGTACGAATATCAAGATCCACCTAAGCTGTCTAAACTCTCTGCATTTCTAAAGCACTTTTTGCTGTGACATGGTACAAGAAATTAAAACACAGGAGCTGGGCTGCCAAGGGGTACCTGGTGATATATGCTTGTGATTTCAGCTGTGAAGTGATGAGCTCTCCTGGGGCGGGAGGAAGGGGACCAGAGAAAAATAGGCAATTTACATAAAAATTACTGTCACAGGGAACCTTTTTCTTTTTTTAAAAAATCTCAAATAGTACCCAGTACATTAAAAATTTTAGCGCTTTTTTTCAGCAAACCTTAACCCTTCAGATAAAACAGAGCATGGGCAGTTTGATCCTTCCTCTGTTCTGCTTTTTTTTTAAACACGTAATAAATGTCCACAAGAAAAAGCACCCTGTAATATAATCCCAATAGCAATTTAAGCTGGAGAGAAATGAAGACTTCCCTGAACAGCAGAGTACTCTTCTGCAGCCGTAGCAAACACCCTTTTCCTGTCCTTTCATATAACTTAGAAAATTAACAGAAAAGGAAGTTACAGGATGAGTTATATGTAGAAGACCTTACATGATAAGCAAGATTTGAAACAAAGAAACCTATCAAGATCATAATTTCAGAAGCTGTCAGCTGATGCAGCTGTGCTGTGCTACAGCACACATTACAAGAGCTATATGATCGTTTTTCTTTCCAGCAGGAAATCCCTTAAGATATTCTTTTAGTAAATTTGGATTTGTTTTCACTAAGTAGCCCAGACCATTCCAGGGATTTGAAATTCAAATATTTTAATGTGACTATGACTTTTTGGTTTGTTTGTTCAGAGGATGAGGAGAGAAGGCTGGTTTGGCTTTATTCTGCACCCTCACTAGTAATAGCATAATCTCTAGTATTTTTAAAAAAATAAAATCCATTATGCATGCTTTCTTTTCCTATTCTTGCAAAAATTTCCCTACAGGCTAGTATCTAAATCAGCCACCAATTCAAATGCTGCAGCATGATCTGACATCAGAGAAAGGAAATCAGCATTAGATTCTTTGTGTAAATAATATAACAAATAATATAATTGTTTTGTCTTTGAGATGTAGAAAAGTATGCCTTGAATTTATACTATGTCGATACTGAAGAGGTTAAAGAAGGAATCAAAAAACATTCTTTGGTACGGAGAGGGGTCCACTTCATGATAATAAAACAGGGACTGGAACCCCAATTCCAAAAGCACTGCCTTTTGGAGCAGTAAAGAGGGCCTTTTGGGTAAAAACCAAGAAAGCCCCTTATGTAAGCTTTGTTAAGCTATAAGAGCCTACCTGGAGGAGCAATAAAGGGTTTACCTCACCAAAACCTAAGCATCAGGACCCAGATTCCATCCAGTATTTCTTTACACACAGAAAGAGTCTAGAAAGCCATTTTTGTTGTTGTTTACGAATATGTTAGGCACTGCAGAGCTGGCGCACCATCTTGGTACTCGGCCTTTGCTGGGTCCTTGCCAGACAGATGGGTCATCTGCTCACTGAGGTCAATAAAAAAAAAAATTTCCTTTCAAAGTCAAGAGATTTGGGTTGATAATGTCCACAAACCTGACTGCAACTGCTGTTGGTCACCAAATCATGACAGTTTTATCAATAGTAAATGTTCTAGGGAGAGAACTTCCATCTGCTACCAGACTGAGCTAAGCAGGGACTCTGAATGAGGAAGAGGAAGGAAATTGGCTCTGAGCTAGGAGGCCGACATACGAGTTCGGAGTGGTTATGCAGCCAACACCTGCCCCATGATGGAGTCGGGCACTAGCACCGGAATTTTCAAAATACTATCTTATGAATCCTGTATGAGACCACACAGATCCTGGCCAATTTGATATCCAGAACAAAATTATGGTGGGCCTCAAATATTTTGTTAAAAAGCAAGTGGACTGAACATAACAACTGAACACATAAACCCAG
>JAVJGG010000082.1:17202591-17229499 GCA_035590195.1 Aviceda cuculoides | reverse complement strand
AACAACTGAACACATAAACCCAGTCAACTAGAAAAGCAGGGCTATGGCACTGAAAGGTACTTCCACCAGACTTCCAAGACAGTAGAGATGTACAAATTCTCAAGAAGACTCAGTTGAAGAGATTACACATATAACTTCTATTTTTGAGGGGAAGTGTAGAAACAAACTCCAGAAAGGTATCCTTCGTATCTGCTTCAGGACAATTAAAATATTAGAACAACATACCATCCTTATTTGAAACATCTGCTGCTTCACATGCGAGGTCAACTTTCATAGGCTCCACAGAAGTTTCCTCTTTCCCTTGCATCCCTGTAAGACAAGCCAAAGAAGGAGAAAAATCAATACTTACAGTACCCAATTAATGTATAATTCTCAACTCTGTATGCCTGGGTTTTTTTTTTTCCTTTTCTTCTGACATGGTCTTACCTTTATAGATTCTGCTGCTGTATAGCTGCAGCCATTAGAGAAAAAGGCAGAGGATATAGGGGGAGGAATACAGTCTGAAAATAATTGCTTGAATATTTGTAGCAATCTGCACGCTTTTCTAACTGGGATTGTTAAAACCACATCATGGTGTGTGCTTCTGCCTCCCTGCCATTCTTTCCTCATCATTTTTGAAGAATCCCTTCTGCTCATAAAATGCAATATATGATGGGGATGTAATCACACTTATAAAGTTTCTCTAGCTAGCAGAATAAAAATAGATAAAGCGAGAGTTCAAATATACCAAGTAGTCAGACACAAACTAGAATTTGAATTTAGGAAAACGCATTTTATCATTGTAACTCAACATTTCTACCTCTTCTGCCTCAGGCTTGTCTGGAACCTTAGATTCAATCTCCTCACAATATTTGAAATGGAAAAAAAAAGTTGTTTTGCTGTTTCATACAGAGTTCTCCTAATATTCTGACATTTAGAGTGCCAAGAAGCCAATTTTTAGTTAATTTCTAATTTAGCTACTTCTCTACTTTTGTGGCTGCTATACAGCCTGTTGCACCTATCCTGTGTTTGGACTTCAGGGTGTCAAGCTATTGGTTGCTAAGCAATCCAGACATTTGGGTGGTTATTATGAGACAGCAAAGCGTAGCAAGCACCAAGACATCTCAAAACCAGCTTACTCTTAAACTGAAATAATTTACCTTTTCAGCAACAGAGATTAAACATTCGCAGTCCCACAAGCACCTCCCTCCCCTTTCTGTGCAAGGCTAGAGTGGGTTTTTTTAATGCACTTCAGTGCACTACAGTTATTTCATCCATAAACATGTATCTACCACTGAATTTTTCAGCCAGTTTTTCCTTTTAATCGTATCTGCAAGCCAATACGTTTTCATGGAGATTTTAATCTCCTCTGTGCTCTCTATGTTGGCAATGCTATTCTCACAGGCAACTTCCAACACACTACCTATGGTTCTACCAAGCATCAAAATGCTAAAACAAGGACACAGCACATACAAAACCCAACAAAAAATATCACTGGAAAGCTGAATTAGCCATCTTGGCAAGCATGGGTGAAAGTGGGATGGATGACTTCACAGTGATGGAGATGTCACCCATCATTTTAATAGATCTTAGTATTACTGCAGAAATCCTTTGATGAATCATTGTATCACCAGCTCTACCTCTTCCTCACTGGTTTAAAATTATCTCCCTGTACAAACAAACAAAATGCCTGTAAACATCTGTGACTGTGAACCCTGCATGTCAGCGAATGCCCGAGATGGCCCCTTTGAGGGTGCGTCAAGTCCCTGACGCTTCTCCAGGGAATTCAGGAGAGCGAGTGTGATTTTCTCCAGAGGTTTCTTATGTACCAACAGGCCTAAGCTTTCCCAGCGTTTGCCCACCACTTTTTTTGGCTCACAGAAAGGATAAACCCAGGTCACTTCATCGCGGAAGCATGCACACATGGCAGGAACTTGTCAAGTACAAGGCTGAGAAGGTATGTTCAAAATCCCTGTTTGACTTCTAGCAAAATCAATATGAAATTTGGGTGACTATGAAAGCACTGATTAATCAAGGAAGATACACTGAAATTCAGGTTGTGCTACATTTTTATTAGCGGGGAGAAGCAGAAAAGCAAGATTTTGGAAAATTAACTGTTCTACCACAAGTGCAGCCTGCAGCGGACACAGCCTTTCCCACCAAGATGCTCAGATGTCCAATGTAGGGATTTGGGATCCCTGCTAAATAGCAATGCACGCTGACTGGCAGCTGATGCCTCTGAATCTGACTTTGCCTCCTCTAAAATACCGTCTGTTAACCAAGTAAAGCAGATAAGATACCACAGATTACGTTTTGGCTCCCAGTTTCTCTAACAGCTAGAGATACCTAGCCTCTCTCCTGTTGTCAGCTCTTAAAGACGCCTGCATGAAGTTCCCAGGCCCCATCCCAAGATCTCCCATTAACTAGCCGGCACGCCTGGCTTCACCACACTGCCGAAGGGTTTCTCGCTTTCAACTTCAGAAATCCCTCATGCAGCTGACAGGTGCAAAGGATTATTGGCACAGCACTAGGTGAAGACAGAGCCTAATTAAAGAGAAGACATTTTGTTCATACACATGCGTGTGTGCATATGCACATGTGCTAATTAGCACTGCCTTTGCAGGGATGAAAGCAGAAGGCATTGAGGGCCCTCAATACCATAAGCTACAGGTTCACCTCTTGGGGTAGGCAGCCCTAGAGAGAGGCTGGAAAGAGCAACAACAGCAGCAGCAAATTTGCAAAATTATCAAGAGGTTTAGGGTCATAAACATTGTCAGAAGAACACTAATGCGTTTTCTGCTTTTTCACCTTCTTTCAAAGTCTGAATAGCTGATTCCCCATCCCTTCTTGGAGAGGATTATGGCCATATCAGGTTTTTTTTATAGCGTATGTTGATTGTTGGATATTGTCAGCAAGAAAATGATAGTGGGAAACAACGTTCAGGGACAAACGAGGCAGAAGATATTTTAAACCTTAACAAAGCTAAGCACCACTGCAAACCTTGGGAGAAGGCTTGCACAATATATCATCCAATTTTTTGGGAAGACTTTCAAACTCGGTTAATATAAATCTTCATTTCTTCCATTGCTATTATTGTGGGTGGGCGACAGGAGCATTCACTATACTGCCATGCATCTGGAAAGGGTATTATCCAAAAAGCTTCTTCCCCGCCGTGCAGTAAAACCAAGTGCCACACAGAAACGAGCCTGTTTCACATAAACAGCAGAACTCAATCAATACCAGAACCGCCTTGACAACCAATTTATTCTAGAGGCCTTCCCTCACCCCCTTGTTTTGATTGCGTCAGGTTAGAGCACAAACAAGCAAGGTATTTCAGGTCTCTGAGCAGGAGCTGAGAGTTACCGAAGGGGAGGGAGCCTGGGAGATACCACTTTCAATTTCAATTACCATTTCCAATTGCGCTCCTGACAGAGCTCGTTACCTGAACCCTTTGCAGTTGGGTTACACAACCAGCCTAGCACTAAGTGACAACAGGCTTCTGGCATGGGCAAGGATGGCTCCCAGCCTTTTGAAATGCATAAGACAAGTATATACCAGGAAGATCAAAATCTCTGTACTGTTACTTCACCTTTTTTTCCTCCTTTATAGTCACAATCTGACAATAGTTCCACGTGGTTACCGCTAATACACTGTTCTTTCTCTAGAGAAATATGGTTCCAGATTCACGCATGATTCACAAGATTAACATGAAGATGTGGTGGTTGTTGGTACATTAGCATAAATTTTAAAAGTGCCTGAGTACAGAGGTCAGACATCTATTCTCCACACCCCTGATAAATCCTAATAAGTAAAAAGTGTAACCCTCCCCCTCCCTTTCCTTCTCCTCCCTTTGCACAAGGTTTACATCTATTTCAAGTGATAAAAGCAGGGAACTATGCAGGCTTAGAGGCTGTAACACAAATCAGTCCATAAAACTAATTTTTACTTGATCATCAGCAAGGCTTTGCTGTGTACTGAAGAGTGCCTTTGTAATCAGGAGAGAGAGGCAGGCTCCTCTCCCAGGTAATTCAAAGCAAAATCCCAATGTAGTGTCCCTAGAATGGATTATTCATTCCTGGAAGGCACCTGAATTGGGTTTCTGCTCTGAGCTGCCCACCTTAAGGGAGTTTATTTCTCTCTGCTGAATACTGAGGGAGCCTGGGAGATTGGGCTCTCTCTGCAGAGCCCGGCCTTCGAGACCAGCCTTGGCAGTCCGTGCATGGGGCTTGGGTAATAAATGAGTACTGTCAGTGCAATCGAGCAACACCAAGATAACTTAAAACTTAAAAATTCTCCAATTTTATAAGTCTTGCAACTAAGTGGGAAATTCTGGTCCCTAAGATCATTCTGAATATTTGAGGAAGAAATGGGTTATCAATAATACAGCAGTCCAGACAACTACTATTTTTACAGGCAAAATGGCAAGGTCATTATTCCCATAACATGTCTGCCCAGCAATTTTGGGTGTTGCCACAGGAATTCCAATAAAATACTATCCTGCCCATGGCCAATTTGCAACCAGGGGAAATTCATTAGTCATAAATTATTTGTAGAGCAGTTGCTTCTACTCATGTTATATACTTTGAAAAAAACACCTCTGTCGTTATGCAATACGAAAACCACATTGCAGCTATTCTGAACAATCTAGATTTCCCTGATTCATACCCATTGAATAAAATTTATTATTTGGAGTTTAGCTGTAAATACACTTCCCCTAATTGTGAGACTCTGAGAGACAGAGGCTCGTTAAAATCCAAATTTCTCTGGTCAAAAATTGAAGGCACCATTTTTCATCCACAACAACAAAAACACAGACAAAGCTCTTCTGACCCACAGCTGCATTGTCTTATCTGTCAAAACCAGTTCCATTATTCTTGCTCTGCAAATAGCCAGAACTGTTTTTCCCTTCTTCCCAGTCATTTCACTGTTAACTCTTTGCTAATGTGACTCTCAAGCCTTCATGTACTTTGTTTACCACTGTATTTTAATAGCATTATAAATGCTGCTTCACTTAGAAACTGAAGCTGTCCATGATACAAGGGCTCAGTTTGACTCCTGTTCAACACCTCCATCTGGGATGACTGACCCTTTTAACCAGACCAGATTCTACTACATAAAACATTTATGCTGTCTTCTTCTATGGCTCTACATGCAAAATCACCCAACCTGCTGCTCTCAGAGTTCTGAAACAAACACAGCAATCACGGTCTGTCTGCACTTTGTTATGTTCAAGTCGGCAGGCAGTTTTCTCACTCGCTATCCTTCTGCAACACATAGGTCGAGCACAACAGTGCCAAGTCTGCAGGAATGGCACTGCTGCAGAGGTGCCTCTCACTATTCAGTGTGGCTTCATTAACAACAAACATCTCCATCTGTTAAATCGGGAATATTCTACCTTGATCACTCCCCACCTCCCCCAGCAATTAGGCACCATAGAGATGAAAAGAAAATTCAAGGACGCAGATTCCCGAGGGGACTGTGCTGGCCAGGATGCTTTGCCTGGCTTTTGAAGGCACTGAGCATTATTTCTTAATGCCACCGTGGGCTGTCAGGATTCTGTTGCAGCCCCTTCATCGTTAAATGGAGTATTTACCCCCCCTTTTGATATTTTGGGTTTGTCTCCCAGAGTAACCCAGAGCAATGAAGCTCCCCGTCCCTCCAGTGTGGTGTGCATCATCTCACCTCTCTGTGTTTGTGCACGCAACTGTACCTAAAGGCATCGCACTGCTTCCAGCCACTGTTATTTTCAGCTCAAGCTGAACCACAATTTTTTTTAACACGATTTAAAAGTGTCTAAGATCCGCTTATCCCTATCCCCTTCCAGCCCTTTATTAAACATACTGTTAGTAAATCTCATTATGCCTCCTTTTCCCTAAAGGTGGGAATGGGAGGATAGTGAGGATTGTCTCTCAGCAATATGGTCCATAAGACCCATACAAATTGGGCATCTCTAAAATTGCTAATGCCCATCAGGAGCTCTTTGTATCTTTTGTCTCTCTGTAACAACAGGATAAACCTGCACACAGCAGGCTCTTGATGAATACAAGGGCGTATCATTTTAAGGAAAGCCCTTTTTGAATTTTTTATTCTGAAAAAGCCTTAGCTGTGCAAGAGGCCATGTTGCTGTTTTCCAGATGCTCTTTTTGTGAAACCTCTCATCAGAGAAGTCTGCAGCACAGAATATCTGAAATGGAGCACCCAGAAGCTTTCATCGCAGTCCTCAATCACTGGCTGTTAACACAAGTAAAATGTTGCCTGGTTGTACTCAAACTAGTAGATCACCTGTCCCGAATGGCTTCCAAAGCCCTTGTGCTCCACTTCCCTGCCTACAGATAGCATGTCCAGTGGTATTATGAAAAGTGAAGGGTTTCTGAATTAATAGAAATGGCACGATTATTTACTTTTCTTTCCCATTCTGTCATTTTCCCTTCCACCCTCAACCATTTATGAAACTTGTGATTCGTTTCAGTTCCTGATCACTAGCTTCCTGATCCTAAAAAGCTGCATAGTTGTGAGGAATTACAGCACTGAAGGACTCCTGCGTGTAAGCCGCAGGAAATTTCCAGGTCTCCTAAGGCTCAGCTTTCACCAGGGGAATGATGTTGGGCATTCAGTTGGGCATTTTTCTAATTCCACAGCCATGGGAGCAAGCCTGCTGAACAACCGCCGACTGCCAGAATGATACGTGAACCTCCACTCCCATCACAACATTATTTCCTCCGCACACTCACCATGCTCATTACCATGTACCTAGTCTCTCTCCAGCTGTCCTCGTACAGCAACTTTAATTCCTCTTTGCACCACTAATCCGGGGTGAGGACTCGGTCCTTAATTTTGAAGAACTGATCCGGGAGCCCAATGGCTTTAATGGGCTTTGCTTTCTCCTCCAACATGAACAACTTAATAGCTCGTGCTGCTGCTGGATTTTCCATCAGCACATACTGTGCCCCTATTCCACTTCAATCTTGCATTCACTGTATTTTCTAAGCATTTCAAATGATCTTGAGACAACCGCAGCAAAGCAATAGACTGAAATCAAAGAGGTCCTGTATCTCCTAAGTAGGGCAGATTTGTCAGAATGACACACTATTTGTTTCAGAAAAGGGAAAGAAACTTTCCGTTTCCCTCCAAAGGAGCCACTCCAAACAGAAGAGGTTGTGCCAGTCCTCAGTCCTGAGCAGCTCCACAAGAACTAGGTGGGTGCTGGGAGTGAATAGAAACAATATTTATGAAAGAAATTACAAGAAAGGGTGGGGAGGGAGAGGATAAGAACCTGAGAGGACACAAACAGCAAATTGCCCAAGAACTGGCAGTTAGAAAAGTTCCTTTCAGGCAAGCACCCTCATCTTTTATGAAGTCCCTGCTCCCCGGCTACAGCGGAGAGGATGATGGGGTGAAAAAGTGTACCATCCGCACAGGACAAAAGGAGGCTTTGCCTGAGTTTCTGATAACATGCAGGCGGGGCTGCTCGCCCTTATGGCTGCAACCATTTATTTCTGGGGTCACTGCTTCTGAAAGAGATTACTGCTGAGTCAAAGAGTAGCCTTGGAAAATATTCTGTTCAATTCCTTTTCAAGGAGACTATTGCCAAGTATATGAAGAATGAGCTTCAAAGTAGCAGGGAACAGCAGGAGAAGGGTAAATAAGGAGGGTGTATGGATCTACCTGAAAGGCAGTTACAATACATAGTGTGGAGAAAGACTCTTCCCTGTTATTTATCCAGAGACTACAACCTAAATTTTGCAGCTTAAATTAAACCAGAATATTCACAGCAAGGAGAGGCGCATGAAGTTCAGCAAAGTTCTGCTAATAGACATAACCTTGCAGGTATGCTGTAATTTTTAAACATCTTGTGATATAAAGATATAACAGCCAGCATGAAAAATTAAAATTAATTAAAAAAAACCCAAACGCCAAAAAAGCAAACCTCAATAAAACCTTGGATAACCAGAGGTAGAGTATACAACACACCCAGCTGAAATGTCTTGCTCTTTGGAAAGAAAACTTGCATTTCTAAAGGCTCATTGCCTCCTGACCCAGCACTCTGTTTTAATTTTTAGAAACCTGTCAGCTTCCTAAAACCAAGCTGAACATAATATGAAACTCATTTGCTTGAAAAGAAGTGGTAATTGGCAGCACTCAATAACAAAGACCTCAGAGGTGATACTTGTATCTGTTTCCCCTACTGAGACACATGTTCAATAATGATAATTTTTCAAAAACAATTACAGAACCGTACCCTTTTCTTTTTTTAACTGAGCTCTGCTCTGACTCCTTCAAAGCCAAAATTTTACAGCCAGCTTTAATTATATGATGATAAACACAAATCTGCTATAAAGGACTAATTTTGCTACTGAGCTCCTCACCTCTTCCAGTTCTCAGGGCTGTTGTCTCAGACCTGGATGGTGACTCATCAAAATATAACAGATGTTTAAATAAAACACACACACAGGCACACTTGTGTGTATATATTTATATTCAAGGGCAGTAAGCAATTTTTCATAAATAAATGGCTGGGAGTTGTTTTCCCTCTGTAAAGAAGGGAACAGCCAAGTGAAAGATGGCGCTGCTGGATTTATTATCCAAGGTGATGCTCCCCATTCTCCTTGGGAAGTGCCACACGCCCCGTGAAGAGAAGCCATCGCTGAAATCTGGCTTCTGGAGATTCATGCACCTTTCACTGTCAGAGGATGTCATTAATGCTGATTGCTGCCCCCATTTCTTCGGTGAAAGCCTGGCATCCTCCTCTACAGCAGTGAGTGAGCCAACACCAGCCAGCCTCGAAGTAATGGGAAGGAAAGCAAACATATTGCAAGTGCTGTATTACCTCCTAAGCATGGATGCCATTTTTAATTTCTACTGGTAACTGGATGAATATAAGACCAAAATTTTACAATGATGACGTGGAGTAAGATGTTTCCCCAGGAAGTAACTACATCAGAGCAAGGGGTGGTCTAACCTCCAGCTGCCCAATGCCAGCAGGCAGTAGCCACATCCTCCTCTGAACACAGAGCATATAGAAATAAGCCATGATAGAACTAAAATTCTCAAATCACAGCGCTGTCAGAGGGAATCGCATGCCACCTACTCCCAAACCGAGACAAGCCTGAAAGAACAACCTAGTTACTACCGCGGGCGTTTCAGCTCTGTGGTGGCAATCATGCTCTTCAACCCATTTCAGTAGCATGTCTTAAAAATCAGGTTTTAACACTGACATTTTGGGGTGTGAGGGAGGTGCAGAGCCAGACAGCCGTAGCGTAGCTGGTGTTTAACACTTGAAATACCCACTTGTCCTCCTGACACTCACCTCCTCCCATGAACCCAAAAGTATTTCCAAAACACTGAAAAGCACAATGGAAAAGATGACTCTTGTGGGTTGCTTTTGGAAAAAAGTAATCCACCAGCCTGGATGTTATCATCTGCACCACAGCAGCATATTGCCACATGATGATCGGCTTGGCCAGTATTTCCTGGCAAGGCTAAAGACTGGATTTAGATTACCAACTCATTGAGGTTTATTTGCTGCATTTCCTGGAGAAATTTTAAGACCAAATTCAAAATTCTTAGCGTGGGGTAGAAAAATTTTGCCCACAACAGAGCTTCCATAAAAACAATTTTGCAGAGCAGGAAAAAGCAAGTGTCAGTACTGGCAGTCATACGCTTGCTTCTCTTCCTTGCAGAGAGCCATTATGCAGTGTTTTCTAAAATTGTAAATGTTCTTTCTGGCTCACAATGGGAAACAACACTAATATGCATCACAGGGTGTGAGATAAAATGTGCGGCGCTATTGTTGCCTTTGATTTGTCTTCCATTTATATCAGCGCTCAGTAAGAATTACACAAAGACAGAGCTGCAGATTTTTCTTCTCAACTTTTTCACATGTCATCCTTTGTTTGGTTCATAAATTCTAGGGTCTAACTAGGATGTTACATCAGAGACAGGAATTTACATTTAGATAACATAATGCAAAGAATAGTAACAACCATAATCTTCCCCCCCTCCAAACAGCTCTAGAGAGCTTCACAACTGACCTCAGCTTTGTAAAACGGGGATCTGGCTTATTTGCTTTAGGCTGAACATTTCTTTCTCTTTCTCCAGTAACATACCATTCAGGGTTTTTTTGGTTGTGTCGGTTTGGGGTTTTTGGGGGTTTTGTTTCCCGCTTCCCCCCTGCCCCTTTTTCTTGATTTTAGCAAGTCTCACTCCTTGTGCTGCCCTGACTTAGTCTCTAACTATGAAAATGGCTCCAGTTTGTAGTCTGGGAAAAAGCCCAGGAAAAGACTCCGAGCATCCCCAGAGTAGGGAAGTATGACAACTACAAGAGGAAGGCCACTTTGTTTCTTGTGAGTTACCTAAAAAAATAGGTAGCAGACACCCCCAAGAACAGCTTTCTGATTGCAGGACACTTAAGAGAGACAGCTTTTCTTCTTCAGGACACTACACAAGGACTCACTAGTCATGGGCAAACAAAACCCCAACAACATGCATTAGAGCCACAGTAAATTGCTCCAGAGAAGTCCTCAGTAAGGTTCATCAACTCTGATACCTACCAACATTGACACTCAGGTCCAGTGATTTACCAGATTTGCAGCTCAGTTTAGGTGGAGGGGCAAGTACTGGGGGCTTTTTTGTCTCCCAAACAGCTTTATTCCTAATAACACTTCCCCTTATACAAGCACATTCCCACTGTTTGAAGAGGTCTATCCTGCTGTTACTGGTCATGCCGGCAACTTTATAAGCAGGAGAACAAGGCGTCAGAAATTTACTCTAGGTTTCACACATATTAGAGAGTTATTTGTATCAAAAGAAAGTAAATTCAAATAGCAAGTTAGACCTGGCTTATGACTAGATCATTACTGTTACATTGAGTAAAAACTGGAGCAACTCATTTGGGAAGCTTAGGCACGTTTTGTTCTCAGCCATCTTGCCTTCACTCCAAATTATTGAAGATTCCTCAAAGTCCTGTTAAATCTTGAGGCACCAGATAGAAAGTGGAGGCCAAAAATACAAACCACATAACACAAAGTCTGAACAAACGTCTTTGAGAAAAAAAAGAAGGGCGAAGGAAACTTTCAGTTTTGTCTCAACGTATTGTCTCAAGAGAATATGCTTTCAAAAAGACAAGGTTTTTTCCCTTTAGCACTGGTGATTGTATTCCCTCTCTCCATCAAACACTCTTTTAAGAGAGAGGTTGTACTAGATGCCAGCAGACATAGGTCAATATTTTCAAAAAAAGGTGGCTAACATCAGGAGCTCTTTAAAATGGAGTTTAGTTCCTGATTTTCAAAAGCTCTAAGTGCCCAGCAGCTCCAGCTGGCTTCAAAGGGTCTTGCTTCATAAGGTATTTGGGATGTGCTCAGCATTTTTGAAAATCAGGCCACCTATTTGGGATCCTTAAACACGGACTGAAAAATTCAATGCCAATTCTCACTGCCCTAAAGATGACACCACCTCTCTAACCCGTGCTTAGAAAGCTCAGTGACATTATAACTAACAATATGGCTTTTGCCTTCTTTTTCCCACAACAGAATTTACACAACTGCTAATAAAACCGGTGTCTATCATGAAAACTGGCAGACTCTTGAGTCTAACAAGATAACTATAATTTTCCTTGAAGCTATTGAGCAAGTCTGTAACATCTCCCCAAATCCTCTTAATAATTGATGGCTAACACGGGTTCCTTACAATGAGGTGTCCTGAAGGTCACCCAGAATACAGAAGCCAGTGCTGTGGGATACTCAGAAATGCCACAGGCCATACAAAAGTACTGAAACCCAGGCTGACACACTGCAGTACTTAGCCCTTCCCGTAATGCCATCCCCCTGCTATGAGGTGCCAGAAAACTTAAAGGCTTATACTTGGGATCTTAGCACCAAAGTCAAGACCTCTACCAATTAAGCCAGAAGAGAATAATTGTGTTAGTGGTTGAGAGCAGCAGACTTTTGTCCTGCTAAAGGAGGATGACAAGCACACATTAAAAGCACTTTCTCAAGCTAAACTCCTTCAGATTGTGGGATTTGCACCATGTTTTATAATTTATTCATAATGAAGAGCTTTTAGCTCATGAACTTGCAGATGCCCAAAACCTTTTTATCATTCAGCTTTCAACTGTTGTAGGCTAAATAAATAAATAAATAAATAAAATTGATACAGTGGTTCCACCCTTGGGTCAACCAGCAGCAACATTTTCCCTCTTCTTCCCCCCTTGAGTACCCACAACTGGAGGACAACACAGAGCTTTCGCCAGCACATGGCGTGAGGGTCAGAACTAGAGGCTTCAGATGTGCACTATTTCTCATGGTCCAGGTCTGCAAGAATTTGTACGCCAGTGTAAGGATTGCCACTGCCCACAGTCTCCACAAATGCCTCAATGTCTGTTACTTTCATGGGAACTACTGAAGCTTTCAAAAGAATGCAAGAAGTGCTAATCCCCTGGCACAAGTGACTTCAGCCTTGACAGACGGTTTCCCAGAGTCACAGATAAAACTTAAGGATTCAGCCATAAAGGATTAGGAGTGGTGTCACCTAGAATTAAGTCAGTGGCCTTGAACCATGTTTTTGTTCAGCGCTGTCAACAGCAAATTTCACAATCTTAAAAACAAGATCTATTGAGTTTCTTTAAATATATATATCTCTTGATTTCCTGAGTAGGTTTTAAAGGTCTAGACAATTCATGTTATATTGTTTTATATTTTCCATTTTTTACTACACTTCAGTGCACTAAAACTCATCAATCTGACAGTCTGAGGAGACTCAAACAACTTCACAACTGTGCACAGGATGTTTCTTAGGTATATAAGGAAATAAAATAAACACCTTGCATGGCTCTTTTCACATCGATTCTATTTTAAATACTACAGACCCTAAAAGGGAGAGCCTGTTACATAGAAAATAGGTGGTCTTTGCCTAAAGAGTTTATAGTTCACAGCAAATCTAGATAAATATCTTGCCTACTTAGTGACCTGCTATTCTGATATAAGCACCTAAAAGAGGTCCCTACATGAGATGTTCTTTAAGTGTAAAGGCTGTGGCCTTTCAGTTATCAGGTGTAGAGATTATTTGGGGTGATAGGAAAGAAATAAGCCTTGTGCCCTAATGGGTTCTTTCAGTTCACACTGAATATCTGCAACAATGCCAAGCACTGATTGAAAATCTTATGAGGGTCCTAAGCACAGAGTATCACTGATCCTCAGCCTGGTAAAACCTGCCATAATTTGGGACTATGGTGCAAAACTAACTTTGACTTAGTACTGTGCACTACAAGTTGACAAGGAATTTGCACGGCAGAGGCTAACTTGCATATACACACGATAGCCACAGGTTTTAGGCTTGTTCAAGGAATGTGGCCTTGCAAAAATGCAACAGCTGAATAAAACCAAACCTTACTTAAGCCTCAAACATACCTCAAACACAGGGGAGGAAGAGAGGGTAAGTCTCCCTATCATGCCACGTCGTGCAGCACCTTGCAGAAGTTTTGGCTGCTTTTAAAGCAGCACATCCCACCATCAAAGCTTGCAAAAGCACTTGGTTCAGGCTGGAGACCAGCCGGGCAGTCGGCAGCAGCCCCAACACCACACCAAAGCCACTGCAGCTACTGCGTCCCGCAGGCAGTGGGTGGTCCTGCTGCACAGGGAAATGACTGGAAAGGCACATGTGGACTTGATCAAAATATTTCTAACAAAACCCTTTCCTGAATCAAATTACCTTTTTTTTTCCTCTTTTAAAAGAACAGATAGTTTTATGGGAAATGTCATGTTTTCAGGGAGTCATACATAGCTTGAGAAGCCCAAGATTTCCAGACAAACACTGGCTCTTGCCAAAACTATGAACTGAAGCTATTAGATTTCTGTTAAAAAAATAATAAAACAAAAAAGTAAAAAACCTCCCAAATTTAAAAGGAAATTAGTATTTTTTGATGTCATAAAAAATTTTCATGGAGGGAGGAACAAGAGGGAAGTGCTTCTGACTAGGTAGCAGGAAGCACCTATGAGTGTGTGTGTTGGTTGTTCGTGGAACAAGTATTTCCAGCAAAGCTAAGCGAGCTATTCTTTAACCAGCAGGAGCTGGAGGAAGCCTGCTGGTCACAGATGATACCTGTATAAGACAGCAGTACAACTGTGCTGGAAATGCATGATACGGATGATTCAAGTAAGCTGATAAGCATGCAAAGCCATGAAATTTAGGCTGTGCATTCCTTGGGTAGACAACTGTGTATGGCACCTTGCAAGATACTACCAGTTCAAGTTCAGGAACTGTGTTGCATACTATACGGCAGTAATGATTAATGATGATAGTAACAACAGTAATGGTTAAAAAGATCCTGCTTATCCTTCTGCATGTTCCCTGTCAGTACTGCTTCTTCCACAGCCCAAACACAAAAGAACTCTGCAAATAGCTGAAAGAAATGATAAGGACTCCAGGTGACATAGATCACATACTGTACACAGAATTGCTTTCCCCAGAGTGAGCCCATGTAGCAGCATTTTGTGACATTCATCACTAAAGTTCAGTCCTTGGAGTGCTGCCATTGTGGTCATGCGCAGCAGGCTCTCCGCTGATAGAGCGGAGCTTATAACCAAAGGCCATCCCTCCTGAGGGCAGCACAAAAGTGATTTGATTATCAGGCCTTGGGAAAGGTGGTTTTTTATCCTTAGCTGGTTTTATTTCAAACGGTTTTCAAAGGGCTGCTAGTGGGCCAATCGGTTTAAGTATGTAATGGTTCATAGCAACAAAACTGTGAAGTCTCTGAAACTAAGAAACCTGTGAAATGTGGAAAAAAAGTTGCCTTCTTGCCAAAACAAAATTCCTGGTAATATATAGTGTTGGATCAAAGACAAAGCTATTTTGGAGAAACATGGAACTTGCACAAACATCGTCACGAAGGCTTTGGGGTCTGCTGAGTGGCAGCCTCTCTGGTGTCTGCAGCCACCCTGGCTGAGCACAGCCAAGGCTGGACCGGCCTCCTGTCGCTTCCTCCAGCTTCTGCCTACGGACATATCATCCCAGCTCGGATTATGCCCCACGTGGGGACACACATCACCAGCAGCAGAGCTGCTCAGGGAGTGACTGGGGAACCCCTCTAGCTTCAGGCAACGCCTCCTCAGAAACTCCCAGCAGCATCCCAGCGAGAGGACAAGTGAGACAGTAATGGTGAAGCATGCCCAGCAATTTGTACCTGCTGCAGTTGTTCTCGAAGGGTTAGAGCTCACTCTTTCATTTCCAAAGCCTGCAGCAGGCCTGACTACTTCAAGCTATCAGACAGGATAGGGATACAGTAAAGCATGGAGCAGCTTCAAGTGATGCAATTTCATTCTGCATATGCGTCCTTTGGTTTCTGGCATCTTTGCCCAAAGACTCATATATATATATATATATATACACACACACATATATAAAACAAGCTACTTTAAAAGCAGACTTTGAAATGCCACTGGCTTCCTTTTTTCTGAGCACATTCCCAGAGAGAATGTCAGGTCACATAACTCATTTGTTATCTTTACACAGAGGAGCTCCACTAAGCACCAGCCATCATAAAAATACTAACATTCCTTTTTGTGGAAAACAAATATAAAAGAAAATCGCAGCATCTCTCAAAAAAAAGCCAGTTAGCACTTCAAAGATTACCACATGGTCTGTAAATAGCATTGTCGATACACCAGGGAGATGCACTCCTCTTTGTTTAATGACAGCCTGAGCTACTCAAATGGAGGTAGCAATGTTACAGGCCTTCCCCATGACAAAAAACTACATCGTGCATTCATTCAGACACACTCTTCACATTTTATTTCCCTTGATGGTTTAAAAAATACCAAGAATTGGAATAGCTTAAGAACAGCATTTCAATCTAGCCTTATATAAAGCACTGCTCTCCTCTGGGCAGCATGCACCCAGCAACATCTACTTTATATATACCGTGAAGGGGAATGTCAGGGAGAAAACTGCAGTAATTGAGGTCACATCCTCTGTGTTTGTGAAGAAACCCCCTCCTGCATTTTTCCGTCATCCACGGACACTTTCATGTATTTACAGCTAGCCATTTTAATTATATCTAAATATTTATCTCCTGAGAGGCTAAATTAGTAGGTATTTAATTCCAGTGATGCAAACACCTGATGGCTGGGTGCTCTCATTTGCCTGTAAATGCAAAACACAAGCCACTGAATTCAATTATGTGGCAAATGTCCACAGGTACCGCTGAAGTATCTGACATCCCCCACAAAATCTGTCCTTCACATGCTTAAACAGCTCGCTCTCATGCTTTATAGGGAGAGAGGGAAGAAGGGAAAGGGTTGTGGTTTTTTTGGTTTTTGGTTTTTTTAAATCTCATTTGCAGTTGTACAGCTAAAGCTCAGAGATTAATAATAAAAGTGCATACGTGACAATGCAGAAACAAACGCTGTTCAATGTCAAATACAAAGCAAATTTATTTTACTGTTAATTAACTAAGCTTTCATCTCAACTGCTCTGAACTGTAAATAAAGCTCACAAGCTGATTTCAAACAAGTCTCGGAATTAAGCAAACAAACAAAAAAAACCCCTAAACTAAAATACCCCAACCCAAAAGTCTCCTAGCACTGCTTAGCTAATCATGTTTGCCATTTTTCATTCAGGGGGACCTAAACAGATTAAAACAGGTTAAAAGCAACAGTACTCAGGCATTGGCCTAAGGGCAAAAGCCCTCCTGTGCATACCACCAGCCATCAGATGCTGCCAAACTCTGCCAAGAACCAAGGGGCATCCCTGGATATTCTGAGAGATAAGAAAGGAAAAGGAGAGATGGACAGAAGGATGGATAGGAGGACAGACAGACAGAAGGAAAGAAGAAAGAACAAACAATTGGTCCCCAACACTAAATAACATTACATTCTCCTGCAGCTATGCCTAGCCTCTGAGGATTTGCTTTCCAAGCTCTTTATTGAAATTGTTCAGGTCCTTAACTGATCTCCTGGGGGGCGAATCAGGGGGGCTGAAAAGCCTTCAGCTAATTAAGCATGGCTGAGACATGCTTGATGAGATGGGAAAAACATGAAGCTTTTGAAAGGGTGAAAAATCTCCAACCATCTGGTAGTGGCATTGCAGAGAGAAGAAAGAGGAAGGACAAAGGGGCAGCTCTCCTCAGCGAGGAGGTACAGGACTCTTTTAATTACTGGGTCACCGAGACCATTACCGCTCCAAATGCCTGTGAAAGCCCACAAAACAAGCTTAGGAGGCTCAGCAAAACCAACAGCTCTTAGCAAGAAAAGCATCTGCAGGAAAGTGAATTGGATCAGCTTTCCCCAAGATACGTCTGCTAATTAAAAATGATAGGTAATAGGCGGGGGTGGCGAGGCCCCTGGATCAGAACAAGACTTTTCCCAGCGACCTCTCTACCTGTCTCCTCCAATTGCTGTTCTCCAAGGCCCTGCACATGGTGCTCTCTTTAAATTAATACCACCCCGCCAGCCAGAAGGAAGCTTCTGTTGTACTTGGCAATACAGGTGAACAGCCTGCATTTAGGTTTCAAAATGAATGCCCCAGGTGTTCCATCAATCTGGCAAGCAGCTGATGTGCTCCAGCCTCTTCAGGCCTGGTTAAGGCTCATCTGTGTTTTCCCATCTCTAAGACCAGCTAGAGAAAATCACAGCATTCAGAGGGCAAACTTCGCACACAGGAGCAATATCTGAGCTATCTTTGCTCTAAATGGCTTTGTCAGCCATGAGCTGCGAAAGTGCCAGTGTGATCCAAATGAAGAGCCCTCCCCTGCCTTCTCCTCTTAAATGAGCTGGATACAGCTACAGCTGACTACAGGTGCAGGCTAGCAAAGAGCAAGCTGCTTTCGACACCAGAAGCTGCGACCAAACCCCTGCCAAAAAGCAGTGCTACGCTAACTCTCGCTTCGGGACGCGAATACGTGCAGCTGATTTCCTTCCCTCCCACACACAGATTCTTCTCCAATTATTTCAGCTGTGTGCTGTGATCCAGTCAGATTCGCAAGCTGCACAAGAGCAGGCTATATCCATCCTTGAACAGGAGACCTCATTAAAAGAAGGAAGCGGTACTGGCAATCTAAGGCATTGCACTGTGCTGCTGTCTCCAGGATCAGATATAAAACCCAGGCCTTGACTACCCATGGTGGTTAAATATCCTGTAGCAGTTGTGATAAGAACAAATGGCATTAACCCTGTTCTTTGGTCAAATCTTGACGTGAATTTCTCTCCACCAGGCTCCCCTTGAAGGTTCATTTGGAAGGAGTTCCTGTGTCTTAAAACTATCACATTTTTAATTCATTACTGTTAAACATTGGCTGCATTTAATGCCAGAGGGAGCAGTTTCACAAGCAGATTCTGTGATCTCTGTATGTATCAGTTTCTAAGATAACTTGGGTTCCTTTAGATAGGTACCGGATATATATGTATTTCTTATCATCTGCTTTTCACTTCAAGAGCCAGCTGGATCTGCAAGCAGAACTGCATCCAGAAAATCTATTCCCCTTCACATCCTATGTAATGCTCAAAGCAGGTAATATTAGAAATACTGTTTAAGGACTTTTTCCTTTTTCTTTCTTTTATTTTGTTAAGCAAACTTGCCCTTGTTGTAAGGCCAGGAGATTCAAAACCAAGCTAAAAAAGCATCCAAACTTTTGGACACTTACCTGAAAAGCAGCTGTGTTCCAGCTAGCCCTTGCTGCTGTGGGGGCTGCAGTACCACCGCGTGGTTGCTGAGTTCTCTGGTGTGGACCGCGCAGTTTAAGACTCAGGTTTATATGTGCAAGCAGATTTATGATGAGACAGGCATTAAAAAACCTGACAATTGTACACAGTGACCACAATAACTGTACTTACTACACACTGGACAGTTACTGCTTTGGAAGACAGAGAGGTAAGACAAACAAAACCACAGAGCATGCCAGTTTTGCCACTCCAAGACCAGTGTGGGAGCTGTTAGCTACACTCATGTAAGAGGTACTGTAATGTATCTGCTGTCCCAAGGAGGAGGTCCCAGAAAATAAGAGCACAACTCTGGTCTCTTTCGGAGGTCCAGCTTTGTAGACCAATGTGACCACCAGAGAGGAGCTCCTGATATCCAAAGAAAGGACTGGGCGTGCTAGTAGGGACCACACCAAGACACCGTGAATGCACAAGGTGAGATGTCAAGAGGCAAGGCCAGGACTGAACTGAGATGTGATCACAGCAGCCATGGCCATCCAAACACAAGTGAGGGAGAGGGGCTGTGTCAGTGTTTACCACTGGCCTTGTTCCCTGCTAATCAGAGCATGCTAGATATAAATCTGAATTCGAGTCCCTCTCCATGCTGGAAGGGGTCAACCCCTGACCCTCATGTTCTAGAGCTCCCTGCAAGGCAGCTGTGAGGCAAAGCCCACTCCATCCCTTCCATGCGCTCTGGGACACCCCTGACAAAAACACATGACCTGCAGAGCCCTTTCAACTCTCAGAAAAGAGCAAAACAAAGGGCAATGTAGCTGCTGTACACTCAAAACAGCAAATCCTGCTCAGTTTTGCATCCTCTCCAGAGCAGCTGGGTCCTGGGCCAAGGGAGGCACCACGCTCAGGTACCAGGCACCCCAGAGACGGGGAGATGCTATGACACAGCCCTGCCGACTACCTCTCTGTTCAGTCTGCAAGCTTTTCTGCTAATCTTCACTGTTGCCTGGACAGCTGGAAGAATCAGCCAATTTAATTTCCTTGAATCGAGCTGCTGGAGTTAGGTACTGATTTTTCAGCACAGTGACATCTTATTTTGAAGCACCTGAGGTATCTCCATTTGCTCTCATTTGACGCTTTTGTGCTACGTTTCAGGCTGACAGATCATACAAACACATCCAGTGAATGCATTTTAACTGATGAAACACCTTGTAACCATGATAGCATTTGGCCACAAATTAGGAATCTCAATTTTTTCCAGGCACTGAGACAGTGACTTTGCCACACTGACCCCCTAACTATATACCACTGTTAGCTGTAACCAGGGGGTAACGGAGAAAAGATTATTGACTTTTTCTTCTCAGAATCCACAACATAGTTTAACTGATTTTCTATCCAGGTAAGAATGGTATAGCCTGTAAGTGACTGCTTATTTCCTCCCCAGAGAAAATGCTGAACGTGTAAACACGCTGTCTTTCAAGGGCTGTCAAGTAATGTAGGTATTGAGTGTTTTTTGACAGGATGCTGTAAATGGAATAAAGGTGTTTGGGACCTCTGCAGTAGCTATGATTACTGGCAGAGCTCTGCCCTTCACACTAGTGATTGGGGAACAAACAAACAAAAAAGGCTGCACATAGGCAAAGGGAAATAATGAGACAAAAGGCTTACATGTCCCAACATTTCAGGGTAAAGACCCTGCGCCAGTAAAACAATAACGAAGGGTGTTTTGTGGTTGAAATTTGCCGGCTGCAGGAAGCGATGGATTTTAAAACTCAGGATAGAAGTCACAAGTAAATTCTGAACCTGGGAGAAAAATCCTTAATAACTGTTTGAGCAAAGAACAGTGTTAATTGGGTATGGAACAATTACACTATGAGCATCTCAGCCCGTATACAGGTAAGTAAAAGACAACGCCATTCCATACTCTTCATAACTCTCTTGGATCTCTCAAACAACATCAAGCATTTTTGCAGTTGCCTATAGACTGTCTATAGCTGCAACTCAAAGTGCATCATCCAGAACGCCTGCTTTGCTGGCCTGGTTTAATTGCAGCTATGAACACATTCACGGCACACAGGGGTGCTCCAGGAAAGGATCTCCAGAAGTCATGCAGAACTCCAAAAAGGAGATGTTGAACTTTTTCTTAAATAACACGAAGTCCCAAAGAGCTGTACTCCTGTACCAATACGTTGAGATACCACTACTGCATGATTAAGATACAGGTGCAGTCACAGAGATGTAGGAGGCGAGATTAAATGCTAGCTTGCTCCCTGACAGATCATTCACAGTGACTAGAGCCAGGGTCATCTTGGGCTGTTGGGCTAACACTATGGGCCAGGTGACTGGTGGTGACCTCGCATGCTCATCTGGAGACAAAATGTGATGAAAGCCAACCAAGCGGAGGAAAACTGTTCCAGATGGCAAGATGTGCTGAAGAGAACACTCATCTGTCAACTGCATTAGGAAATGGTGAGGGGACAAAAAAACCTGATGCCAAAAAATTATGGGTAACAGGCAGAAAAAAGGAAGAGAAAATCCAGAGGTATGAGGAAAGCGTAGTCCTTCAAAGATCTGAATGAGATCAGGTGGGATTTTTCCTGCTCTGGGTCTGCAGTAGCGAGAAGCAGATTTAATCTCAGTTGGGGTCATGCCCTATCAAGGCAACCTCCACTTTACAAGTTACATTTTCTCCCTCACTGTGTAATAGTCCCTCCTTGTACAGCACTGGGCTTCCTCTCTAAGCGCCAGGAGTAAGGGCACTTATGAAGCCATGGTGTACCTCCCTCGCAGAGCCAACACCGTGAAGATGCGTAGAAGAGAAAACAGAACAGAGCCGAATCAAAAAAAATGTCCCTCCTGACCCACCTGGTAGTATGCAGAGTGAGCAAATGCCACCCTTATCATAGGAGAACAAGGTTAACTACTCACCCATACCACTGGGCACAACTACAGCAATAACGCTACTGACAGCAAAGTGACAATGTTGTTCCCCTGCTTCCCCAAAAGAATAAGTGAGAGAATCTTTTGATCCGAGGACATATGCTGCTTTTGCTGAATTCGTTCCTGTTCTGTACTTGAAATAAAAGACAGTTGTCCTAAATCATCCCCTCCCCACTCCCACTGTTTGTGGGTTTTTCCACACTTAGTTATAACTGCACTTCACCCACTCTATTTCATGAAAATCACTGGCTAAGTGCAGTTTCTTTCTCTGCTGCCCTAAGCCTGCGGCCATTTGCGTTTATGAAATAGCTGTAAAACAATGCAACAACCTGTGCAGCATGGTACATCCATACATAAGGTAAGCAAGGGGGAGCACAGAATTTCCAGTTCCCAGAGCCAGCTCAGTTGGACCTGTGCATATTCCATCATAAAGAAACTTTATTAAAGGGGATAGAATTCAAAAAATAATCAGTGCATAACAAAATGAAGCCTCCTTTTGTAGCAGACAGGGCACAAGAACAGAAAATTTGTCCATGAGGGATCAAATTCTTTCCTTGTGTAGCTCCCTGCAGTCCATTGGTCTGCTGGACCTATTCTTATTTAAAACTGAAGTTTTTACTGTTGCAAACAGGAGTTAAGCCCACTGTTCAAACGGATGCCTCTGTAGTGTATAGTATATTGAAAAATAGTGCCATTTCTCTGGTAAAGCTAATTTCCAGACATACTGTTAACTATGATGCCATCTGTAACAGTGCAGTCCTTGGCCAGTGAGCCCTACTTTTTCAATATGCTACAGGAAAAAGTTTCTACAATGTCAGTGTCTCTCCCATATTGCTTTCACTTGTTCCTTGGGTGCTATTTGAAATTATTTGAGATACGTGTTTCATTTGCATAAGGCACCTCTGCATCCCTGGAGATTTGAGCTAAAACCAAAGCCTAGGAGACTTGGACACCACCACACGAAATATGGATTCCATTATCTTTCCAGTTTTCATATGCTAAAAGGGCATTATCAGTATCTTAAAGCTCTTTAAGCCTTGTAGCTCACAAGTACAAAACATGTAACATCATGTAATACTATTATAAACACATGAGGACAATGACTTCGTAGCATCTAATTTTCAGTGAGATTTCATGACTATATTTTTTGGCATTCCTACCATGGAAAATAAAAATGAAAATGGCACTTCAAAATATTCCATTAAAAATATCCAGTTTCTCCTCCAGCTTCTCAGTGGATTTTTTTTTTTTTTTTTTTTAATTTCTTTTTATTTTCTGGATATGGGAAAGAGTTCTAAAAATTATTTTACTTGCTTTAATGCTGCGTGTGTTTCAACTCAGTACTGTAACATGAGTTAATTAAACTAAACAAAGGTCGCATTGTGAACACTTTCAGCAAGAACAAAGAGATGATACTTTTAAATGAAATAAAACCTGCCGATTCATAATAGTATTTCTATTCTGCTTACTGAAAATGAAATGAGGAAAGCAATCAAATACACACAATAAACCTTAAACACTATCATTGTTAAAGTATTCCCTTTTCCTGTTTCTTTTTTTCTCTCCTTTTGGCTTTTTGTCTTGTACCTTATCATCAAGCCTGATAACATAAAGTGACTATGACAGCAGGCAAAATGTTTAAGCTGAAAAATTCCTTACTTCTTCCAATTTCTATTAGAAAAACGCATAGAAAAAAAATATATCGCTTGCCATTGAAAGATGAAAAATAATTAAAACTTGAAATTGATCTTGCACCACCTATTTTTTACATACATTCCGGCTAGAATCTGATATACGGAGAGTAATGAAAAGAAACAGATTCCTTCTGTGGCAGAAAAAAGATATGACTTTTTTCCCCCCAGGAGACCGAAATCAGTATCTGGAGCAGGCTACTGACGGTATAATAACCACCCCATCCTGCCAAGGCACAGTGCTGCGCAGCATGGCCCAGGCAGCTCCCTTAGGGAAGGCCTGCAGGGGGTCTGCATCCCATTTTCTGCCTCTCTCAGAACCAGGGAGGAACACCATTTTGGGCAGCATGTGCTGCCTGATGTGGTATGACTTCTGCATTGGCCTGTGCTTAGAAAATGAATGAACCCCATCACCTCCATGGTCCTGCTAGTGCATACCACTGGTCATGAGAGCCCACAAGGGGACATGGAAATAGCAAAGCTGGTCCACAGAAGCAGCGTTCCCTCCTAATAACTTGCTGATTGCTCGCCACTAGTGAAACAATTGTTGATATCACCTACCCTTTGCTGATATAAGAGCCTGGAGACCTCCCAGTTCAGAACTGACAAAGCCACCACAAATATAACCACGGACTCTGGGACCAAAAAACCCACTCCTATTCCGCAAGCTGCAACATCCACATCCAGGTGGAGCACAGAACAAGCTCGCACAGAGCCACTCACAGGCAGGTCAGCCTCATCTGCCTTCAGCTTTTAACAGAGCTACCCCAATTCCATACCTTTGCAGGACATTTTAAGTGCATTCATGAAGTTCAACATACTGTTTGCAAACTTGGAAAAAAGTGCCACCTCCCCTTCCAAAAGCAATCTTTTGCTAGGCTAAAAGGTTTCTTTTCCCTGCCTACAGTTATGGCCTTTGTTACTTCCGCAAGGCATAGAAATTACCTGGATATACTTTTCTGCCACAGCTATGATGCCTTCAGAAGAGCAAAGCATTTTGCACTGGGAGATATAGACCAAAAAGCCCTTGGACCACCACAGATTGACTACAGCAGGCTGGCAAGCAGAATCTGGTCACAAAACCTCCTCATCTGGCTGATACTGCAATTGCAAAGTTCACTTGAGTTTTGCGAAGTTCTCGAGGAAATAAAGGCATGTAAAGTGAGGCTTCTTAAAACCTAACAGTGTCCCCTGGATAAAGGAACTTTTTTGGCTTTCCATTGATAATGTTGTTACTGTGTAGCTCCAACTACTTCCAGCTACTTGCTTTGCAACAGTCCGTGTCTCTGCATAGCTTAGAGATTTAGACATCCGAGTTTAAACATCCGTTTGCAATTTTCTGGTTCCACAGCACTTCTAGCATTTCTGCAAAAGGTCCAAAGGTGCACCTTTTTTTTTTTTTCTTTGCCAAATATCAATACCTGTCAGAAGCAGATTTTAAACATATATTTCATATTTAGGGCCAGACTATTCTGCAGCAGCCTCCAAAATGTCATCTGATCCATTCAGTATGGGTTGTTATCAAAGACCGAATACACTGTATCTGATTCGGGATATTTATTCCGTTCTTCTTTGGGCAACTGAATAAAAGAAGTTGGAGCCTTTATACTAGATCTTCAGAAGCCACAACACTCCAAAATATCTTTGTATGCTTTTCTTTCTAAACATAAAGAAAATGTCTTTTTAAAGATATATAAGGAAGATTTTTGAAATCTCTTTTTTTCCAAAATGTCTCATCCATCTCCACTTGAAGCTGAAAAGAAGTTTGGTAGAGAAATAAAAGGTAGTTACAATTGCCATGACTCAAGAATAAAGACGTCAGATTTGTCCAAAAAGATCTTTCTCAAGAAATATGTTGTTTCTCTGTAGCCACAATGTCATATCAAACAAAGTCATTATTTTGACACTATTTATGACTGTACCTATGCATGTAAAATCCTATAAATGCATGAGACTGAAACTATAAAAATTTGAGAGCCCTTTTCTTCCACGTTTTGGAATATTTAATTCTCTGCAAGATTATGCCATAAAATTTTCTCTTGCTAAAGTACAGATGGGTGAATGAACTGGAAATCCAGCTGTTTAAGTGAAGAATAGACAAAATGATGGCTACAGAGTTACGTAGCTATTCGGGTAACAAAGAGTGTTGAGCAAAACTGGACTTAGCTAGAGCAGAAATTAGGCAGAATTCAAATTTACAGTAAAGAGGCACTGACCAGAAGACTAGCAAATGAAATCGCATATACTGCAAATGATTTAAACCCTGAAACCTTCCCCAGCCCTTTCCCAAGCCCACCTTAACACTGCATGGTTCATACAGAAAAAAAGGTAGCTAATACAGTTCCCTAAACATGGCATTCAAACAGGCTAAGATGCAACTGCACAGAAATACTAATTGCAAGGGCTGTGTCCTTCTCTTAACCTAAATCCCTGGACTTTATATTGTCATTAATTATGGCATTTTGCTCCTTGATTGTGCTTCAGCAACAACCTGCTTCTGCAGTTCTGAACTCATTCAATGGAAGATAAATGTGTCCTTTGCCCAGGGAGGATGCTACCCAACCACTCTAAATTTGTTTCTTGGGTGCAGAAACATCCCAGGTCAAGCCTGAATCATGGTCTAAACAGCAAAATAAGACAAAATGTTTTAGCCCGAATACAGAAGAGAGCCAACAGAGAAATAATGGCTACTTCTGTTCATATTCCAGTGCTCTGACAGAAATCCTATTCTCCGAGGAGTTAAGCAACTTCCAGAGATGATCACTGCGGGAAATCATCATATCTAATGTCTTGACAAAGGGAGATAGAAAGATGTGGGAAATAAGAAGATAGAGGGGAGAGCAGGCTCAGAGGGGGAAATGGCTACATATTCAAACAAATAAACATGAGTTTTACTTCTGTGTGCTGCAAATTGTGTTGTGGAGAAACTGTGCTGATTAAAATTACAACTAAATCCTGAATGCACAGTCATTAAAACATGACAGGACTATTTCTAAGTGTACATATAAAGGGACCACCTAACAGTCTATTAAAAGCGTGTACACTTACCTAGTGAGCAAATAGGTCAGTGATCACCACTTACTCTGCTTTATTAAAGGGATTTGAGAATATTCCCTAATCTTATAAGAAATACAGATTTTCATTATTCTTTTGTGAACTAGAATGAGTGCATTATAGTAGCTGGAAAAAAATTAAAAAGGCATCTTAGCTTGTCTTTTTTCTTCAGTTGCTCCATAGTAATACATAACTTTAAGTTACAGTAGGAAAAAGGGGACTAAATTGGCACATGCTATATTTTATTACTGATTTTTGAAAAAGGAAACAGCAGGTTTTTATGAAACACACACAGTGCCTTACATTGTTAAATTCTTTAGGGTAATCTGGCTTGTTTCTTACTGCTGGCAGTGGGAAACTGTAGTGAGACTGCCAAGACTTTGATTCTTCATTCCTGTGGGCTCCTGGAGCCCCAGAACCTCGGAAGTGCCAGGATCCATGACTCCTTGGTAATACCATGGCATGACCCTGGAGCTGTGAAGCCAAATAAGCTATCTAAAAAGGACCCTGCAAACCCTAAAATCCCCTGTGAGAGACTGAAAGAGTTAATGTCTCAAACATTGTGGTGGGGCAAGTTCTGCTTAAAGACAAACCCTGCACAGC
>JAVJGG010000082.1:17135334-17202491 GCA_035590195.1 Aviceda cuculoides | reverse complement strand
AGCAAGGGGGTCTGCTCTGGACCTTGTGACTCAACGGGAGGGATCTCCTTATTCCCTGAATTGATGTATATGGTTACACGGTTTGCAGAAGTAGTCTTATGCCAATTCCTGTTGTGAGAAACCCTGCCACCTACTACCACGCCTCCCCAGTTCACTTTGCTTCTGTCATAAATAAAATCTTTAACTGATCATTTGGTGTCGTTTCACCTTAATTTAGCCAGAGGGAATTTCAAATTAAACATGATTCCCTGGTCTGTCCAGTCTGGGTCATGACATCCCCCAAAAGACACAGATGAACTGGTAGTAAAACTTGCACAATTAGATCAGAAGCTTTATCTATGGTTCGTCAGAAGACACATCTCAAAACCACCGAGAAACAGTCATTTTTTGATGGAAAACCAGACCACTAAAAAAATTCCTAGCACTCTTCAAAGCCGCAATCAGTAACTAAGCAGAAATCTAGCTTTAGGTTGGAAAAGGGACTTTGATCTTTGTTGGCCATTTAGTGGCTTCCACAGCTCCAGTGCTGGGGACAGCACAGGTCACAGATGACTCCCATTAATCTAATGGCTCACCAGCAAGAGAGCGAGGAGAGGCAGCTATGTGCTACCCTTTGCTTCAGGATGAGCTTGGTAACACAAAAAAAAGTATCAGATGTGGAATAGAAAGACCAGGTAGTTTGCAGTGCAGTAGTTGCTACGTTTGGCTATGCAGGTAGGTCTAGTACAAGTCAAAACCACTTAAGATCCATGTATTTCTATTTAATGGGACTAGCAGTCCCATGTTAGCTTTTTTTTCACATGTTCTTAGACAAAAATATGCCATTTCATAATATGTCCAATGTACTACAGATGCTGCTGGAAAACTAGTTAGCTGAGTTAGTTTATGCGGTAGCACTTAGGTTACATGAAATAATGTTACGTATTAAATCTCTGTTTTATGCTAGGTAATCCCTTTCCATTAAGAGAAGTCTCTATTTGGGGAATATATCTTATTTAATCAGCCTGAACTTCAGCTAATTTTCTTTTTTTACCTCTCTGTCCAGATCCACCTTGATCTGTGGTGACCTTTCAAAACCTATGTGGCAGAGTATGTGCCTACCAGAAAAGGAAGTATCTAGCAAGATGAGCACTGAGGGTGCTCTACCTGTTCCTATACCCATAAGAATGAAACAAAGCAAGGGAAAGCCTTAATTTCCTTTTGTTCTCAAAACCCTGAAAAAGCATGGCCTCAATTACCTATCCTTCTCAAACCCATGAAAAAGTACCCATGTATTTTCTCTGACCCACAGACAGTATGTTCAGAAGCAGCTAAACAGAATATCTACGCAGTTACGTAAGTGCTGTACCCTGCATGCAGACTCAACACATCATCTCCTCTTATTGAACTGACCAAAAGCTGACTTAAATCAATAAGAGTCCTCTATGAAACTCAACGAGCTTTGGATTAGACAAATCCTGCATAGGAGCAATACCTGAGCCCCCAGGTAGGAACAAGTTTCCAAAATGTTTGGAAAGAACCTTTTACTTAGTACTTGAACCTTTTAAATCAGGGGCAGGAAAAGGAAAGTGCCAAGAACAACACTTTTCTGACATTACCTTCTTTTCCTTAATGCTGCATATTTTAACAGTAGGTAGAACAGATGGTGAAATATAATCTCTCCACTGAGAACTAAATGACAGTCACTAGCTGTAGGGGACACTAAAGTATTAAAGAGAAGGAAATGTACAAATAATGAAAGTACATTTTGTCCAACTTGCCTTTGATGAGGCATAAAATAAAATGTAAATAATTTCTATTAGGAGGAAATTAACATAACAACTTTGGTATTTGCAATCAGAGTGAGCTTGTATTATATAACCTGGATTTGCAACTGAGGCAGTGCAATACCATTTACCTGGATTTAAGGTAAGGATTATATCAATTCTATTTTCACCATCAGTAATAAAGCACAAAACCGATACCACTAACATGACTGGTAATAAAGAGATGTGATTAGTCTCAACTTGGATAGGCAGTAAAACAAAAAAAAAAAAAAAAAAAAAAGGAGAGGAAATGTTGTTTAGCTGTATATGAACAAAGAGGTTCTATTAACCTTGGTTTGCAGTGAAGAAAAGTGTCAATACTGGTAACATAGGTTTGCAATTAAGTTGGTGTCAATGTGACTGGGAAAAGGAGTTCATAATTAGGACAACACAGTTAGTATTGACCTGAATTTTCAATAAAAATCATGTCTGCATTTTAATTTGGAACTATAAAATTCATCCCTGTGCTGTACAAATGACCATATAATTATTAACTTGCAGTTACTTTACAATTAGAGAATTATTTACATAATATGTTATTTTTTTATATAACCACATGCCTGTTAGAAATGGTGTGCTGAACCTAGGGTTCCCAGAAGTAAACTTCTACATTTCTTTGCAAAAGCATTCTTAACGATTTAAATACTTTACTCCCAGAAAAAATTACTGCTTCAGCAAGACTCTATGTTCCTGCTCCAAATATTGGTTTCTTTATTAGAATTACTAGTTTTAGTTAATTAGTAGTTAAATCTCTATTAATGACCTCACAAAAAATTATCATACTCATTTATTGTAAATACTCTTGATGCTTCTAGCAAACATGATCAAGAGGTACTTAAATGGACATAAATTGGTTGTTTCATCAGCCTTATGCACTTTATTGCAGAAAACCAAAGAGGAGAGTAGTTATTTTAAAGAACTTGAGCATGTGCTTTTTTGCACTTATTTTCCTACATAAATACAAGTCCAATATATCAAAACAACACTCAAGGATAGGCAAAAAAGGATTTTTCTTGGGGGGGTGGGGGAGCAAGCTTTTATGTGCTCTTTCTATGTTTCCTCACAATAGGAAAGGAGAACATGAGCCCAGTAGCATTTTCTGTCTCAATCTATAAGTAGTCTCACCTCCTCCTTCTTCTTTTCCTTCTTCTTCTTTTTCCGCTGCACCATGAATCAAAGGTATCTCAACTTCTGCTGTGTCTTCTTGGTTCAACAATGGCTCTGAATAAATTTCATAAAAAGAAGATGAACAGTAAAGCTTTTCAGCATGGACATAAAAGGATTAACATACACTAGAAAGATTCCTGTTAAAAACACTGGCAGAGGAAAAGGTACAGACACAAAAAAAGCTGTGTCAGGGAAATCCAAGGGGCTGTAGTTGAGAACAAGGCCTTGATCCTCCAAGATGCTGAGCTTTCTGGGATTTAGCATAAAAACCCCAAGTGTCTAGTTCCAAGCATGGGACTTTACTGGGACTCGTCGCAAGCCCAGATACACACGTACTCAAGTGTTTTGCTGGACTGGGGACAGAGCATTCAGTGCTCCGAAAATACAAGGCTGGAGTGCTTGTCATCAGGAGTAAGAAAGGCAACGTTCACTTCTTTCTTTAACAGTCACAGTCATTAAAAAGTCAGCTTTTGTCACCAAGAATCCATGGATACTCCCCTGCTCAGCATTGAATTTAGAGTTACCATAAGAAGATCCAGCTCCACAGATTTAGCTTAGTAGGCATGGAGAAAGAAAGGGAACTTAAACACTTCCGATATCTGAGCAGTAACTAGTGGGTTTGCCTGTTAATCTTGCTCTTTGGTTTCAAGGCATGTGCAGTACCTGCTATTTCCATGCCAGAGCTTTGGGCTTCTGCCCCAGTTTTCATCTCTTCCTCTGCAGAAACATCCTGTCGTCCTGTTCACAAGACAAATTGAAAATGACATCAGCATGATGGCTGTGTGCAGTCAATGAATGGAAAGTTCGTCAAAACAGGACATGAACCTAACATATACCACAGTCCCTTTCAGCCAAGTACTGCTTTTTTTCTATTAAACAAAAAATGCTGGATGTATTTTATATGTGAAAATATCACTTAAGAAACTCTAAGCATTAAGTATGTTAAATGGCTGGTCAAAACTGACCCTGAATCAACTTTTTTCTTTTGTAGCTCAGCCTTGACGCACTGATTCTCATAGGAGCTGTTGCAAAGCACTCGCACTTGACAGTCGACTTAGCAGAAGGAACAGAATCACCCCACAGGCTTTTAGAACGACAGCAGCAAAAAAAATAAGAAGGACAGTAATAACAATGCTATGCACTCAAGATCAATATGGTTAAACCCACATATTTGGAGATGTGTGTCTTTTCCAGCAACACCAGAGATTACTGCACCACAACTAGTTGGCACACAACCTCTATTAGCCGATAGCATTTTTTTAAGGCAGCAGAGGTCAGGCTGAAACCCACTGGATGCTGAAACTGGAGGAACTAAGGTTCCCAACTGGTTCATTATCTCTGTCTTAAAGAATTTTGATACAAAACTTTACCTTCAGCTTGATCTTGTTCACATCCCACAGGATGCACTGGGTCACTCTCCCGTGTGCCTTTGGAGTCTTTCAGGGAGTCTGAGGAAACAGCAAACAAACAAACAAACAAATCCTGCAGCAGTTTTCATGCTGGAAAAGTCTGGTAGTTACTTCAGACACAGGCAGTCCTTAGGTGCCAGCTTCATATATGGCATTCTGATATGCTGACAGATTTTCTATCTTTTTAACTACAGACTTACATACTACAAAAGTATACTCATGGGTTTCAATTATTCAAATTGATTTCAAAATCTGTACACTTACTGAGCAGTTTTTTGCCTGCAGTACAAACCTTAAACAAGGAGCTGGCAAGAAAGGACACGTAAGAATAATCAGCAGCGCTACTGAGAATTTTATTTCTAATGAATGGAGTGGCATAAAGCTAAGAGAAACAGCACAAACCACCTACTTGATAAATAAAGTGATTTCTTATTTATTTAGAACAATGCCAACACTTTTCATGGTTGGACTTCTACAAGCTTGACAAACATTAAGTCCTATAAATCCCAGTGCAAATCCTAGCCTCATTTCACTTGATGACAGAACTCCCAAGGTCACAATCATGGCCGAAACTGTTTTTCCTTTTAGGGGAGACCAGCAAAACAAACTGCCCAAAGCCATATCTCCAACCAGTGGCACAGTGAGGTTTAAATTAGACGATGTAAGTCCAATCGCTATGCTATCTGCAGTCTTCATAAATACAGGGCATTATTTTGTTGTGTCGAATGACATTTTCTGACAACAGCCACTCCTTAGTTTTTGCATGGGGATGGAGAAATGCATCATTCCACCGCAGTCAGAAAAACACAGCAACACAGCCACCCATTTTAGTTCTGCTCATCTGCATAACACACAGCTTTCACTGGATAAAGAGCTCTGTTTGAGTCTTGTTAAAACACCACCGCTGATCTAACTGGACAATTCTGCAAACTGCAGGGGTAAGTACACTTGAGGTCATAACAACAGTAACAGATAATCAGTATTTGTGTTTCAGAGTGAAACATTTTCTGAAATGCTTCTAGATGGAAAACTTAAGTAATACTGCCAAAAGATCTATGGTACATGATACTAAATTATGCTATGACAGTCCTGTTATGGCTTTACTGCTGCAAGGTCCCTTTCTACAATATAGCAGAGCAAATCTTACAATATACCAACGGATGCCCCTGTAAAATTCTGTTCCTGAAACTTGCCAAGAATGATCTCTGACAGGTAAGTGAGAAAGCTCTGTTGTTAACATCTGATCCAAATTTAATAATCTGTAGAAAAGGTATGCAATGAAAGTGTGTGGCTTTAATTAACTGCAAATAATCCCCCAAGGCAAATATTTAATTACCTGCACAGCTTCTTACTTCTTTCATGGCATGACAATAAGTTTATAAATCCAAGTTTGAAAGCAGAATATCTCACTGATGTACAATTTACTAAAATTTGCCCTTGGTGCACTTTTTTTCACCCTACTGTGGACTTAAAATGCTACTCACTACTATGCCACTACTAGGCCACTGCACTGGCCTTTCATGCTAGGATACCACATTGTGCTATGAGTTACAAGGGATTACCCTATCAGCCCAAATCAGAGCAAAAATAAATAAGAATTTCATCAAATTCCAAGTTTAATCAAAAAGCGAGTTGAAGGACCTCTTGGTATAAATGGAAATGGCACTAAAAATCTGTAGGGAATTTTTCAAGCAAACTTTAAACACACTGAGTGAAATTCTGGCTTTGCTTAAGTTTTTGACAAAGCTTTCAAGATATCAAACAAGCCAAGATCTGTACCACCTGTAGCCCCATATCCTAATGTAATATATTTTTTTTCTGTATGATTTAGTCGCAAGTTTGTAAAAAGAACTGTACTGACGAAGCTAGAACCAGAAGTCCTCTGCCTTAAATACCATGCAGCCCTTCGAACAGACAAAAGTAATGATAAACTGTGATATTACCTACTATGGGTGGGAGAGATGCACATGGCTCTGTCCCATCAGACCCTTAGAGCTATCTTATCCTACACCTATTGCACAGTAGTTCATACTCCCAGACCTGTGCCTTTAATTTCAGTTCACAGGTGCCACCTTTTCTCCCAGAATGAGGAATGACTCCAATTTCATGCAAAAATCAATCCCCAGCATCAGAGGAACAATTACGCGCTTTGGTCAATAATAACAAATGGAGTTTAAGGAGCCTCGTGCTTGGCTGATGTATGTGCTCCATCACACTGCTGTTTGTCATGGAGCATCGCATAGCTTATGGCAAACTACAGTTATCACACAGCGTGGGGAGTTGTCGCTACTCTTTGGCACAGCTGGCAGCCTGACCCCGCAGCTGCGCTGAGTGTCAGCGTTAGGCACCACAGCTAGAGACCACCTATGCTGTTTGGCACATCTTCACACATTCCCATAGCTGGCTCTGCACAGTTTATTCTTACAGGACTGTAATTTTGTGTTAAAGCTTCCATTTTTATCATAAACAGTTTTCTAATTGTTCCGGGGTTCGAGAAAGCAATTTAATTGCACAAAATTCCAAATTACCCCAGGCAATACACAATGATAACTTTGCACAAGTTATTTTTTTGTAAAGTATGTTTCTGAAAAGAGCAGAACATGGTCAGGAGTTACTGCCTAGCTGTAAGAGTCCACTGCTCTTATTTCAGTCTTTGAATTAGTTTGCAGATTCCGAGTTTCAAAATCTTTAAGGTCAAGACCATGTCAAAGATTTCTTCTTTTCAAATGCAAATATTAGATCAAATATTCAAGCAAAAGGTCCAAAGACATATTTACTTTTATGATTAACAAGAATAAAATAAAGGAATAAACACAGTTTTATGAAGAAAATCTGAGCCAAGCAAGAGTGAAAGTGTAAGACCAAATGCACCAGTCAATAAAAGCTGTTCTCAAACTGGATACAAGGCAAGAGTGCCACCTCCATTTCAGCTGGCAAGCAGTGGTGGGAATCCCACAAATGCTGATGATATACTACTTTCTGCATCCAAGTTTTCAGTAGGGTAGTGGTATTGCTCGGGCTCAGCTGGTCCTCTGTGCTCACTTAGCCCTTTAGAGCCTTATGCAACTGGGCAGAAGCCAGTAACAGAGTCCTAAACGATTCCAGGGTCTGCAAAAGCTCTGGCCATCCCTAAAGCCTTTGTTCATCTCTAATTGGCTAGGGAACTAACTCTGATTTTTTAAATGGCATAAAGCAGTGTTAGTCTTCTCCTAACACTGCTACTTATCTGTTAAGTCATACCAGAGAATCCAAGCCAGGATACTATTTTGCAGCACAGTATGCTTAGTTTTTTGATAACACATGCTGGGCCCTATTTACCTTGGGTAACCACAAATTGGGACTGTAAAGTTTAACATTCCTCCAGCCGGGACTGAAAATAATCAGTGTTTCTGATGCCACACTGGAGCACAGTTCCTAATGTAATCATTGATCACACATGAATGAACTAAACACAACACTTAAGGATATAAATGAACCAAAGATAGGCCACTTTTATCTACTGCACATCAGGCACTGAAGTGCTCATTGCAGTCTGAGCATGCCTTGGATCCTTCAAACCTCCTTTTTCTTGGTGTCTGCAGTGACAGTGTCCACATCAGGGACGCTTGGCTCTGCACCCCTCCATTGTATTGGAACGACTGTCTCGTGGGGTTGCATGGTTGAATGCACCTGGGAATTAGCCCCAGCCTTTAACAACCAATGAAGTAAGTATCTGGAGTTTAAGACAGACTATCAGAATACTCCCCAAGTATATTCACTGTTCCAATATATCAACCATATGCTGAATTCAGCTCCAAGAAAAACATGTAGCTTGCAATAAACTATCAATCCTACCCTTCCTGCCAATAATCAGACACTATTTTATCTAAATGCTGCACAAACACCCATGCTTTTCCATGCCATTCATATTTTTTTGACTGTATAAAGCAACGCTGCTCAAACAAAAGTTTGCAAGTGCTAAGGAAAAGGAGAAATGGTAAGATCTGAATGTTAAGTGGTTTTAATGATCTTTTAAAATTCACTTCTCCAGCTACTCTCTGTGTAGCTTATTTACTGAGTTGTTTCTAATGTGCAACACACCTGGGTCCTGCACACAGCATAGATAAATCACCATGTTTTAGGAAGCTGTAAGAAGATTAAAGAGGGAAAAAGCTGGTCATTATGAAAGAAACAGGTTCAGTGCATTTTATTTTTTAAGCATGATACTGTGAAAAATGACTGGAATATTTCCAGAGTGAAAGAAATCAGGCAGGCGTCTAAAATTACAGGTAATGGTGTGCACGGAGGCTGCCACATGATTAGGGTATTCTTTTGCCTCATAAACCGAGAAAAATGTGATAAAATGAAGTACTATAAATTGGTGATTTATGAGAAGTTAGGGAGATATTTTTGAGCTTTGACTTTAAAATGTTATTTTTATATCCACCAAGATTTCATTTTAATCTATCTTTATGACAGATTAGATTTATTGGAGCCCAAGTTTATATGGCTCGGTAAACCAGACCTTTTTAGGTGGAACAACCTGTAGAGAGATTTCTGCAAGTGTTCAGGTAGTTGACCAGGCAGTTCACCTCCACAGGTGGAGTCCACGGAGTAATGCTCCCACCTGCTCATGCTTCAAGCTGACAGAAGAGCATCTCCTCTAACCTCACCTTCTGTCCACAAGAGAATTCTCAGGTGCAGCTGGTACGATAACCGAGGGCATCCAGCTGCTGCCATCAGGGGCAGGGCCTGTTGAACAGGGCACTGGGAAAGGAAAAAAAATGAGAAAAACCTGGCCACCTCAGTTAGACCCTTCCCAGGAGAAGATGCCACACAGCTGAAGGTAAGGGTTGAGGAGGACAGATGGAAGGAGTAGGTGCTCGCATCAGACTGACAGGAGCGCAGCTGTATGACTCCAGGTAAGCTAATATTTAAAAATAAGTATGATCTAAATAAACCGGCTAAGTAGATAAGTGTTAACTGTGGTAGCTGCCTGTACTGGTGAAGGCTAGAGCAGAAATACTTAGAGTATTTTATGGGCTGGACCCCATCTGGATGCACAATGGCAGATAGGTCAGATTAAAAGGAAAAGTGAATAAACCACATTATGTACAGCTCAAAGTGACCATTATGGAGGGTGTTAGGAGAGTAGGCACTTGGTTGGATGGTGATGGTTGTGTACATGGTTTAAAAAAAAAACAAACCACACCATTTAGCTTGTGTTAGCCAATTTGCTTTTATAGAAATCCTTCTAACCAAGGGAGAGAAAAATGTTATCACTGTGGCTGGCATGCAGAGCCACAGCTATGGTTGGGGGTGTCGAAACTCTTCCATTAAATAGGTTCTTTTTCAGTTACCTATAATTGAAATTTTTCAGGCTGAAATTTTCCAGGTCTAATCATAGCCCAAGGGTGAAGCAAAAACATTTCATTGGTAGCTGCTGAGCGCTCAGCACTTCTGAAAATCAGGTCGTTCATTTAAATGTCTTAATATATACTTAAGAGCTGATTTTAAACACCTCTTTTTGAACATATTGGTCTTTCAGTCAATCTTTTTCACCCACTTATCAATGTCTAATTTACATCCATTTGCACAGCTCCCCTGCATTTGAAATACTCTGTCTTTCAGTTTATCCCTTCTCAACCATTTCTGTCTTTAGGACATCAAGATTTTTCCATGGTGAGAACTACGGCTGGCCAAACAAGAATTTTATATCCATTATGTTTTACAGGGAAGACACAGGCTTCTGGGTTGCACAAAGTGAGTTTTTAGGGCTAAGCCCTAGCTAAGGCATATACCTAATTCTGTTTCTGACAACATAAGCCCTCCAGCTGACTGAATCTGAATCCATTTCGGAGAATGTAGAAAAACAGTGACTTGCTTTAAATGGCATTCCCACAGGAGCACAGACTTTGGTGAACACCTGGAAATAATTAATCACTACTTTATTTTTAAAATTAATTAGCATATGATTTAATTTAGTTGACCTTCAAATGAAAATTTGGTTCTTATTAAGTGCTAATGAATTAAAATCAGCGTATTGTGCACAGAAATTTTGTCATGATTGCATAATGGGGAGTTCATTCTTCACCTGTACTAAAGCCCATTCCTTTTTTCATTTTTCTACCAGAAAGCCATATCATTAAATCAGGTTAAACAGTAATTGGTAGGACAGGTAACTTCAGATGGAGATGCAGAACTCTCTCTCTCTCTCTCACACACACATACTTTTTTCACAAAAAGAAATCACAGGTTCAAATGAATCCACAGCTATATACAGTATCGTCCATTTAAAATGAGTTTGCAGTCCCAGCACAATTTTGTATGGACAGGGATACTAGACTGAATGCAGCCTGTCTGATGCATGTTTTATCAGCTGCATAAACATTAATGACTAATCACTTTGTTGTGCCCTTACACTTCATAAAGGGAAGCATCTCTAACTTGAAATACACTGTGTATAAAGGATCTACTTTCATATGCACAGTAAAGAAGTGCTACGAAGGTGCTGCCTAGAGATGTCAGCTCTCTCCCCAAGAGCTAATAGCTATGCATGCAAGTTTTCAAGGGTAAAATTGCAACATTTCTTTGCTGTATTTCCAGACAGTGCAAAAAGAAACTTGGCACAGAGAGGAATAAGAGGATACCTCCACAGCATACCATCAAATATCTTGATATTCTTGCAATATGACTGTTCTGCTGCTTTTTTCCTGAGGACAGACAGAGCACTCAAAAACCTCAGTCTACTCAAAGGCCACATGCAAACTGGGCCCATGTGGACATTTTTTTCTGGACAGTGTCTCTTCTATTGTGACTAAGAGAGAAGATACACTTTCACATTAATATGAGATTTCTAATCTCACAGTAGGTTTTTCATCTTAATTGGAGCCCCTCAAAACATGATTCCTGCATTGTTCCACGCACTTGTCACGAAACATCCCCTTTTATGTTCCCATTCTTCCCCTTTTACTTTAAAGAAATCTGATAAAGATGACTCGGGTAGAGCAAAAATAGTAGAACTTCACGGTAGCAGAGATGCATGTGCTCTGTTTTGAATATCACCATATTTTAGACCAATAAATGTTTCAATTTTTTTTCTATATTCTAATCCCAGAAATATGAGAAAAAATAAGCAGAAAAACTACTAGTCAACTCTCACTGGAGGCAAAATACTTTTTTTGGTGCGCTCACAAGAACTGACATTTTAAAGACTGCTATACTTCCATAGTAGGCTTGGAAACCTCCTATTTTGAGCGGTTTAAACTGTGCATTTTGGGAATATGTAGCCTAGGCTCACTTGCCACAAATCTCCTTTCACAGTAATTAGGTGGAAGGACTGGAAAAACATAATTTCTTTAAATGCTTTACATCCACTTCATTTAGTCGAAGATAAACTACAGAAATGAGTATGTTCCAGAACCTGGCAGGTTTTAGCTGTGTTAACTCAGTGGGCAAACAATTTGAAGGCTGAAATTTATTTTGGAAGCAGCAGGTGTTTTCAGAAATGCCAGGATTTTGTGAAAGTGCCATTTCCCAAGCGATAGCAAGTTTTTTGTAACACTAGTATTCATTTTAAAATGACTCAAAATCTAAAATCTGCAAAGTTGAAAATCTACTAATGGAAATAAGGATGAAAACCATGGCCTGTTGGATGTGGTGGCCTCGTCGTTCAATATTCTTGGTTACATTTAAAAAACTAGCAAGCAAATCCCAAAACATGTTCTTTTCCCCAGCATTCCTTTTTTCTAGTTGTAAGACTTTACAAACAAATATATGGAGGAAAGTCTGTCTCGCTCCTTTTCCCCTACCAGATGCTATCCATCTTACTTTTAAGGAGAGGTAGGACACCAAAGAGAAACTACTCTTTGGATTTCTCAGGGCACTGTCTCTTCTGTCAACCTCTCAAGAGAAGAGAGGAAAACACTATACTCTTAGCATATTATAGATAAAGTGAGACCTACACCACTAAGATGGCTACTTTCCTGAGAAGAGACAACTAATTCAATGGGTCAAAAAAATGGAGTGGTTATACATTGAGATGGTCACTGAAAAGCATATCAGAAGACACTGGCTTCATAGTCAGGAACAAGCACTCAAAGCAATACAAAATGTTGTGATCTTCAGTAAGACTGCAGACAGCAAAAAAAAAACAAACCTCCAAAGCCTCACGATGACCCTCACATTACAAAACATAAAAACCACATCTGATAGGGGATACATAAACATATAGATACAGGATACATAAACAGGCCAAATGTCAGCAAGAAAAAAGAGAAATTAATGACAGGCAATCACCAACTATGCTGGGGCTGAATCTATCACTATTTCTGCCTTCTACTAGCCTTGCCACAACTTCAATCTGTGAAAATATCAAAAGCAAAAGCCAGTGCTCCAGCAAAGGTTTGTGGGTTTTTTTCCCTGCAGGATCAATCAATCAGTTAAGACAGCACTTAAATCAACCTGCACAAGGCTTTGAACTCATAATCAGGTAAGTATGTGGGCTCTCTAGCATGTGTCTTTGGAACAAAAGGGCAAAATCCCGTCACACTTATCTAGAAAAATGAGAAGAGTCAAGCAGCAACGCTGAATTAAACATTAAATCTTTTAAAATAAATAAGTTAATGGACGTTAATAATTATGTTATCTCAGTAAAATGCATTAAAACTTTCTATTAGTCTTTCTTGAAGGCTGTACTGATGGACTGTATTTATTATAGATAGCATAACTCCTGTTTTGAATTACCAGTAGCGAACATTTTATAAATCACCCAGGCTTTTTCCTGACGTACCCCCACAAAAATGCCAAAACCCATAGACCGGCACAAGCAATTAATAGCATGATATCATAAGAGTATCAGAAACAGTACGTCTGTGCACTGGTTCCTATCTGTAAACCAACAACTCCACAGGAAAAATCTCAGCTTGAAACATTTAAATTAGATCATCTCTCTTTCTTGTTTCCTAAACTCCCTGTCATTTGGCCCTGTGACACTTTTAAATATTTATCACAAACTAAATGATCTGAGTGCCCAGCACAGTCTGCACAAGATAAACATTGCTTTCTCCCTCTCAATTATGACTTCATCTCCTCCTGTCTCCTCTTGATGTGTTTATAGCTATTGTGTTTTACTTTTTCCCCATCAGGAGAGCACCAAATAGGGAGCTAATATTGCCGAGATAGATGTGCACGCTTAAGTTTATGCCTGTGAGTCGCCCCAGCAAGCCCAAGCTTTGGGCTTATTTCTGGTATGTCATGTATGATATTTTAGTATTACCTCTATAACAAGGGGATTTAGGAATTCATGGCATCTCTCCTACCAGCACAACAGCTGGTGCCAAGTACTTCATTACAAAGACACTTGTAAATGAAAATCCAAGCAATTACCTATTTCTGTATTGTTTAACTGTGATTTTGGCCATTTCCAGATGAAGGAAAATAAGGCTTTATGAAATGTCCTCTTGGGACTGGATATTTTGAAACACCATTTACAATCTGTACCTTTATCCTCACTCAGCTCTGTTTCTTCTGATGATAGGCTGGCTACAGCTGAAGGTTTTGTCTCATCTATAAGAACCAAGGAAATGAGAGAGAAGTTATTCATTAGATAGCAAACTGATGAACCACCTCACTGAAAAAAAGTGTTACGCCTTATTGAGGCAAGATACTAGACCTGAATTTGATTTACTGGGCTTCGATCCATTCACATTGCATTCACTGGCCATTACTGGTCTGATTGTCTTCCCCAAGCCAGGGGTAAACTTACATTACAATACTGCCAGATCAAGTCTATATTTCAATTTCTCATAATACAGAGAGAGGAACAGCTATCAGTTTCATGGGTAGGCTGGTGTTGCTATTTGCTTTGAGATTCCTTATTTCATTTAATCCATCTATTTTGAGAAAAAAACAATTAAGCCATTGTTAACTTTAATCATGTCCATGAATCCCACTGGAATCAAAATTATTACATGCAAATGCTTTCCTGAAAATAGAAGCTTTCATGAATCAGGCCTGAAATTTAGCAAGTCCCTGAAAATCTGTGGATTGGAGTTTTTTTAATGGTAGAGCATGCAGGTAAAACTATTGTAGTTAACAGATAAAACTAGTAGCTGAATTTAATATAGTTTTTTAACTTTCACTGTTCCTTTTTCTTGGCAATTTTTATAATTGTAAAACATTTAGAGTCATAGAGAGTCATAGAGTCATTTAGGTTGGAAAGGACCTACAAGATCATCGAGTCCAACCATCATCCCTGTCCACTAGACCATGTTACAGAGTACCTCATCTATGCACTTTTTGAACACCTCCAGGGATGGTGACTCAACCACCTCCCTGGGCAGCCTATTCCAATGTCTTACAAATTTATAAGCCTTTGTTTTCATTTCTAGCCTTTAATTTCTTTCAAAAAACTTGCTTCTGATGATTCTGACAAAAATTTTTTCCTAGTGTAGTGAATGAGTATTTTTAACTAGCTTGAAACAAGACCTCTGAACCACCCACCATTTTGTTTTTCCACCGGTTAACTGTGAAGTTCACTGATGATAGGCTGGAGGCCAGACTTTAAAAAAACCTCACAGTAATAGCTGAAAAATTTCAAACCAGTCTTTGTACACTATAACTGGCTTTTTCACTACTGTATAATAAGAATATATAAATCTTTACGTAATGGAATGGGTAAGAAAACAGTGTCTATTTTTTCTCCGACATTTTCTTTCATAATATTGAAGTATACGACCTGTGATTTGTCACACTCAGATGAAGGTTATGCCTTTTAGTTTAGAAAATACACATGAGAACTTTAACATTTGATGGGATTGCTCTTTACCATGATCATTCATGGTGATTAGAAATTTTTTAGGCATACAACTGTGTATCATAGAAAATCAGGTCATTTCCTACTGCTAAGAAAGGGCACAGAAGCTGCAATCTAAAAGCTCCTGATGATGTTTTGTCTCCACAATGAGTTGAGTGGAAAGCAGCAGCAACTCATTAGCTGAACGTAAGTCGAGGTAATTGTACACCTCTCTGTTCTTGTTACTGTGTGAACCAGTAGGGATAAATGTTAAGCCAAATAATTTTTTTCCTGTAACACTGTGCACCTGTGGCCATGGAGGTGATTCATGAACTATGTGTAGGCACAACACTATCTTTAGGCATGTACCTAAAACACCTTCCTGAAGTATGACATTTTCTGGATCTGGGACCTAAAATGTCTGGATCTTTTCTTTGACGCTCTTCATGATAGTAACAAAACATGACTACCAATACAAGACTGCAAAAGAATGTACATCATGGCTCTGATAAACCAGCTCTGACAGCTTGTAACATAGCAAGTCATAATGACGGTTTGGGGAAAAACACAATGCTTTTAAGACACCTCCAGTAGCAAAGTAATAATTTAGAGAGGTATATATACCTTAATTCTCTTGGGAAAAATGAAATACATCTCATTCAGTTAAACTGTTTTACAAATCAAAATACCAGGGAAATACACATCCCATCAGAGTGAATATACCTGACATGCACAATGGGCTGTATTTGGCATCTGTAGACAGTGGTATAACTGGGTTTAACAGGCACTCTGCAGGTGGAGCTAGAAGCTCCTAGCAGTACTAGCTCTTAGGCAAGCTAGCAGCCAAGCAGTATTTGGTACAGTTAAAAGTTCAATATTGCTTGGGCAAAGATATGACCCTGCCTAGTCAGATGTTCAAAATGGAGTCTAGATTCAGACAGAGTAACTCATTTCTCCCTTCTCCCTGGTACCCTTCGCCTATTTAAAATATGACTAGCATAAAAGTGAAAAACCCAGGAAAGGAAACGTGGTTGTCCTCCAGCACTTACAAAATACTACTGCATGCTTATCTTGGGGAGGATAAAGGGCCTAGCTCCAAAGTTTGCTGAGGTCCATGGGAATCTTTTTTATTCTGTAATACTGTGTGCCTATGGCTTCACCTCCTACTGTTTGTCCCACATGAGGACATAAAGAAGAGGTGATAAAGAGGACAAGAAACATAGAAGGACTTCAAGCACTTGTGGACAGCATCAGCTGTTAACACCTAGTTGCAGAAGACTGACCTGTGGAGTGCAGGGAGAAATGCTGCACTTCCACATATGCAGTGCCCAATGCATAGGACAAAAAGAAGGACCCTCATCAAGTGAACTCCTCATCTGGAAACAACCACAATGCAGTAAACAAGTCAAGACAGGTCAAGAGTCTAGGCCTTCTAAATTTTTTTTGATGCATTTACTGGCTGGCCTTCTTCAGCTCAATCTTCCACATATTGAAAACAATCTTCAATTCTGTTTTAAAAAAAAAAAAAAGTAGTTCTGAAGAAAACCGATTCATGCTCTCTGGATTAAGTATGTGTAGGCAACATTCTGCACTACAATGAGAAAAAAACCAAACAAACAAGAAAAGCATTCTGTTATATGTAATACTACACTAAAAAAAAATCCTTAAGAAATAAGGAGTATTGCAGATATTTTGATTGTCACTTCAGCTCTTTTCATAACTGATTAATTCTAGTTGTCTTTCGCATTGAACAGAATTGGGTAGAATGAAAACCACAACCATAAACAGAAAGGAAAAAAAAAAAAAAGAAAAACTCTTGTGAACATAGAGTGACATTATATTTTAAAATATTGAACTCACTATAATTTATAAGCATGCCATCTGCAAAACCCACTGCTCATGAACTCTGACATGCATCAGCAGTATATGCAATGTCTTTCTGTATGGATTTCAATCGTCATAACCCCTGAGACTTGTGTGGACAATTTATTAAAACTTGAAAGTATCCTTTAAAATCATCAGAAGTACAGTTTCAATCAAAAGAAACCTGCTTCCTCCTTCTCCAAATTTCCTTTTCCCCCATTTCTATTCTATGCAGAGGGCTACTCTGTTGTAGACAGAGGGGAAAATTATTTCTTTCTAGTTAGAGGATTAGCTAGAGTTAGTCCACCTTAAAGGGAGAATGTAGAGCTGGTAAGCTACAGAGGGAAGTCTGCATTCCTGCATTGCAATACATTCATTCATAATGAATGGAGTTTCGGTCTCTAATGGGAGAATTGCTCAAGACCTGAGCTAATCTGGTGAAAATGTACAAACATTCTCCTTCAATAGCACTGACTAAGGTTATTGTTCATCAAGGTGGATAAAACCCAAGAAAGTCCTTTAAGGAACGCAGCACAAACCTGCTTCTCCACTCGGGGCCTCAGTTTCTTCAGTGTTTTGCTTTTCTTCTGTGCCATTACCACCTATCGAGGAAAACACATAAAAATTATTTATGATATATCTTTTTATTGGTAACAGCAGCAGCAATATTAATTGTAACCAATTCAGCACAAACCGCTAATTTACAGCAAGGTGCTGTGATAAAAGGGGAGAGATACAAAGGTAAACTGAAAAAACCTGCAAACATAACCAGTTACATTTAAAATAGTCACATTTTCACATCTCAAACTGAGGAAGGGGGGTTAGATTAAAGATTTTATCTCAGTAGGCACACTGGAAATATCTGTATACTAAATAAAGGTATGTTCCTCTAAACACTGTCTGCAATAGATGAAATTGTTCCTTGATCTTAGTCTATGTATTTTATAAAGATTTTTTCTAGGATTATTTTCCTCCAGTAATATGTCCACAAGATCCTTGAAGTGGCCATGTTTCCAAATGTGCAGAACCTACTTTAATGTCTATGGAAGGTAAGAATAGGAAAGGGAGAATCGCCCAAATTTTCTTTTAAAGGAAAAGGCACAATGCCACTTAGCATACAGTATAAAAATGTACCACAAATGACTGCAAAGAAGAGAGCAAAATAAACCAAAGTAAGATTGCTAGGATTGAATGCAGTGTTCCCCTTTTTACATTCACATTAATTCCCAATTTTCTCCACTACTTTGCATTTGCATTCATTATCCATTTTCTTCCCTCCAGCTCCCTTTTGGAAGGCAGGTACCAAACAGCAAATTACCACCCAGAAAAGTAATTCTCTAGGGAACGTCTATGGACATGAGATCAAGCTCTCTTAACCTTTGCTTGGCCCAATTAGAAATATATCAGGAAGTCTATATCTTCAACGATGGAGAAGGCTGGTTTAGCTTCATAATAATAATAATAGAGGCTGCAGTGCAGCATGCTGGATCAGATGCGATGGCTACACTCCCTCTTTCCCACCATGGCAAGATAGACGGCAAGAACAGCTGAGTACCAGCCTTAATGAGGCATTTGGAAAACTGACTGCTGAACATATACACTGGGAGAAAGGAAATTCATTCCCAGGCCTGTAAATGGCTTGATAATGATATACATATTTTTTTGCCGTGATCTTTTCTGGCTCCTGGGTTTTTCTGATTACAGCTTCTCTAAAGCAACATGGTTAAAGTTCCTCGTGCCTCCACCTTGCTTTTACTTAACACATGGTTGAAGAAAACAGCAGTAGCCCAAAAGCAATTACGTGGATGGAAGAAAACCAGAGAAAGCGTGGTGTTTCAGAAGCAAATGTGCACCTGGTGGCACGCCACATTCAGCTAATATTTAAAGGCTGAGGTATGATGCTTTCCCTCTTTCCAGCAGGCAATACATCCCGGCATCCAGCAGATGGGACTAGTGGAGAAGTATTTCCAGGCTGACACTGCACAGAGCTGCTCTCAGGGTGAGAGGAGATGAAGCAGGAGTTTGACACCCCACCTGAGAGGGGGGCGTGGGCAGAGAGCGGCTGATGGCCATCAGCGGGGACTCGGGCATCCTGCCTGCTTGGTAACTTTGTACCGATTTTTACCAGCCTTAATGAATGACTAGCTATAGTGATTTCTTAGCACATTAGTGAGCTCTAAACTGTAAAAAATTGCATTACAGAGATGACCAAAATGGCTTGATAAAACAAGCTGTTTTTTTTCCCTCCCTCCCTTGAAATCAAATAGTGCTCTCTTCAAAACTCAGTGTTCTGCCTATCCAGGCACAACAGGAGAACTGCATGCAAAATAGGAAGTTAGGTGTACTGAAAGATAAATTTTTCTCTCTCCCTCCCCCTTTTCTTTTAAAACATGAACTTGGGACTTAGCAAGCTTTGCAGCAAGCAATTAATAAATATGGAAAAACACATCCTTTGCATCACCAGGACATGTTTCAAAGGGATAAAGTCACCTAGCTCAGGAGCTGCAGAAAGGAACAGTACGTTCAAGACAATCCTGTAATGCAACAGTGCAGTGACACTTGGAAAATCTTTACCGTTAGGTCAGATCTAAAGAGAATATTGCATCACTGCGAAACAAGCAGTGCCAGAGCATTAAGGATTTCATTATGGCCAAGTGCAACATATTTTGCTTTGCAGAGAAGGACTTTACATTCAGAAAAAGCAGGTCAGGCATAAATGGTAACTACCAATATATCACTGAAAATCATTTCAGCGTTTACCTCACTGCATTCACAACATAAAACTGCATTTCCAGACAATACTTTTTCTACATCCATTATAACAAGTATGACTATAACCATGAGTTATTTGGCTAAACCCAGGTATTTCAAGGATTCATTCGTGTTTATTGCCAAGGGACTACACCTCTTGTTGAAGTCACTTACTCAGAGCAAACTTAGAACTACAAAAGAAAGTTTAAATGATCTTCTGGTTTCAGATTACCAGATAAAGCACATATTCATCAGTACGTTTTGTCAACCCTAGGTCTATAATTTCACTGGAGATTCTCTGTTTAAAACTGGTATAGAACAATAATTACAGCATTGTATATTGGATTTTCAACATGTTTTCCATCTAACACTTCATTTTGTTCCATTAGAAAGAAAAATGTAAAAGACTTTAAGCAGAAGCTTTACCTCTTGTACTCTGACCCAGTCCAACAGACTGGATCGTGACATGAAAATTAATCTCAATCAGCATATTGAAAGTATGTGTTGTGCCTGCCAAATGACTTCAATAGAATTAGAGAAAAGGAAATGTTAAAAAAATAGGAATGGAGAAGTGATCCTCCAGTAGATGACTTGCAGAAGGAAGGGTTAAGCTCTGCTTGGCCTGGAGAATCTCTTCATCTCAGGAGAAAGGGAGGAAGCGGAGTATGAATACACCGATAAGAAAGCAAACTATAGGGTGGAGAAGTGACTAATCCCAAAGCATCTGACAAACAGTTTTTTAAAAACCCTTCTAATGAGCCTCTCACTGAATGTCTTCTACTGATGAAGAGTCTTTCTGTAATTATTGCTCTCCATTGGAGTTGGGTGCAGAGCAAATGGAAAGGCTTTAAGTAGCACATGCTCAAGGCAAAGAGCTGGAAATATATTTTACAAGAGTAGCAAGCCAATTTTTCATCATATTTTTATTCACCCCCGGCTCTCCTTTTCTTCAGGCAGAAAAGCCAGACCCAGTGCATTTCCCTTGAGTCTTCCCCGTGACATTATTAATAATAAAAATGTCTTTTCCACTGGATGGCTCCTACAGTATCTGCCATCCTTCTCTTTCCACTACTGCAGCAATTGGCAATTGCATTTCCTTTAGGTGAAAGCTGTCCTCACACTATCTGCTTTTCCATTATACTAGTAATATAACAGCAATCTGTCACTCACTCCAAAGGAGATAGAAAAAGTGGTGAATGGCATGTCGTGTCATTTTAGGCCACCAAATGTAAATGATTTTGAGCCACATCAAAAGACAAATGGGAACATCTGTTCCTGTTTCCCAGCATGGCAGTCAGTTGAAAAAAACAGGAATTTGAGAATTACAGTAGCACCGTACAAACAAAATAAGCACATCACACAATAAAATACCTACTTCTGGCCATATATTTTGCTTTCCCTTGCCAAGCTGACTACTGCCTGATAGGCGGCTTGCTCTCTTCTCTTGGCCTTTTTCTTTGAGACCAGCAAGAAAATTCTCCCCCAATTGATATATACCCTCATTTATATTTGGTAGAAAACAGGCTAAACAGTGATCAATCAGCACACTCAGCAAGCTGGCAGAGCAAGCGGCACTTCTAACTAAACTAGAAAACCGGATACTCTGTGAGTGCCTGCCCACTTTATGTTAAGGAGAGGTATTTAGCATGCACAGTGACATGCCAGCTGCAGTAGCAGCCCCCAAACGAAGCAGATGATATGATAAATAACAAGCCGGCAGCCAGGTGGGAGAGGGCTGGGACAAGATCCCTGTGAAAGTCCAGAGGACAAACTCTCAGTAGCAGCAGCACCAGAGCAGGTTTTAGTATTCTAGTATTCTTCCCATTTTCTCTGCGAGAGTCTGGAGGCAGCGTGGCTTTTCAGATCCTTCACTGTTCTTGCGACAAACATAGCAAGTCAAAAATATTAATAGCCTGCTGGCCTCTTGGCTCTTCCCATTTCAGAGCTGAGTAAGTGCCAGGTTCACTCATACACCTACTCCTCTTCAGCAGTACCTTTCTTCACAAGCAGTCAGCGACATACTTAGAGCTGAGGCTAAAGTCAGTGTCTCAAAAACCTGTGCAAAAAGACATCTCAAAAACTGGTGCAAAAAAGACATTTTCCAGAAGAAAACAGAATTGCAGATAACATTTTTAGTTAAATGAAGAAATTCTGCTTAAACAGTACAAACCAGTCTACCCCCTCCAACTTCTACCCCTCCAACATAGATGTTATTAATAATAAAATTGTTTTCACTACTGAGAAGGCTGTACTTCTATCATCCATAGTGTGTCAACTATGGATGTAGTCAGAGCAAGGTTCCTTCAAAAAACCTCCTCCTTCCTGAAGTAGAAATAAAAGAGGAAGGCCAATGCCTCAGGCTCACATCTTGTTTGCCACTCCCACACATCTGTGGACATACCACATCCTCGAGCACCAGGTTTGACCCTGTTACATCCCCACATGGCTCTTGCCATGAAAGTCTGGGTGCATCCTCTGGTTCTTCAGGTGGCCAGTGACCGTGCATCTCTCCTGCAGTCTGGCCTTCAAGCTGGGCCATGCTTCTATGACAAATGCAAATATGAACCAAGATCTGGCAGATAAAGGATGCCAGTTTTAACTTATCTTTTCTACAGCACAAAAATATTGCCACGGTAATCATACTAATGATATGAAGGTCCTTCTAGGATAACAGGGAAACTAATTAATGAGAAAATTTAAAATATAGGCCTTGATCTTACAGCTGTCACATTCTGCACATGAGTAGATATGCTGACTTCAATGAAACTCCTAAAATGCGAGAAGAGCACATGTATATCCACATATGCACTCAAGATCATACAGCCTGCAACCATTTTCAGACTATTCCAGTGGCAAAATGATATCAGACATAAAACAAGAAGCATATACACACAAAGGCCATTATTGCAGAACTACAAATGCATTAAAATGAAACATTAGGGTGGTGGCCTGAGGTTACTGAACATTTTCAGTTTGCATTTTAATTTCTTTTAATTAAATTATGATTTAGGTCAGTTTTAATCACTACTTGTATATAACCCCTTTGGGGTAAATTTTAAGAAGGGTTAGTAAAGAGTTATCTGCAGTAATTGTTTAATGGAGTTGTGAGACTTCTTCCCTCTGTGCTGCTTCAACAATTTTCCTCACTGCAGACGCAGACCTGAATGCGCTGCTGTCAATGCACCCAGCCTAGCAAAGTAGTCAGCATAATAAATAACAGGTTTTCATTTTCATGCAGCATTTTGTCAAGAATTGTCAAGGAGTATGGGAAAAGAACGAGAAAACTGTAGCTCATGGGGATTATCTCAGAGGTCAAAAATAACATTATTGTATTTCACCTATTTAACATCCTGAGAAATATAGGAACCTAATCTAAAACCCACTGAAGTCACCAGGTGTGTTGCCCTTGCCTCACTCCTCCAAGGATCTCAAGGCAAGTAAATTGGTTTCATTATACCTTTTCCTGGCTAGGGAAGAACCAGGGGACAATAGTTACAGCATCAAATTAGGTGCTTGGAAGACATGAGCACTCAGATTTGTCCCAACCCACTTCATACATAACATTGCTGGGAACGTGGTGCTAGGCTGGTTTTTCACTGTGCATAATTCTTCTGTCTGACATACAGTGTGACTCAGATTTTGCAGTACAGGTGCCTGGCAAGAGATATTTAAAATTTCATTGCCAAAGATGCTGATCATCACTGTTTCTGACAATCTGCAACTCTGACTGTTCAAAACAAATGAAAGTAGACATCTCCTGGAAGCTTGAGCTGGCCAGCATAAGCAGAATATGGACATCGTACCCTAGATGTCATACGCAGCGTGTACAGAGGACAAAGATACAATTGGCATTTTGATGCAAAAAATACACACACTGTGCTGCACAAGTCTTACCACTGTTAACATAGTATACAAAAGCGGACAGAAATCACTCATGTGAGTTGATGCATGTTGAAGAGCAGGCCAAGGCAGAACTCAGAGCAGAATGGAAGAGCCCTGACTCCTAGTCCTATAGGCAGTCCTATCTAAGAGACAGAGAAAGAAATGGACCCATGAATGAAGGTGCACAATATGATCACAAGTTTTATCGTTACCACGTTGATTTACTATTCGTTCATACTTTCCTGGTGTGCCTAAGAGACTATGTAACTACACACCATTAAGGATTGCAGCACAGCTTCTTTTCCAAGCCACAGTCAAAATAAAACAGGAGACCTATTTCAATTTTTTTGCATAGAGGTCACAAAATCATGTGGTGTGGCAATGTAACAAAGTGAAGAAATGGATCGGGAAGCCACGCAAGAGATCACACTTGTTAAACCCAGCATAAAATGTGAACAAAAACATGCACTATTTTGCATCAATATTTCAGAATTAAGGGACTAGCCTGTACTGGACCTGAACAATCAGGATGGTTTACTGTTATTCACATCATGGTTAGAAGTGAGAAATGAATTCCTTGACAGATGAGTCCCCTGCAGGTACGCTGTTTTGTCACTGTTTATAATTCTCCTCTGACAACACTGCATTAGTCACTTTAGTAACTTAGTATTTTGCACCTTACCTCATCTCAGGAGAAAGAAAATCTACTCTGAAGCATCTAGTGTGAAAACAGGAATTGCAACTGTTTGCCTGGTACGGTTTACACACACATAATTTGGCTGCTAAAAGAAACCCAAATGGGTAAATAGTCAACATAACAGGACTGCACATCACCTGCAGAGGCCAAAATGAGCTGCATTTTCCAACTTGTCTTGTGTAGCCACTGCACAGAAATTGAATGAAATAGTAGAAGCCACTTCAGCAATGAAAAGCATCTTCTAAGGGTTTGCTCAGAGAGCAAATACAAATAAAAATACAGATAACGTCCTGTTTTTCCCCTGGCTAAGTGGAAGGTGATCACCCGGTATTCTGAGAGCTGTAATCAGTCAAGACAGATGATGGACTTCAAAACAGAAGTGAAAAAAGAAGCTATCAACTGAAGTGGATAGGGGTTAATAGCATCACTTTAAATATAACCAATCTGCATTAAGGTGAAACATTTCACAGACATGTTTGATATACATGCTTCCCAGGGAATTTCTTCTGTAGTAATTTATCTTAATTTAAAATTTTATTTAAGGATTTGGTTTGGTGGCAAAAAGAATACAGCAACTTCTAAGCTATCTTAATAAGAAGAAGCACTTTTAAGGCTGAATAAGAGGGTGTGTGTTTTTGAAGTATAATTATGTGTCTAGATGTTCATTTTTAGTAGATTATGAGTGAAGCAGAAATTTACTGAAGAATATTACTGCCCTGTGGGATGCAAAGAAGAAATGTAGATACAATTTCTCAAATGATAAAAGAATTGCTTGCTATAAACCGAGGAACATTTAAAAAATAATCATAAGTCAAATCTAGTTAATATTAATCCATACCTTAAAGAGAGAGACAATCAAGCCTGCATAGTATTAGCAAGCCCTTAGAAAAGATGCTTTGAACATCACTGTGTAATGGTAACACAGCAGCTGTTGCATGCACCACCCCCCAGCCCCAGGGAAGATTAAGCCCGCCTTGGAGGAAAGCAGCGCCAACCAAACACTGTTGACTTTTGTGGCTGTATACACTATATTCCTCTCTGTGAAGCTAGGGAGAGAGCAGAAAAGCTGCAGAATTCATGGTATACAAAGGAGAACCAGGAAGGGGATGCCTTACTTTAATCTCACAATTAAAGGACTAAGCCATAAAATGAGTTTTATTTTCTAGTCCCAAGACTACGCACTTTTTGTCACTGAACAAAAACTTTTTGGAAGGGATGAGGAGCCAGGGTGTCTCCCTCTTGGTGAGCATCCTACCTAATCGCCGTAACATGCTGAAACAAGGAGTTGTCAAGATAAGTTGTGACTTCATTTTGCCTCATTTGTACCATCTACTCCAATCACTAGACTGACATCTCTCATGGACAGAGCATCCACCAAGTGAGGCAGGAGCCTGCTGGTGAGCCTCAGACTCTTGACTCTGCCAAGCAACATTTCAGACATTTGACGTTGCCCTTGAAACCAAGGGGTCAATAGTGTGATGACCCCGTCACGCAAAGGAACCAACTCTACAAACTATCTTAAAGCTGATTTGTGTTCATTTTGACCTGCCCAGCCTGGCTTATCCATCAAACTGTTCTCTTCCCCACCAAGCGAACAGGAAGCAGACAAAGTTCATCCCGGACGAGCAATTCCAACAGACCAGCTCCTCGCACATACACTGAACCTCGGATAAGGTGATCGCATGAGACCAACAACCTATCAATCTATCAGGAAGAATCTGGTCATTCATTTTGGGAGAAGCTTATGAGAAAAGCTGGAGCAAGACAACTTGCAGAGCTCCAGTTCTGTCCCTCGAGGGAGGGCAAGGAAGATCCTGACCTCAGGAGGCACGGAAATGGCTTTTGCTGCATGGATTGATTATCTTTCTCCTGGAGGAGGAGAAAGATCAGGCATTTGTGCTGCTGTTATTAGATGTATTAGTCGTCTCCAATACAATATTGATCACCTGCAGACCATGGTGGGAACGGATGGGGCAGCTCTTGGGCAGGCTCCATATTACATCTGAGAAATCCTGTAAGGAAGGAAAGGGCAAACAGTTTTGCTTTTCCCAGTATCAAGAAAATCTGTTGCACACACTTTGCCGTTCAGTACATACAGGAGGACATTTAGGCGGGTAGCTAAGAGAAATAGGGAACATTTTAAAATTTTGTTTTGTTAGACTTTTGCAAAAATTGTTTGCTTTTGCTTGGTGACAATCAGTAGGATGAGAACAGGTGACCTGTGGCATTTGTGCTAACTCGTTGCTGCTATGCTATGACAAGTACTGCCATTTTGTCTATGTAATTACTTCAGGATTGTGTTAGGAAGCTACTGAAGTAAGATGTGCTAAGTTTTGTTTAGTGCCGGACATATTTTTCTCACCTGAGACTTTACAATCACTTAATCACTGAGTACACCTGACTGAGGGGAAAGGCAAAATTATCACTGGCTGATTTTACTCTCCCAGGACTTGAGTGGGTGGGTAGAAAAATAAAAAAAGAAAATTATACTGCATGTTTGCACATGTCAAACCTGAAATACTGCAGGGAACCTGGGAGTAAAGACTGTTTCTCCATGTATCCAGTCTATCCATTTCCCCAGACAATAACCTGTGCTACAATGAAAAACTACTGAATACAACCATTGACAGGAGAATCTGCTATGCAGTTCACACTTGCTTTTCTCTATCAATGGTCTGAAGGCAGAGAACAATATATCTAATAGCATAATAACAGACACCATTAATACTTTAGAAGTTCAGTATAAAATTGCTTTCATTAGCATGTCAAGTGTTTACTTTAGCTTACTGCAAAACAAGCTCCTTACATACAACCACTTATTTGACTTTCCTTGATTGCAGAGAGGGTAATAATGAAGGAGCCTACTTTCCCTGATCTTCTGTGGAGGTTTTTACATGCACTGAAAAGATACTGCTCCATTACCTCTAGCCAATGAACCAGCTTAGTGTGCTGGAGAAAAATATTACAGCAGAATTATTACTGAACTCAGTGGAATAGTTTTTACAGACTGCCACAAGGGCATGCATGAGGCTGTTAAAATAGCAAGTTGTATTCCCATCTTCAGTCTAAAAGGACACTGACAACCAAGCAGACGAAAAAATATCTGGTTCTTCCTGTGCCTCAGTGTATATTTGTTAAGTTTTTTATATCTGGTCATGTTACCAAGGGTAAAATAATATCTTATGTTAAATGTAAGTATCTTTGGACTTGCTTTTATTGCTAAAAGCTATGGGTTAGGGTTTTGTTTGTTTGTTTGCTTGCTTTTTTTTTTTTTTTTAAACCTGAGGTACCTACAGCATGTGAACTATATCAAAGATAAAACACGCTGAACACAAAGCACTTCAGTTTTACCATGAGGAAAATTCAACAAAGTTGACCTCAGGCAGAGTTTGGCTTTCTTGTGTTTTATTTGAGACTGTTTATATGCATTAGCTGCTCAGAAGTTCTTTTAAAAAAAAGAAAAGAAAAAAAAAAAAGGCAGCTTTTTGGAAGTGAAGACAAACTCCTACCTAAATAAAATTACTCAGACATGTAGTTCTGGTTCATTGTCACATATTCACAGCTTTCATAATCTTCAAGGCTCCCCATTAAAAGTTCTTTTAATTAGTCAAAACCAACAGCTAATAATTAGAACAGTAGAAACTAAATCCTATTCTCAGACAAATGTGTGCAAATCCCATTTACTTAAATGGAAATGGCTCACAGGTGTGTTACATTAGACTGTAGCCACTCTGCAACTTTATAGGAATTCAGTGTCTGGAGCCTAACTGCTAGACTCCTCTTCAAAACAGAGGCACAGGTAATGAATGCCACAGAAATCTGATCCAGGTTTCCTCCCCAGCCCCCCTCAGCAAACACTTTAATTACCTCCCCCAGCCAGCCCCATCACAACAACCCTCAAGTCTAAATTTAGACTTTCAGTCCTCAACATTACAGGCCTGATTCCTGGCTACGGAAAAGAGGACTCCATCACTGCCTAGATTAAATTCTGCAGCAGTGATTATGTGTTACAGGCCTCAATTCTGCATCAGCAAAAGCTACTGTACAGCATCAAATTCAAGAAGTTCAGGCATTTTACAGCTCGAGGGTAATGCAATCATTCTATTGCCATACTATTTACTTCACCTTTCCAATGCATTTGTTTGTGCTCCAAAAAGTGAACTGTAGGTCACCAGGAAACATTGACAGGCATAGTAAACTAGGAAACCGTATCTAGTAAGCCACAGAAACAGTGGAACAATATCAGTTATTCTTCCAATGGAAGGAAAACTTTACAGTTTTGCAACACTTTTTTTCCCCTCTTTTTTTTTTTTTAAAAGATACTCATACAATGAAAGATTTTAGCCACACTCTATATAAAAATATATCATAAAAACTATTATTGTTTCGCCTATTTAGGAATATGGAAAATGACACCACAATCCCACATGCCATTTAGCCTGCATACAAATTGACATGTGGTTTGTCATCACTGAATTCTCTAATCCAAACATAAACCTGGTATTTTAATTTCAGCTGGTATTTTAATTTCAGCTGGGTTTAGTGCAGCATGAAAGGAAAGATGACCAGTCAGGATGAGATTTCTTGGGTCCCCCCACACCTTCCAGGCGATGACAGCTATTGCTTTAAGTACTTGCCATTAACAACCAGTCACAATGTTAGTAACAGGATGTTACTAGCAGTTACTTAAAGTGATAGATGTTAACATTTTTCCGCTCTTTATGACTCACACTATACCCCAGTCAGAATATTTTAAGAGCTGAATGCACAGCGCTAGGTCAAAATGGTGAAGATCATGGAGCCACTGGTTGAGGTGCAGAATAAGATGTGTCATTTGAGGAACATTAGGTCAAAGAGAATCCATGATAAGGAACTGTCACGGATTAAAGATTAAGGTTCATCCTTTTAACTATTTCATGTAAGGGGAATTCTCCAGCATTGGGGCATTTTGCTCTTCCACGCATAGGAGAGCAACGCGAAACTCTGCACTCTGAAAATAAGTCTTTTATGTTAACATTTTTTAACAACTCTCCCAATGAGATACAGATTAAGAAAAGATACTTTGATCCAATTTTAGAACAACGTAGACCACATTTACCTCTGTACACATGGACAAGCTGTCCTGTGAAGACTCAAGTGCAGGAAGGCACTCTTACAGGAACAACACCATAGGCATAAAGTTAAGCACCTGTGACTTCTGACCATGGATAGATGCAATACATTGCATAAGGTTTAGAGCCATAAACACCATAACTGGAGTGGAAAGAGATACAGCAAAAATTTCTTGTAGAAAAGGAAAGCAAGAATTTTATTGCTCCATGTTTTGCAGCAGGTAGTTGACTTACCTGGCCAACTTAACTAACCAGACTATGACCCAAGCCCTGCACAACATGCATTACATTTTGTGTTATTAACTACTTAAAGTCAGAACAGGTTAGAAATAAAACAGCAACAATTTCTCATTATGTATCAGTAATAATCAGTAGCCCACCACATAAAAATTAGCATTTGTAATTCTGAAGCTACCTTGAAATTAAATACGCTTCAGAAGAATTACAAACTTATGATCTAGGCCAAAAGGAACTTTCCAAGTGTGCGTAAACAACATTCTTAAATGAGAGTTTTCCAGTTCTTTCCCAAGAATTCAGAGTAAACCTTTCCACCCAAAATGCAAAACTGATTAATAGCTCTGAAAAGCTATCAGACCACCTACCTTCAGCATCATCTTGCAGGGCCTCAGGCTGCTCCGCTTTGCTCTTTGTGGGACATGGAGGCTGGCCTTTTTGTTCCAATCCTTCTTTAAATATTAAAAAAAAAAAAAGACATATTATTTTGAAATTATTTTATTGTATCAAATATTACTATGCATGATACACAACTGTGAGTACATTTTATCTCAGCACTCCATTCAGTACCCAATGCCTATCTTTCTGTTATTAAAATTAATTACTGCATCATCTGTTACAAAAGTCATTATGGGTATCTTTCAGCTTGGACTGGACTTTCCCTAACTTTCACGTGACAGCAGTGAAGACAGCTCATACTAAAATAACATACTTCAGAAGCTTTTAATCACTTCAGAAATAAAAAATTCAATGATGCTTTAATTTGTAGTTTTTAACATAACATATATTATATTGCGTTATGAAACTGTGGAGAAATAATCTGAATGAAATTATTTTTCCCTCTCAGTGCAATTCTCCATTCAATGTTATAACACAGTAACAAATGAATATTGACTGAAATTAGTAATGAAATGAAAGGTGGGGAAGCAAGTCTGATAGCAAAGTAAAGTTAAGAAAATGAAAGCTTTATGAGATAGAAATGTTCTGGTTGAAAAAATCTATTCCAACCCTTTAGCCAGAAAGCAACAGGATGATGGAGGAAAGGAAAACCTCCAAAGTAAAAATAGTAACTGAGGCGAGTTAAGTTTAAGACCTCCCCTATTTGTAGGGACTGAAGTTCACAGTGTTTAATATCAGTTAGTTAAACTTTAAAAATTATGTACTTTTGCTACAACATTTTCAAAATATCCTGTCACCTTAACCTAAAGGATGAAATCACTGTTTGCTACAATAGCACAAAACTGGTAGCACAGAAAGCCTGTTAGTACAAAAGGGAGGCCAAGCTGGGAATTAATCATAAAAGGTATTTGCAAATTAAGACATTTAATGCAAGCAGGTTCACCAATTAAAACATTCTTCAAACATTGTTGCTTAACCCCAAAAGCAGAGAATGGCAGACAATTCAAACTCAATTCATTGCACCTATTGAATCTATTCAACCACAATGGTAAAATGACTTTCTGTCATTTGACTTTCTGTCAAACCTCCTGATTACCTGTGGCCAGCTGAGGGCTTGGGTGAAGGAGAAGCCTAAAGAAACATACTTTTGTGCATGCTGGAAAGAAACCTTGACCACTTGTAACCAGGACATTTAGGAAGACATATGACCTTGCTTGATATACCCCTATTGTCGTGCTGTGAGAAAATAAGAATCATAGTATTACCTCAAACAGATTAGCTAATTAGACACTGGGGAAAAAAAACTATCTACATGGGTATTATAAATTGCTTAAGTGTTCTGAAAACTCCCGTCTCTTCCACTGTCATACACACCCCACACAATTATCTATTCTGTATGTCAGTGGATATTTAAACAGCTCTCAGTGATCAGATGCCCAGTTCTCATAAAGAACTCGGCTCTGCTAAAAGCTGTAGATACTAGCCTTTTACATGTAGTTGTGGAGGGGTAGAAGATATCTAGAAACCAAATGCTGAAAGTTTCCAAACAGGAAGGTGTGAAAGAAGTAAGCGAGGATATGGAAAGGTAACTTGCATGGTCAAGGGGAATACTGTGTTCGTTCAAGAGAAAAAAAGGGAGTCAATCATTGGCTTTGCATGGAGCCCAGGAAACTCAGAAACGTTCTCTGCCTGCCCTCCTGGGAAACTGCTTATTCTACTGTACTTAATGTCCAAAAAATAGAAGAGCCATGGACTAGGAAACTGACAGGAATTTATGTGAAGCAACAGCTTAAAACGTCAACAAAAATTCCAACGTGGAGATCTGTGAGTAATTAAATTCCATCTCACTTCCATAATTTTAAGTAATGAGCATTACCCAAAAAAGCCAAACTGAATATTGTTCTTAAAAATTTCTTCTAGAATGGAATTTCTGCTTCATTATAGAATTCCACACAGTTCAGACCATGAAGGGCCCTTAGAGATCAGTAAATAAAGCTAGTTACTGCAAAGCAGAACATACTTTCAGGTTTGGCTTGGTATCAGGAGGTAGACCTTTCCCAACAGAACTTAACATAGGACATGTCACATATCATGTCATCACATTTGCTCATCTGAATTTGAAATTAAAATACAATATTTTGAGGAAAACAAATTAGTTTTCAAGTGCTAAGATTAATTTATTTCTGGAGTGGTGAGAATGTAGGAGTAACCGCAAGAAATACTGTGGGGAAAAATAAAGGCAAAACCTGCCAAATAAAGACACACTTTATCATCCTTTTAAAGGTGTTACTCAGGAGCAATGGTGATAGAGTTCAACAAGAACTTCAATACAACAGAGAGATCCTGAAAATAACCAGGCTTTTAAAGACTGATTCCTGCCAACACTCTCCCATTCTTTTAAAAAATAACTTGAATATTTTTAGTGGACCGTATCGACGTATGGCTGCTTTGGTTCTAATGCCACTCTGAACTACCTGCTATGTTCCCTTTTTTGGTTGACAATGATTCACATCAGGGGACTGAATCAATAGGAGTGTTTCAATCAACACTCACCCCTCTAGTGATGAATTTTATCATCTAACCAATCTGCGAGGCTTCCTCCAGTCCCACAAGTCAAATGTCAATCAAATTTAAGTGCAAATGTCCAGCCAGGTCTTTCAGGAGTATCTGAATACATTAGATAATATAACCAACATCTTAATTGACAGCACAAAGATGGAGAGGAAGGAGGCTTGCATTCAGAGAAGTCAGGACTGTTACTATCTCAAAATAAATGATCTTTTTGCACTCCGCCAAGAACCTTAAAATGCTCACAAAAGGATGTAGAGGCACTGTCCCAGGAGAACAAGATTTCGATCACAATTTCACTGCTTTTTAGCAGATTTACCTCATTCCAGAGACAGAAAGGGATTTGTGCAGGCTTCAAAATAATGTCTTTTTATTATGGTCAAAATACAACTCTTAACCCTTCCTGCTCTCCAACAGTATGTATGTCTCTCAGAACAGTTAGCCAAATATTACAGAATTTTTGCCTGCAAATTTCGCTGTAAAAAAAGCACACCTAGACTGGCGTCTGAACTGATCGTATTAAAAGCTTTTCTAATCTTGATCATCTGTGCAAAAAGGTTTCTGAGCTCTAACACCAGGAGAAAGGACTTTTCTTTATAGCCTAATTCAGAGGGTCAACAAGCCACTTAAATCTCACAGTCTGTCTCCAAGTAAGCTATTCCCAAAATCCCTCGCAACTTCCAAATCTCCCTGGTTACAAGTAATTGATATTTTCACCTCAGAAAAAAAAGAGAAAGTCTCCGTCCAAAAAAAGTATCAGAGTGCGCACACAGTGGAACATACAAAGAAATTCTGCACTTATACAGCTTTGATTATAACAGGCCTTCCCTTGTTAGTGTGAACGACATCCTTCATCCTGCCATTCTAAGATGGCTGTAGCTTCTGAAGTAATGAATAGGTGGTTAATTAGGATGCTCAGGACAGAAACAGGATAACCAGCAGGGCATTTATTACAAACAACTATTAGATGGGAAATAAGAGACAGTAGTGTGGCAAGTTTCATACACGTGAGGTCAAAAGGTTTTGGTACCTGATGGGGAGTGAAGCTGAACAGGTTGAGACAGAATAGATTCAGAACTGAAACTCTTTTCTGTGTGGGGGGTTTGGTTTGGGTTTTTTAACAGTAAGAGAATTAACTTATGTCAGTGCATAATAATGCTGTACTATTGTGTAGGAACCTGGACCATGCTTCTCATAACAGCACATGCTTCTGTAATTTCCACATGCAATCACTGCAATTGCGCACACAATTATGGCAGTATTAGGGCTTATTTTGCATGCTTCTGTGCATAGATATGTGAATCTATGGATATAAAAGCAAAGTCCTTCAGAAGTTAAAGTTTAGAATAATCTTCCCTTAATGGAGCTTAAAACATTAAGCATCATGACTCTGCAGCATTAAATCACCGAAGTTAAAATAAAGGTAGACAAGACTATTAGGTCATCTGGTCCTTGTCTTTGCTTACGTAGGAAATCATTCATAAAGGAAAGCTGAGATGTAGAATTGCACAGGTCCGTACCTGCTATTACTATATCTGCCCTTTTGACTCAAGCTATTCCAACAGCAAATTGAATGACATATGATAACATCAAAGCACTTTGAATTAAATGGTGTCATTAAGTCGGCAGCTGCTACAAGATACAGCATCCAAAATAACAAACTAAGGGGTTAAAATCCCGTGAGTTAAACACCATTAAAAGGCTGGGGTTTAGTGTGTATATTTAATAAGACTAGGTTATTTTTATTTTTAGATGTTTTTCTTATTCTAGTACACTCAATATACACAGTGACTTTATGTGATTAACTTGCTAAAATGATCATTCATGCTTGTTGAATTTATAGTATTAATGTAGATATTAATGGATATTATCTGGCAGATGTAACTAAGATATTCCCTTATTTATTTTGAAGAGAAATCATAGAAAGAAAGGCCTTTCTGAGTGTAATGAGATATTTGCACTTCAGGGTGGTAGAAACACAAGACAGATTACTTTCATAATGTATCCATCACTCAATAATACATACATTTGGTCATCTGTTATTCCTTACTCCCGGTTAATTCTCTAGCTGTTCCCAAGGCCTAATCTGGTGTGCAGTGAAGTCAATGGACATATTCCCACTGACTTCAGCTGACACCAGACCAGGATCAGTTTTTTTTCCTCTAACTCTTGCCACCAGGTTTAAATTAGGACCAATTCTGTAACCTCCACCTCATTCTACTACATTCTTCAAACAAAAACTGGTACAGATACAATGAGTCTACATCTCATTTGCATCCCTGTACTTCTCCATGTTTTCTCTTTGTTTGATATTGGCCCTCAGAAACACCTAGCAATAGGAAGTTGGAGGCACAGGAATTTAGGTGAAATTCAGAATATTTGAATCTCTGCCAAAGGTCCTACACATGTGTGTAGCCTGCAACGTGTGCTCTCCAGGAATCCAACTTTTTTTTTTTATTACCTACCCCCACCCCCTGAAGCATAGGAATTGAAGAAATAACCCCAAAGCAGATTGGATATGGACAGCTCAAAAAAGCAGGGTCATCAATATTGGTGCCAACTGCTGACTCCATCTGCTGGAGTCACGACCCGTGAAGTCAAGCAGAATGAAGACTGATTATTCAACTAATATCCTGAAGTGGTGACTAGAAGTTGCTACTCTATTTTTCCCTTAGACCAGTAAAAAGCATATATCCTTCAAACTGATAAAAATCTGAGTATAAAAATGAAAACTCCCCTCAATACAGAGATTATGTACATATTTATAGTTCCTGCAAATGCATCCTACAATCATTAAAAAGGCCATGCACAAATAGGTCAAAAGGGCATAACTTTTGTATATCTGCCCCACTACTTGAGCAGATATACAAGATACTTCTCTTTAGCCATGTAGGTATTGATTGCTGACAACCAATGCACTGACTCCCAAAATATCTCCAAGTGATAAAGAAAGAACCAAGTACGAGCTGTAGAAGCTCATAGCACCTTACAGGCAAACCTGTGAGGGAAGCTATGATCTCCTCTATCTTGTATGCACAAAGAAACAGACAGGTAGGGAAAGATCTTCCTCAAATGACTTAATTCAGTGATAACTTCCAGAGCAGCTATGTAGCTTCACCTAAATTAATGAAACTGTGAAGGATACAAGGCAAGAAAGAAGAGACCAGCTATTAAGTGGAAATGTACTTTCTTTTAATTCTAATTTAAAATGCTTAAAAAAAAAAGGTAATTTGCATAATCTCCATAAAACCAACAAGATAAAAAATGCAAAATAATTTGGCTTACAAAAGTATATATGCCATGATAACTGTAAAAAATGAAACTGGAAATTTTAGATGAATATTGCAAATTCAACAGTAGGATAATCTTTAGCAAATGTTTGTTGTATAATGATGGTCTTTATTTTTCTACTTTTATGTATGTATGTACAACTATATCAATCACACTAATTGTATTAAAATTTGTAAAAGTTCCTATCCAGTAGTCTTGATACCAAAAAGTAATTATAATTATATGTAATAAAATCAACAGGCCAGAACAGCCATAAAAGAATGTGCTAATCCATCAGTGTAACATATCTATCTATCTGTGTATATCCATGTTTTCACATCTATGCGTATACACCATTCTTCAAGTATTTCTAATTTCTAAGCTAATTAACTGGTTGCATAAATCATCATAATCCATTTGTCTTTAGGACAATCTTGCTAATTTAAGCAGCCAAGATACTGCTTCAAAACCTTCTACCTCTGTTTTCTGGCTGGTATATATATCTGCCTTTCTACATGTGTCTCTCCTTTCTGATCCCGTATCTTTTCATAAAGAGAAGAACTGGAAGTTTCTGCACAGTCACTGGGCTGTGATTGGATCAGGGTCACAGAGACCTGGGGGACAGTGGACATGCTTGGTGCACTGTCATGGATGGATACTAGCTGCTTTGGAAGGAGAGGCAGAGAAGAAGAGTAGGGGGAGCTACGCTGCATAGAAAGGAGGTCTCTTACGGAACAGGAGATGTCCACTGAGAACCTCTAGGTGAAGGTCAGCAAGGAAAGTAACACAGGGTGCTATGGTGGAAGCCTGTTACAAAAAGCCTGATCAAGAAGATTAAGTAGATAAAGATCTCTACAGAAAACTAGCAGAAGTCTTCTGACTGGAAGCTTTTCTCCTCATAGGAGATACCTAATCCTCTGTCCTCTCCTTTTCTTGTTCCTTAGGCCTTTCTTTCCTTTATACTTATCCATCATTTCCATTTCAAGTCTATCCACATCCACAAACCCTAAACTTTGACACTTGTTTTAAACAGCAAACTAGGAGGACCAGGAAAAAAGTCCTCTGAAATATTGTCCAATCAAGTTCAGTGTATTTAAGAGTTTGTGGGAGAGTTTTGCTACCATTTTCACTGCAAACAAATCATGGCCACTAATCAGAATTGCAAATGACACAAGAATTGCTGTATTCACACCTTTTTTACAGGCAAAGAGACTGCAGAATTTTAATTATTGCCCATTCATGTTCAAACTAGTTATTAATGAAAGCAACCGAGTATCACCCAGAGGCTCGTAACAGTTGATGACATTAAAAAAGTAGTCTCCGCCATTCTTACCATGTACTATTTATTATCAGGGATGGTTTACCCTATGTGATGTTAAAAAACAGAGATGACTGTGGTAACATTGGCAATAAACAACTGGTACTGCTTATCACAACCAAGCCAATTTCTTTCAAGAATTCTTTCAGTTCAGTTGATGCTTTGGAGAAATGATATATTTTAGCATAAAATATTGTTTACTCACCTGTCTCTTCACTCAGCTCAGTCCCTTCTTCATTGGGATCATCTGTCAAACAAATAGAAATAAAATTATTAATAAGAATACCAGGAAACATCTAAAATGTTTCCATGTTTTGAATTGCCCATATCTTGGTTTGCCTCCTCCCATCTGACATTTTGCAGTGAGATCTGGAGGTGGATGGGAGAAGACGGTTTTGATACTAGACTGTTACTACCAGATACAGGAAATGCAGGGAATAAAGACAGGGAATAAAATTCTGCATAATTTACAGAATTCTGCAAATTATGACTTTTATAAAATGAAATTGCATTCTCTTTTCTAGCAGAGTTTTCGGTTTACTTGTCGAGTTTCATTTTGCTTTGTTTCCTGGGAGCAACTGGCTATTTTAAGAAGAGAACTAGTTATCCAGAAATCATACCACATAAAGAAGTTACTATAAATTTGCCAGACAAGACTTTGGTTTAAGACCAAACTTGGGCTAGCCATGAATTGAACACTTGTAATTATTAACATGATACACGAAGAAAGCAGATTCCTTTAGCAAAAAGTTGCATTTCAGTAACAAAGGAATTTCTTACTGCAAGTTGTTTTGATAAGGAAAAAAAAATTATTAGCCTTAGTTAACATCTCGGTAATTCAACGTTCCAGAGCCATAATCATCTAATAGAGAGCTCATTGACCACAGAAGTTTACGTCAGCTGTGTTCCTAATTCGTACAGACTACATTTATACCCTTTTAAATGGATTTGGGCATGTGCAAATTCTGTAGCAAGCCTACAATTTCTGTCTAAAGCTTAACATCTTTCAAACTTGTGCATATTATGACCACCATTTGAACCCAAGGGAGTTTTGCAATATTACAATCAATGGTAATGGAAACTAACAGCAGTATTTAGGTCCTAATTTACAGGGTCAGATCTTTACACTATAAATTCCACTGAGATCCAAATGCTGTGACACACACCATGAGGATTAAGCTCTGCTTTCATCAAGATTTGGAGCCTGAAACTTTATTTTAAGTAGCATGAGGACAGAACAATTGGTTAATAATAGAGGCCTCCACTGGGAACTATGTTTGCCATGAGCATTAAAATCATGAGTGTGAGAATTTTCATGGATCCTTGTGAATCTACAGCAGATGGATCTGTATTCATCCTTCTCCTCCTTCCATCTAATTCACACATGATCCGGAGGGCAGGACTTTCAGAAGCCACTAAACGACAGCAGGTTTCTCATGAGTGACCTTTAGTCTGGCCCAAAGGATCAGGACTGAAAAGTCACTGTACATTTTACATCCTTTCTCCTTCCTCTGCAAACAATTGTTTTGGAGATCAAAAAGGCACATGGACCCCTACTGTACAAATATAAATTTGTACCCAGAAACTTTAAGGAGCTTTGATAAGTAATTTTTGAGATAAGAAAATGAAAGATCTTGTTAAAGCCAACAGATATTCTGCCATTGACTTGGAGCCAGGATTTTCAACTGAAGTCCTGACACTTTTCAACAAACCACTCAGAAAACATTTGGTTAACATAGATATTATTAATTATTCAGTTTTCAATAACATGTTCTTTCCATGGAAGTGTTTATAATGAAACCAGCATGATAAAATTTCAAATTAATCTAAGACTTGACACTAAATCAGCAGAATATAATATCTTAACATACATATAATCACCTGGTCTTCTGCGGAAGTTCTTAATTATAGTTCTGTAAGTGACTTGGAATATGAAATTCCCAAAGCAACAGAATAGCTTCTAAGCTAGTGATAATGGACACAGACAAGAAATCTGATGTTATTAAAAAGTAGTGAAGTCATTATGCAATATAATTATGAAGAGGCAAAGAGCGCTTTCGTGAACTAATTGTGAATTAAAGGCTGTTTTTTCTGGGTAAAGGAACCTAAGTCTTGCTGAAAGGCAGTAAAGTCCTTACGTCATTTCTGAAAATGGGACTTGGTCTCCCAACCACTGGGTGACATGATCTCTAGGTCATTTTGGTGCCTTTGAAAATTCTACCCCAATGTAGATCTGAATCTGGGTTTCCCTTTGGCACACAGCACTCCCCAGCCACTTCATGTGTCTATAATTCTTACTCTCACACTATTAATGCATCTGGTGGAAATGCTTCCCTGTCAAATATAAATCGGTCTCTTTCACTGACCTTGGTGTGGCTGGCTGAAGTGATAAACACCATGCTTAGTTGACAGAGGTCTATGCCAAAACCAATGCTTTGGGATAAAAAACTGTGTTGTAGAAATCTATATCCAAAATTCATTCACTTTACCCCCAACAGAATGATATTACAGGCAGTTTCTTTGTTACTGGTTCTGAAGAAGTAAAAGCAAGTAAAAATATATTTTACTGAAGCTCTACATGCCTAACATAAAGCAAAATCAGTGCCAAGATTGCTATAAATCAGATCTGTAATACCTACATTTTGGATTTTTTATGTTCCCTATAGATTTTTTTACCCCATGTAGAGGAAGCCTTCTAGAGCTTTGCTTTGGTTTGAAATATGCACCACAGACAGTCAATCCTAAAGCAAAATTGAGTAAAACCACAGAACCCAAGAGTGAATCTTTGACATCAGTAAACATTTCCTTAAAGATGTACCTTCAATATTTCTCACCCAAACTCCCCTATTTGAAAGAATGGAGGTGAGGTCCTCTGTAACTCTCAACCTTACTCAAGACCTGGTGAAAAATAATTGCCTAGGAAAACATGCTATAGTGTGTGCACGCGTGTACCAACTCTTGGTTACTCTTTTGGCTGGAGAAGCAGAACAGTGACCTTTCACATGGCTTCCCCATTAAAGCCCTGGATTTTGGGAAGCTCTATGAGGATGACCTTGCTGGAAAAGGAATGACAGACCTTGCAGTGTGGAGTGAGAGGAAAACTAACCGAGACTTCCTGCAAGGGTCAGCCCCCCCCCCCGAAAACTCACATCAGTGTTTAGAAGGCTTAGCATACAAGGAAGCCATATAATCCAAAATGTGTCATATGGTTGAGCGCGCAAAATTTTCCAGCTTATAAGTTGGGCTATAGTATATAAAATTAAGGTATTAGACAGGTGATCTATGGGAGAACAGTTTCCAGTCAAGTATAAAATAATTTACAGTTGAAAGTCAACTTGTGATTGAAACTCGCCCTCTAACACTCATGCTATCTGGGGTAACTATGTCTCTAAAGATCACAGAGCTTTGCATTTGAGAGCAAGTTGTTCAGAGCACACACATTTGTATAAGTCATAGACTCCCTGGTAGAGTCATGTACCAAGTGATGCCTGTTACTCTTTCATTCCCCTCTCCCTTGTTACCTGTCGAGCTCTGTGAAACAGAGTAATTGCACCACACCTGCTCTTACTGACACTGGAGGAGAGGATGCCGCCTTCTGTCATATACTTTTTCTTTTTTCTTTTGCCTTGCTGGTCAGGTTCTTTCTCTGTCTCACTAGTCGTTACATACAAGCAAACACAAACCAGATGGCTAAAACCATCAATCTGTGTTAAGATTTATGTTAGGAACAGAGAGGTGAAAGGCTCTAAATACCGCTGCTAATCCCCAAAGCCGTTAAACCGCCTCCTCCTTGTTGCTCACATTTCTATTTGCATTCTTCCTCATGTTAGCACACGGAGAGTCAATGCTGTACAAACACCTTTTATTTTTAACTGTGCATGCATTGAAGAGCTCTTACACAAGAGCCAGCTCGACGCTGCAGGAGGCTGCTGTTTCATCTGCGTTCAGGGCCTGCACCACGGGCTGCCGGCACTCCCCCAACAGCACTGCACGCTCCTAGCTCCTCCCTGCCTTCCTCTAACCTTTCCTCAGCTGCCTCCCCTCATCCTTCAGAATTTGTTACTTTTCTCAGCACCTTCTGCTGTTTCCTGATTTCCAGATGTTTCCTTATTTCCAGGCAGCCCACATGTCTCAGTCTGCTCCTCCTTGCAAGTGCAGCTCTGTGTACTAAGCGTAACCAGGGAAGGGGCTGGGAAGGCACTGTGGGACCAGACCAAACTCCCCTCTGCAGCCTGTATACACATGCACTGGCAAACAGAGCAATGAGATGGAGCAGAGCTCTACAGGAGGCTGAAGTGACAAGCTGGTGATCATACTGCTGATGCCTCAAAAAAAAGCCAAAACCAAAAAATATAAAACTTTTCGGCACTGACAGCTCCAGCCATCCTGTTGAGCCTATTTGCTATACAAAAATAGGGGTCCGGCTGAAAAAGTTCCTGCCGTCAAGCATTTGCCCTGCAGGTATTCCATGATCTGCCTGTACAGTTTCCACTAGAATAACAGAGGATGTGCGGCACAACAGTCTCACAACATTGAGGAAAATGGATCCCATTTTGGGGCAGTCTCTGCTTGCTCGAACGAAAAGCTTCTTGTGTCCAATCTTGAGTGGCCAGCAGTGTGGGACAGGGTACCTGCCTCATGCAAACAGTCTAAACCGTGATAATATCAGGTTTCCATTAGCTGAAAAGACCAATCACTCCATATTTCTCTCTGCTACACCTGTCTTTCCAAAACTTTGTCCCAAAGCTTCACCCATCTGTCTACATGATCATCTTAATATCCTCAGGGAGCTTTATAATCTTGTCTCTCATGTCTATTTTCAATCTTTAGTAACTGAAAAATAACTTCTTTTTGATTGCTTACACTCATTGCTGCTATGCAACAGGAGCTTCACAATAGTATACAGGCTCTATGTCCGTCTCAACCTAAAAGAGTCAATGTTTTTGTAGCATAATAAACCACACGGAAACACCCCAGCGTTTGATGAAGCCCTGTACCTATGAGGCTTGCAGTAACCTAGCAGCTCACAAACTCTTTTGGTTGTTTTGATCCCTCCAACTCAGTTCTCCACTGGGAGAATACAACAGACTGACCGATAGCACAGAAAAAGGGAACCTTTTCTTTGAGGAAAAGCAGATATGGAAATCTCTGCCAGATGAGATCAGCTAAACCCAGGCCTGACTCTTTTCATATCTACTTGTAAAAAATTGTATTTTCCATAAAGCTTTCCCTCATCCTCAGTGCTCATAAGAGGAAGAAGGAAAAAAAGGGAAAAGGTAAAACAAAAATATCCTTAACAAAAAAAGCACATTATTTTGCTTTGGAATAAGAAATAGGACTTCTTTTGGTTCTGAACATTTGTATCCTTTAATCATACAATCCTGCATACAGAGCAAGAGGTACTATATAAACCTCCACCTGACACTAAGCAAGTTTAATCAAATTTTTTAGTCTGATTATAAAGAAACTTCCACTGATACACTTTGTACATCCAGGCCTTGCTGCAGCACTGGTGCAGTTTTTCTTCCCATGTTGCTTAGTTACACCTGTCCCACAACACCAGAGTCTCACTGAATGTAAAATGCGTTTGTAGCTTTTGAAGCCATATCAAATGGAAGTCCTTAGTAACAACCTCCTAAGAAGTTAGGCACTGGTTTTTCTGTCACCACTTAGATGGCTTCTTTTATGTACTGTATCACTTAATCCACTGTAAAATACATATACCCATACGGGCCTCAGCTGCATATAAAAGCTACGCGGTAGCTGCCATTCCCACTGAGAGTGAACTGGACAACATTGTTCCAGTGCAGGAAATGGTGCTCATAGCCAGGATCATATTTGGATTTCTATTTCCCAGATGCTTCTACCTTACACAATATGAATGAGGCACCCTTGGGAAAATATACATCAGTTTTTAAAAAAGAACCTATTGCAAAACGTCCTTATTTCCTCCCTGCCCTAAAATACTGAAAACAACTGACTTTTGTTTGCACAAGTGCTAAAGTGGATTTCTCACCCACATGTATGCTAATGTAGTAGTCACACACAAAATTGTGTGTTTTGCATGTGGCGACACATTTCTAAACACAAGCTTCTAACAAAATCTCATCAGTAACCTAAGGCAGAGGCAATCAAATGAGACAAACACAAATGTAACCTCACCCTTTGCAATTAGAAGCACTCGAGCACATGGAGTGACTTAGTGTCAGTGATCAGAGAGGACAGGATACTTTTGAGCATGACATAAAAAGCATTTGGAATGTTTTACATAGGATGCCACAATACGCAACACAGCAGGAAGAAAAGATCCCTGATCAAAGATGTTTTCGTGTAAGGTATTATACAGAAGCAGCTTCTGCTTGTTCACATTCTAGTGCCAGGCATCCGTGTGTGAAAGACTGAGTGCAGAACAGCAGTATATTTCCTGCCCCCTATCAGTCTCTCCCTGAGCCTAACGTTAGATATAAACCATGGTGATTAATAGCTACTGTTCAACCAGTCCTCTGTTGGTTGAGCTAATCCTCTTTTTAACCGTATTTAAGACCTACAGGCTCCACAGTACTTCATAGCAAGCATTCTTATACACTAACTATGTGTTGGGTGAAAAAATACTTCCTTTCACTTGTTTTCATCCTGATTCATCATTTCCTGAGACACCTTGTACTTCTTGTGTTACAAGAGATGGTAAATAATTGCTCCATATTCACCTTTCTATTTACTGCAGTCATCATCTTCCCTGTGCTCTCCCATGCTGTTAACACATGCAGCAGCCTGGTCCTTGCATCTGCATGATCCCTGTGCCTTCAAGGGCATCCTCATTGCCTGTTTCAAAGCAGCCCTTAGCCAGGTGTCTCCCAGGAGCTGGAAAGCTCAGGGTTTTGAAGTGAGTAGACAAATACACAGAAACAGCCATTTCCCCTGACTTCTGGATTGCCTGCAGGCTCCATCGTCAGTCTCACAGAAGGAGACAAGGAAAATGTCTACAAGATGCTACTGGAGCAAAGAAGAGGAGGCTCCACTTAGCAAAGCAAAAGCTCCTGACAACAGTGCTTTAATAGGTTATGGCCCCCACTGTCTGTCCACACCCTGCTCCAAGCTGTGCCATTGCTGCTGTCAGGAATGAGGTGGCAAACAATTTTCCAGAGCATATAGCAGACAGTATCATAAGCCTCTGTCAAAGCACGTACAACCAGAGGATCCAAGCCCAAATTTTGACGTGAACAATACTTGCAAAACAGCCAAAGTGTAGAGCAATGCTCTGTCAGCAGCCAGCCAGGAAATAATTCAGAAGGGATTGTACCAGGAAGTTTTATTATGATTCAAACTGAAGCAGGAAACTGCTCATTAACTTTTTACTAGGTACTGGAAACCAGCTGCCGTGTTAGAAGGTGCTAGGAACCCTCTCTTGGTCTGCGTATCTCTTAAGATGCTTAAATATTATCTGAGCCATCAACTACATATTCTGCCTCCCCACCATCGCTCCTGAGCTTGTTCATCCTCCTGCACTACATTGAGACAATGGCAAAAGGGGCTAAGACAGGCAACCTCAATGAGTGATAGGACTGGCACAGTCATTGCTATGGCAAACGAAGACAAAAAGCCATAGAAAAATTTTGTTTCACAGTTTTATGAACATTTTTAGCTTTTAGTTAGCTTGAGATTTTATGAGGTAAGTTGTTTCAGACACATTTTAAAATGGACAGATATTTTAAGCATTATGGCTATATCAAACTTCTGGATTGAGAACAATGTTTACAGCATCCTATTTATGCTGGAGTGTACTTTATCGGGATCTGCAGGTGCTGAGAGAGAGAGAGAGAGAGAGAGCGCAAAGCCAGCATCCTATTCTGGTGTAGAGGCTCCTCCAGCTCCTCCATATAGGTAGTGCTTCCTTTGAAGCTTCCACTACTGAGGGACAAGGAACCATATTGGGAAACAGCTTCTCCCCAGCTGTTTTGAATTAAGTCCTTCAGTGACAGGTCTTGTAGAAGTCATCTGAGGATGACATCCTCCAATATAAAGACAGCTCAAAGGAGTGCAGAGAGCATTTGACACCCATGTGAGTGTGCCACAGCTTCTCCAAAGCCACTGCGGCCTTCCACCCACCAAAAAATCCTCACTCATTTCTGTCTGAACACAAGACTCCCCCTCCCTCCTCGATTTCCAATCTGAGGGGGGGCACGCTGAATGCTGGCATGGAGTCCAGAGCCAGCCAGATGGCTGTGAACGCATATATACTGAGTGGTACCCTGGTACGCTCTCAGTGGCTTGATACAGAGCCCTAGAAAGGAAAGGGATGCATGGTCATGCACCATCTCATTGCATATTCACCATCTGAAAAGCCACGCAGGATCTCAAAGTGACAGGTCAAAAGTTTCACAAGCTAGAGAAACCAGAGAGCCCCCTGAGCATCCCAATACAACAGCAGGGATTGCAGCTCCATCAGAACTGTGGGGACGGACTCATTTTGCTCCTTCCAGCAAACAGACCTGGGTTGCAGGTGATCCTGCCCACAACCAGGGCACAGGCCACAGACTGTGACACCACATCCCAATCTGCTGCTGCTGTGGCTGGTCACCTCTGTCCCAGCTTCTGGTCAGCCCTGGACGTGGTCATGTACCCACAGCAGGTGTCTGGGCACAAATTTAGGCTCCGTGCCATCAGCAAGGACCCAGCCCAGGCACAATGCCTCGAAAGCTTTGTGAGGGAAAGCAGTGAAGAAAGGGAGATGACTGTCTGACTGTGTCTAGTTTAAAACTTGTGAAAACACAGGTGGTTATCAGCTGTGAACATGACAACCTGAAAAATCTGTGTGGAGATGGGAAATGTAGCTGAAACCCAAACCTTCAGGATGGCCCTCATTGATCTGGAGGAGAAGGCCAAAGGGATTTCAAACTCCCTCAACTCTTACTCCCTAATCTCCATTTCCAGGGGGCTGCAAGCCCCTGTGGCCTTTGTACGCCTGCCTGAACCAGTCAGAAAAACCAGAGCCTCGTGACTTATGAGACAAATCACTACCCAGGTGAAATCTCAGATAAAGGACATCAGGTACTTCCAGTAAACTGCTTGGCACCTATCCACATAGTAAAATAATGCCCATGAAAAATATTTTGTGGAATACATTCAGGTGATGAATTAAGGAAACGAATCGGCTCATGAACACTGCAAATGCAAATACAGAGGCTAAATTTATCAAACGAATTACCCATTTGATACAGGATTACTTACTAAGGGCTAACTTATGATTCCTTTGCTCACACTGAGGACTGCTTCAGCCCCAGTGAAGTCTGCCATATTAAGTGGAGAGGGCGATGCTTCTCAATACCAGTACAGAAATTACAATCTCTGCTTAAGAGTTCACTCACGTATTAGTGCAGCGATCTGCCTTTTTAATACAAAGCCCTTCATTCAGCCATTTAGACAGTTTCCAATTTGATTCCAAGCCTGGTAGATCTCTTAACAATGAATTTCCTCTGCAGTTGTAATATATTTGCACATTTATGCACAACTAGGATGCTGTGCATCCTCCTGAAGTAACAGGAGGATTAATATAAGACAGTAGTTCTAATCCATATGCTTTGGGTAGGGGAGACTGTTTTCGTCAACTAGGATAGAAGCAGAAAATGCATTAAATGTCATAACCTGGAACAAAGGGGAAAGAAACTTTTTTCAAGATGAAGCAATTTCTCTTTTTCCTAACACCAACTGATATGGCTCAAAAAAAATGAACAAGCTCTTGGGCTCAGTATCCTTTCATTAGCTCTGAAAGGACACAGAGTCTAAAAGCTTGCGTCTTCCATCTATCAAGTGGTCTAATAAAAGTGCAAACCTGTCTTCTCTCTAACAATTTTAGCGATGCTTTAGTGAAGTAATTCTGTTACTCTGTTTAAAGTAGTAAGAATGTAATATAACCTTGAATGCTGCAGCTTCACTGTACATACCCTTTATAGTATTATTTTTGCCTAAAGAACATTTTCAGAAAAAATGATTCCCCTCTCCAATCCACTGATAACAGGTGGTAGATTTATAAATAGTTTAAGCATTACAATTTAAGATAAACCTTTCATAATATACAACAGACCATGAAAAATAAGCATTTGCCAAAGGTCCTTACAAGATTATCTATCTGACATACTAAGTAGCTAGGTATACACAGTACATAGGAGGGGAAAAAAAAAAAAGGTATCTTTGCCTCCAGCTGGCAACTGTTTACAAATACTGTTAATTTTACTTCTACGAATAGCATCCTAGAAGTACATATCACTCTAAGGTATATGTCGGTAAATCGAGCTTTCCAAGGGGGACTATTTTTATACCATTTCCTGGCCAGTCTTATAAATATATATATTTAGCAATACGCATAATGCCTAGTATCTAGGCTCCATGCAGAATTCTGTTAGAAGAAACAACGAATTCCAAGTGAAAAAATAGTATGAGTATCAGCTCCTTTCCCAGAAAGCTTACTCATAATACTAGTAGTAATGACTCCAGCAATATAAGAACTACACATCTGAGCCAGAACTGCAGGCAAGGCTATTTTATTTGCCTGAAAGATACGTAGCAAGACATTCTATTCTCCCAGATTTAGCAGAGAGAATTTCCCAACACAGGTGAAGGGAGAATGGCTGGGCTGTCTCATTCCACTAGGAGATAGGACTTAATTGGTAAAAAAAAAAAAAAAAAAAAAAAAAAAAAATCGCATCACCGTTTGTTGCACCCAACATGTTAAAACAGTGATCAATCTCAAGCACAGAAGGTTGGTTGTTCTATAAAAACACTCTTCCACCCTCACTCTTTTTCTACCGGGACATACAAAAATTCAGCAAAACCCCAGAGGTTCAACAGAAAATTCTGTGTAGACCAGGACCCTTTACCTTCTAAACCAGTGCTTTTCTGGACAACCACTAGGATGAGATCCTAAATCTGAGTTAAAGATTAAGTGGCGCTCCCGCTCAGAGCATGCTGGCTTTGGCTCAGGTTCTGTACAGGCTACTGATTACTGAGATTAAATCAGAAACACTGAGACTGTGACAACTGGTCTGTTACTGAACAGCTTTGCTACACTCGTAAGATATGAACTTACTTAGAAGTCTGCCTGTTCCCCCTATATATTTAAAGTTTGCAAATGACAAGGCTCTTGGCAGTTGTCTTAATATCAGTACTATTACTCGACTAATTTCTTTGGCATTCCGCTCACAAAATAGGCCTAATGATATGTTCAACTAATGGAACAATTTCCCTATATCTATATTCCACTTACTCTAATGCACTGAGGTGTAACTCTAGCTTCATTTCATTATCACTTGACTAGCTCAAGCACTTGGATGTCTTTTTGGATTTATTAATGCACTGGGTTTAAAGTAATAACTATTTATGTATATAACTCCATGACTATATTCTTCTTTCTAAGCATTTTTGTCCACATCTATTGAAGTAGATATATTTCATAATGTTTCTGAATGCGAGACACATTTTTAAAATGTCTTGATGTTTTTTCTCTAAGCTTAAAGCAATATAATCAGTGTTATTCTCTCCTGCAAGTGTTCAGATAGTGTCCTATCAATTTAAATTTTGGGCAAGTCTATCCTTAAAGACTTTCATTTCACTACATTAATAGATTCACTTAAAAACAAAACAAAACCACCAGAGTTTTGGCAATTCCTTCCACAGTCTGAATATCAGGAATTTATTGTCAAGGGTAGAGGCGGTTGCTAATTCCTTGACACAGAGCCATGTTGACTAAGTGCTCTGTGCAAGAAACCCATCCTGCAGAGAGATGGAACATCCCTACAGTAGGAGAGTCTGCTGATAACTCATCAAAGTCTACTATGTTAAATGCAGATGGCAATTCACAAGACACCAGAAAAAAGGAACAAATAGCAGACATGATGGTCATCTGGTGATCACTGCCCAGACCTTCAGCTGATGTTCTCACCAGTAGGCTACAGGCAATTTAGGATGGGGATGACTTCAGCTGACATCTGTTGAAGTTGTCGTACCCTGTGGAAAAGCGTCCATTCAAGACAGCAATGAAAGCCTGAGACCGTGTATTAATCACTAGGGCACCCCTCCAGGAGAGAGACACAGACACTGATCATTTCTCCAGGGACACTAATGGAGAGTCATTTGGGTAGCACATATCTTTCCTGCCTCCTCACAAGCTGAAGATCTAAGTGATTCCTGTACAGGCATACCAAACATCTGAGGTGATACAAGGCATTAAAATCAGATCTCCTGAATCACTGACTACTGACCTAACCACAGGAAACCCTTCACTGAGTTAGGGGTAAAGTTTTAGATGCTAAACTAGTTCCTTTTAAAGCTCCAGCTCACCAGCCAGCAGGTGCTGAGGTCCTTCTGGAAACCAGCATCATTAAGGCATATCAAATCTGGTATTCAGAATCATTAGTTATGAGAAAATTGCAGCAGGGAGCCTATGAAAATGTGTCCTAAGATCTTTTAGCAATCTATACCAAATTGTGGCTGCTGAGAACTAAAACATCTTTCTCTGAACAGCTGTCTCTGTAACCTTTGGATCAACCTTTTGCATAGTCACATACCTGCCAGCCACTGGATTGGCTGCACCTTAGAGGGTCCTCACTATGACCACCGCTCTATGGTCACATATCAAATTCCCAGTTTTAGTTCAAGCAAAAAACCTGTAAATTTCCCATGCATGAGAATAAACACACTTTTAAAACTATGGTACAACTGATCATCTACATAATGTGGTGTAATGCAATTACAAGTCTTATATAACATGACACCCAACCACAGAGGTTCTCTGTAAACAGGAGTTCAACAATGTCAGGTTTTGAAAAGCCCAAAAAAGAAATAAATCTCCCATCTTACTCTCTTTTCCCCTTTGGGCTTGCCATCCTTCAGCTCTGAAGCATCTTCTTGTCTCCCAGACTTTCAAACCCAAGTGGGTTTTACAATTATAACAATACCAGGCTTTAATCCATGATTTCAAAGACGTTAACGATGAAGGTGAGTATTAAGTACTCTAATTTGTTGACAAATTGACACTATAGTCTACTCTCACTTAATCTGAAGGGCAGGGACAGAGCCAACAACAGTAGGCAGGGTACTGCCACTTTATCCTATGTGTTGGGGTCCGCTGCCAAAAAAGATAAAATCACACCATGAATGGATTAGACATGAATGCAGTCTTTGAAATGCATGTTCAATGTGCTCCAGACAAAAATATTATTAAGCAGTTAGACACCATTCTGTGCTACCTGAATAATTCAATAGGTCTTTAAGTTTCAGCTGCCAATCATTGCAAACTGGAGATTACAAAGGCGTCTACAAAATGTTTTGTTCTAGTGAGATGAGACAGAAACATCACAATTTCCATACTACCAGCTAAAGCAAAAAGAAAACACTGTGGCTACTGTGACAACACGGTCCTGTAGAATTAATGGAGACTCACAACACACCACACCAAAGCTCTGCTTCCTGTTCCTCAAAGGCCTTTTCCACCAGACAGTGTGTGCCTTATTTAAGTGACTGCCACTTCTGAATTGGGTGATAAGCCAAAATACTGAAATCTGGATCTTGCCTCATATAGCAGGACTGATGTCATAAAAAACAAAATAAAGTGGGAAAAGATTAGGGTTAATTAAAAACTGAACAATTTCTAATGATATATGATAAAAATAAATCACAGGCATATGGAGGGGGAGGGGGCTTAACTTAATTTACTATCCACCAGGTTTTCCTAAATTCTAGAAAGTAACCTCCTGTGTGAAATGTAAGATGAATGGGTAACATTTCCCAAGTGCTCCAGTGAGAGCCATCTTTCTCCCATTCATTCTTGCACAGGGACAGTTCAAGTTTAAAGTTCCCATTCAGACACAGTTGGGCTCTAACCCCTGTGGTATCTTTTCAGACCCAGAGAAACCCTACCAGCATCATTAACAAAAGAGCAAAGCATGTACAAAGTGCATGGAAAAGCAATATACACTAGGAGCTATATACATTAGTGCAAATCATTTTCTTCTGTGAGTCAAGAGAGCCAGCGCCACACACAAGGTTTCGGGAGGAGATACGGATACAGCAGAGAATGAAGAAACTAGCTGTACAGAGCATACAAAAGCAGGCCTTGATTTTGCAAAAGCAGTATCACAAGCAGTTTTACCAGTTCACAAATTTTAAATGTCTGCATTTGTCCAGGATCAGAGCCTCTATGAGCAGCTGATCTTTAAAGAAAGTTCACATTTTAATATTTGGCTTTGGCAGGGAAAGAAGAAAGGACGCCAACTGTTGTCTTCTTGCTGCATCATTTTTTAAAGTCAGATGGCACTCAATTACTATACTTACCTAGAGGAAAAAACTCGCCCATTTTCTTCTTGAAAATTTTGTAGTCAACCTCCAAAAAGACGCAGAAGATGATACGATCCACCTGTAAGAAACAAAATTATTCACAGTGAAATGATAGCAATCATAAACATTGGCAATAATAGTTAATAAAAGCAAAGAAACTTTTAAGCCAATGTGCTTTTTTGCTCCAAGCAAGCAAGAAAACATCACAGGGATGCATATTTTGGCTTCATTGTGCATCTGTGTTGTAATTTATAAAGTAACATTTGCAATTGCAGCTCACAACTGTATTCTTTGTTAACTGCCTCCTGTTTATGCAAACCACTCTTGAGCACAGTATAAATGACTTTTGGCATTCTAGATGAGTACTGGGATGCAATGTTTGATGAAAGAGTCACATGGGGGCTTCTAATAAGCATACAAAAGAGTAAATGGATAAGCAAAGAGCTCTTTTTCCAATCCTTGTCCGACAAACCTATTTGCAAAACCATTTAGTATTTTAAAATGGCTTTAAAAGGTTTCATGCGGTTTTAATTTACATGAAACCACTTACTCTTGCTATAATACAAGCAGAATGCAGCAAAAACAAAAGCTGATTAGATGACAGGTAGCACACAGGGTAAATAAAACATTTAATATGCCATCTACTTAGTGAGGCTGAGCATATCAATGAAACCACAGCCCATAATGTATGCGCCACCCACCAATGATTTCGAATAAATTGTTTGGGAGATCATTGTATGTGAAAGGCTTTTCTAAAAAGAGACCAAAAAAAAAAGCCAAACAAAATAAAAACCAAACAGAATTCCAAAGCCTTTAAGACTGAAAAACACCCACGCTGGACTTCACTCTAGCCTTGCTATTTCTTTGTTTTATCTGTTTGCACAGCACAGCACAAATTGCCTCTGCAGCCAAAACCCAGATCCAGGAGGAAGCTGTGGAAGTCAAAAAGACCCTCCCATGGCTGAGCTGAGGGACCCGCAACCCAGTAATCAATTTTTTTTCTGAAGTGCATGAGAGCTTAACCAGAAAGGGATGAAGCCCAAGCAATAGGAAATTCAGCATCTTGGCTGCCTTTATGCTGTCCTCGTGTCTCCAAGGGCAGTAAGCTGATCTGTTGTAGCAGAGCTCCTCAAGAGCGCCTTTGCACATGGTAGAAAAAGCACCAGCCTCTCCCCTGCAGGGAAACCAGCAGGAGGAACGCCCTTAAAAAAAAAAAAAAAAGCCTTCTTTCCCTTATCTTCAGTAGAAAATGCTGTCCTTTTGCTAGAGCTGCTCTTCGAAGCAAAGTACAAGTCTTGGCTTCAAAGATACCGTTATGCTGAACAGCTCAGGACATCATTTTAGAACTCATTTTGGAGCAGCCTGGTAGAATACAGAAGGGAACGAGAGCAGGCGATAATTGGTTATGCTGGAAAATGCTAGTAGTCACTAACAAGAACATCTCTGAATCAAAGCTGACTACCAAACCTGAAAGAGCAAGCTAGGTAGGAAATATGAGACTGAAGGTACAGGTTATGTGGGTGTTAAGGAAGAAAGAGGCTTCCGAGTAGAAGAGAAAGCAGCAGGGCAGCGCTTGGGCGGACGCTGCTTGCTGGGCAAGCATATCAGCAGATTTATGAGCAAGAAAACTGCCTGTTGCTATCTGTTCATATGATGTTCACAGAAACAAGCTGTTCTGTGCATTCCTCGTAAACAAGCCAGGCTAGACCTTAAAAATATGCTGCACTGTGTCATCAGCTACTCTTCACGAAGGATATAATAAAGAACCCAAATACTGGTTAAGTGCTCAAGCCAAAAAGCCATACTTATCTGTGTATTCACAAATTTGTAACGTAAAGCACCGGTGGCCAGAGGTGCCATGTTTTACCTATATGAGAGTTTCTACCTAAGTATTCAGGAGGGAAGCTTTAGACAGTGAATGCTTAAATTACATTTGTTGTTGAAATTGGTTTAGGATAGCGCTGGGGTGATGCTAGATTGTCATCTTCTATCTCCGCCTCCCAAGCAGAACAGATATTCAAGCATTACAGTGATAGGCCCAATATGTGAACCAGGACAGACAAAAGAGCAAGGATGGAAATTTATAAACCAGAGGAGGAATGATATTCCCACGCAGAGAAGTTCTGAGTCATCTTGCTCTCTATATAGTCTCGTATTCTCTGCTGTAAATACTACAGACATTTCCCTCATTTTATATAGTTCCACTTCTCAAGGTGTTCCCTTTACTTTTATTTATTCTGTGCAGGTGACAATGATAAAACTTCTGCAATCTTGAGAATTTCTACTACTTCTAGTATAATTCCTTAATTTAAAGATAGGAAATCTCTCTTGAAGCGGCAGACTATTTCAAAATTTCTAGCCTCCTGACTGTATACTTCCTATATATAAACTTGTTCAATTTCTTCTTGGTGTGAGAAAAAGTGCTCTTTTTTTAAGTATGCATAAGATACTGTGATGACAGCTGAAATCCTGTGTTTATCTGATTGAATGGCATGTGTTGGCAGATAGTAAATCTGAAATTAAACCATATTCTATCATCCTGCCAGTCATTGACTATTTTATCTAACATCGTGAGCTAAAATAACTCAAAATTAGGTATGGAAAGTAACCCTTGTCCTCACTGTTCCCATTCCAGCTACAATAAGGAAAGGTTTAATCCAAGTGACTCCAAACCCGCCTTGCCTGCTGGCTCACAAAAGCTCAGCAGGCCTTTTGGGATGTGCACTTATGAAAGCCGCTCCTTATTCAAAGAGGAAATCTCTCCTCTCATGTGGCTAGGAAATGCCAACTTGATTAGACATTTCATGCTGCCCCTTTACAGAGGGCAGGGAGTAGCCCCCAGGGACATCCCCCAGCGTGCCCAGGGAGCCCCCAGTACCTTTTGTAGGTGCCCAGCTCCTCCACAGCTGACCAAGCACCACTCAACTGCAGCAGAAGTTTAAAGGAGCTGCAAGTTGAAAGTATTAAAGCTTATCCTTGATTGACAGCTCTTTTTTGGAGGCTGGTATTAAAATCAACCATCCCCTGTCAGAGCCTGATTAAATTCTGCTCGCTTCACAGATATGAATAGGTGGATCAAAGAACCCCCAAATTAAGAGTGCCGCAACACAGGAAGAAGGGAGTTAAATTGCATGAGCCATTCACTTAGTAGGCAGCTTCACGGCTCAAGGCTGTGAGTAGACGGAATTTTTTTTTTTTTAATTTTTTTTTTTTTTCTTGGGCCCTGCTGTCCTTGCCAGGCTCCATTTAATTTTGAGGAGAATACGTTCCCAGTGGTTTTGTTAGCTGCACCTGATAAGGATCAGTAAACTTCTGGGGCTCTACATGGCTCAGGTTGTTTTGCACTGGAATGGACGCAGAGTCAGCCATTAATGCCAGGATTCTACAAGGATACAGCCAAATCTCATGAACTGAAAACCCCTCCACTGGGTATAAAAGCACTGTTGGTCTTAATAGCAGCAGCACTGATCTTAATACAAAGAAGCTAGCAAAAATATTTCCTCCTGTTTTTTGTTCATCGGGATTTTGCCTGTTTGTTTTTTTTTTCCCCAGTGAATTTGAGAATGCTTTGCATCTAGTGAGTTTTAAGTTTATTGGTGGGTTAATGCACCTTGGGTTAGTTCACTCATAGACCACTAATGGTCTAGAAGAGCTCCATGGGAGGCTGGAGCGGGCGGCTGCTCAGAGACTGCACTATCACCGCAGCACAGGAACAACGAAAAGCTGCCGAGGGTCCCACAAACCACACGGAGAGCTGGGAGCTGCACCCCTCCATGGCGGCCGAGCTCTGCTGACACACAGACAGTGCTGACCAGAGACAGCTCTGCCTGCAGAAGGCAAACGGAGCAAGGCGGACATGCACCGCTTGAAGAAATTATCGCGAACCTCACCACATCCAAAGCCACAATAAAACAAGAGTGTGCTGATGCTTTCTGGCAACTTTACACTCTTTTTTTATGGATTCTTTGAGAAGAAAAAAAGCCCTGCCTTCCCTGCAAGCTAAAAGTTCCCTAAAGGACCCTTCCTGCTCCTGCAGCGTGGGGGAGGACGCTGCATGCATACGTGCATATCTGTGCATGCAGACACTGATATAGGAGGAGCTTATACTTTACAGCTGTACCTATATACATTTTAGGATCAAAAATGTCTCTGTTTTTATCTCAGCTCTTTTGCTGTGGCCTCTGGCAGGTTGTCTGGACAGTAATACTTAGTTGTGCACTTATACATCACTACAAAGAGGTATTGCCAAGTACAACCCACAGGGCATGCCAAATGTTGTCATACGTATAGCTGTATGTATACCCAGGTGCCAAGCTGTGTATATCAAGCACAAATTTGAAGCAGAAAATTGATCAAAAGACATTTTAGACTATTTTATCTAATGAGTGTTTCCACGTCATTGCCACCTTGTGTCCTAACAAATAACAGCTCACAATGAAATTAAACCCAACTGCATTTCAGCACTCCCAAGTATTTTGTGCGTATCCCCAGTACCAAGACATTTACCCAGCAGGCAGTGACTGCTTTTTATTATATGTGACAACAAGTTTCATCATAATTTAAATTTTACCAGAAAATACACAACAGAAAAACAATGCTAACTTGTAAAAAATGTTTCCCAATCCCAAATCAAATTAATGGGAACAAACAACAAAGAGAATGAAGCAGCTTTCTGTTCTTTGTTTGTGTAGCAAATCCCTTTTATGAAATGCCCTTGCCTGATCCCACCAGGACCTATTGTCATAAGGCAATGGTGAACACCAGAATCCTGCTGTAACAGTTTTAGTTTATCAAACATTTTGTGGGCTTAATTCAAACCCATTGAAGCCAAACGGAGGCTTTTTATTGACTTCAGTATGCTTGGATCAGTGCCTATACTCCATAACACCAGAAATAACATTTACCTCCTTAAGAATTAAAGTTCTTCTGATATTCAAATTTCATTACCCTAAATCTTCAGATACTTTCTCAAACATATCCTTAACGGTCACAGTTCAGAGCTGCCTGTACCCATTAAGACTCCTTGACTACACTGCCTGTAAGGAAGAAGCCCTGAACCTTCAAATGTGCTGCCATCCCACATTTTTCCTCTGTTTGGACTGTGGCTGCTTGGGCAGCCCTGTTGGCTTTCATTGCCTGACAAGACTTCCCTTGTAGACACCAGTAGGAACAAAGTCACCTAAGTCAGGTTTCCAAGGCATGCTCTCATGGAATCAAGATCTCAGTTGTGGGAAGCAAAGAATAAGGAGGAAGAGATTTTTAATGCACCACAGGATCAGGCTCTGAGTGTCCTAGCTGGTCCCTGCACACTGTGTAAAATTTCTTCTATTTCTGTGGCGAGGGCTCAGTTTGCTGTTCTGAAGTCCAAATCTCGCTCATCTTCAGGGACCTCATTTTCCATCTCATTCTCCTCTGGTTTTCTCACAGAGTTCCCCCCTGCCCAGGACTGAGCTGACGCATTGAACTGACTACATGCAGAGGTACACTTCAAAGAGACCGACATCTGTTTCTGCCCCGTTAAAAGTACTGGTAAATGATGCTCTTGATGCTGACAGTCTCCCCTTCAGCCTACCCTCTGCCCAATCTGATCCTCTGGTAATCCTGTTGCAACCAACTAACAGATGGAAATACCAGCTTTGTAAAATAACACAGGCATCTGCCATATCCCTTGCAGCAGCTGTGATCCACTTTGCCAGAGGCAGTGCCTTTCCTGAGCACCATGCACATCTGGCCAGCTGTCCAGATAGCAGTCTGCCTGATGGAAAAGAAAGAGCAGAGAAGACTGCATCCCATTTGGGAACGAGCCGTGGTCGAGGCCAGAAGTTTTCACACACTCCTTTGAAAGGTGAATGCTTCAGGCCCTATAAAAACTACTCATTTCATAGCACCGTAAATTAAAATTCGGCCTCCTGGTATTACTATGAATTTCACAGAAACCACTAAAGCATAGAGCGTAGCTGACTGTCTGCTCCTTTCGGCATGACATCATGGTCTATAATTGCAGAATTACTCTCAAAAAGAACTTCAGTCAAGTATTTATGGCAAATACAAAGCTTTGGCGCCGCTTCCATCCTCATAACAAGATTTAAGCAGGGCAGAGGTGTCAGACTGGTGATACGGTGAATTTGACAATCAACGAACTGTGTGATGATGTTCACAAAGCAATTAATCTAGCCCTTAAGATCTTTACACCTGGCCTAGCTTCAAATCCACTGCAGACCTGAGTCAAAACATACCCCACCCCCCCCACCCCCATTTACTTGAACTTGCAGCCACCCAAATGAGCCCAGCTTCAGGCAAAGAGGCAATCTCTAGATCACCCTTCAGTCCTGCTGGTGGAGGGAGAAAGAGGTACTCTCAGGACAAAGCTCTTTGATTTTCACGGATTTGAGTTTTGAGATTCTTTGAATCCAAAGCAAAAACCTAAATAAAAATCCACATTACTGTAAACCTCCTGCAAGTAATAGTATTAATGGAGCGTTATGATATCACATCAAAAGCAAATACCCATTGAGGACTAGCTGTGAGAAGTAACTCTTACTTAAACGATCATATTACTTAGGCAGTCATTGAAAGAAAAATAATATAAAACACATGAATTATAAAATGATTTATGCTTATCACAAATAGAGTGGAATGTTTTCTATGGTGGTCTTACTGAAGTTAAAAAACAGAAACAGAAGTTATTATTAGTGTTTTAATATCCTACTTTATGATGGAAAGCATAGTTTTCTTGGAGTGAAAGATAATTAAAAGTCCAAAGGCAATTTAAAAAAAATCCAACAAAACAAAACAAGCAAAAAAAGCCCACAACAACAAAAAACCCACCAGAAATTTATTAAAAGTTTAAAGTCTATGTAAAATATAATACAAACAACATCTCAAAGGAACGGTACATAAGGCTTTGCAACAATCCCTCTAAAACTCTTAGCAATGAAACTAAAGATAAATTTGAACTATGGTCAGAATGGCTCTCCCTGCCTATTGTGCCTGTCCCTACAGCTCTGCTTGTTTTCAGCAGATGAGGGCAAATTACTCTGTGTATCACATGGGTACCAGACGCACCACTGCAGTTATCACTACAGCACGAGCTTATTTCCATATCACTGAAACACAGTAAAAACCGTAATACTTTCCAGTGGAGAAGCACTTTTACCCACAGATCTCAAACACAGGTAAGCATTACAGTTTTGTGACAGTTCTGATACATCTCTGCCTCCACAGAGAGATTTGATGGGCCCAAGGTCACAGAAAGCATGAGTAGTAGAACTAGACCAGGACCCTGAGATTTTTCTCCTGTTCTCTCTCAAGCAAAGATGCTACTGGGGGGAAAAAAAAAAAAAAAAAAAATCCTATCAATGGTCACAAGCAAAGTTCACAAGCTTCACTGCACGCCACCAGTTTTCCTCTGGCATATCCTTTCAATGTACCCATGTATTGCCAGAATCAATAATGATAACTCTTTTTCCCTAATACACTGGTTGTTTTTTAAAGGTTACTTCTTCTCCATGAGAGAATTCAATCTGTGCCATCAATAGCTTTTTAATACAGTGTATTATTCAAGGACAGGTAGAGCTTTCCCTTTTGGACCTGCCAACTTTTTGTGCTGAGCTATTACTTTTTTGTGTGAACAAAGCACCTGCCAGACAGGCAGAGTGGCTGTCCTAAAGAAGCAATCTGGATCTAAAATAGGAAATTATGACAACATTTTTCGAGGAATTCACAAATGGTCAGCAACAAAATTGTATGTGTCCTAGCTCCATATATATTGCATGATGATATGACAAATAAGACATGATAGTCCTGTAGTGCTAATATAAACGCAGTCAGACTATAAAATAACCAGTAGTTAATAGTGCCTGTGGTTTTTTTGCTCAACAGCTAGAAGTTTTTCAGTTTCCTAAAGGTGAAAAAACCCTGTAAAATCAGCCTAGGATTTAAGGTAACATCTCAGTATATTTCTTTTGATGGTCACCACAACTTGTCAAGAAAGGGGCAAGAGAGTAGTTTAAAAATGCATTTGTTTTTACCAAGATATCCATCAATCTGCACAATTCACTTTTATGCCACACAAACACGATGACATAAAGCCCATTCATCTTTTTCAGCTTAATACTTCCTGTCCTTTGAAGATACATGTTTGGAATATCTGAAGGCGACCTCCATTTTTCACAGTTACCAGTCATAGGGCAGCTGACACAGCCAAGATAATCCTGTATTCAGCGAAACCGGGGGAATGAATGGATTCTGATGAATGTAATTTGCTATCTCAGTGACAAATGGCAAATGTGAAGAGAGGGTATGCATGCAAATATAACTGCCTTAAATAAGGCCTTGTGAATGATAGTATTCTGAAAATATCTGATAGGCAGTTTTACAACAACCATGCGTTTTTTAGGAGATAAATCATCAGCTTACTTAAAGTTATCATTATATCCTCATTGTGGATCTTGGCTGAATAAGATGGTATTGTGGCATCGAATGAAGCAGGGTGTTGTAATTTCCATAGGCCAACATTTTGCACCCCATTTTACCTTACAACATAAATTTTTCAGCATCTTATTCGTACAATTTGGAGTTAAATACCCCCAAATTGCCAACAATTAATAAGCATCCTAAGCCTGTTTGGGTGTCCAGCCTGTGGTAGACTAATTCCCAGAAAATGCCATGTTCCACTAACACGAAAAGCTCTTTCCTGGATCCCCTGAGACTGAGGCTTGCACTCTTGAGGTTTTTATCAGTTTTGTTGTAGTACCACATAATTTCTATCAATACAATTTCCACTCCTTCCCAGGGCCAGCAGGAGAATCAGCACTACTTGCTCAGAGTCCACCACTCAAGAAAAAAGAATATGCTTGAAACCAGAGACGTAATCTCCTCCTTGCCATCATCTTTGTGGCTGCTGCAAGATTCTGAATATAGAACAGCCCCAGATTTTAAAACCACACAGAGAGACCAAGTGATGGTACCTCAAACCCAGTAATTTAGGTTTGGATGCTGGAGCCAGCACACGGAGGAGGCTGGGGACCAGCAGGGAGAGCAATGGGGATTCACGCCCTGGAAAGCAAAGCTCCCTACTGCTGTGGTGCAGAGGCAGGGGATGGCAGGGACTTCCAGGCATTATGAGAAGTCACCAGGTCCCTGAGCAGTAGGAACCACATGCCTGTCAGTCCCCAAAAGCTCTGTTTCCCTTGCTCTTCCCTGTGGCGGGGTGCAGGGAATAGGAGCGTGCTGGCATCTTGTGGCTGGGACAGAAACGTTTGTTTCTGGCTGTGCTGCTGAGAAGCCCTGAGCAGGCTCCTGAGGATGCGCAATAAATGTTTGAGCTGCAGAAAAAGAGCAGAAGAAACAGTTCTTAAAAGAAGCAGATGATGGCTTAAATAGCTTTTTAAGTGCGCTGTTACAGGCAGGGTAAATTTGCAGCCATGATAAACTCAGCAACGATTTTCTCATTGAGGTTGAGCAAAGGTTTTACCTCAACTCAGGGCTGGGGTACTTTACAACTGTTGACTGCTGTCACTTAGGCTTTTCACATTATTTTCCAAATTACTGGCAGATGAAAAAATTGTGGCTTGCTCTTACAAAGTTGGTTTAAAGTTCAGCTTACTTAAGTATTTCCATCAAAAGAGGCTAGATGACCTCCACATACAAAATTATACACGCACCTAGAATCTGTAAGGTTTTACCTTAGAAAGCTTTGCAAAATACATCATTTGATGTAGAAGTCCCTCAAGCCTAATGCAACTGACAGCAGTTCCTGAAAGAAGCTCGCACTGGGCAATTTCCTCATTTGCCATTGCATTTTCTTTAATCATTCTCACCTTCATCCTACATTAATGTTCATGTTAGTTACATGAACATTTATCCAAAAGCCGTTGACTTCAAAGGTGTTTTGGATCAGTGCAGCTAAGCATTTCCCACCTTGTTGGGAAGACAACAGCAGCACTTTGGACACCAGGTTTGTCTGACTACAGCTAGGTTTCCAAAAATTCAACAAGTGTCATGAAAACTGCACTTTTAGGGATGAAGAGTGCTCACTTAACCTGCATTAGCAGCACTACCACTGCAATCATCTGCAACGTATTGCAGGTTCTCTTCCCCAGCACCTCCATATATTCTCTATTCTTTACTCAAGGGAGAACATAGGTAGAGATAACAGTGGCGTGGAAAGTTAATAATTACTCCCTAACGAGGGGATTAAAACTCCTGCAGTGGAAGCAAAGTGAAGGGGTAACATACCTGCTACCCAGATTATAAAGGAACAATATAAACACAGAGTTTGCAAAACTCTTCTTCAAAAAGTTTGTTGTAGATAAAAAAGAGCCCTTCTTAAAAAAAAATAAAAAATTGCTTTCCCAAGAATATAGGCCACAATGCATAACTTGAAACAGCTCTGAAATCACTGCTCGTACTAAAACCTGGACTGAATCTCATTTATGTAAATATTACCTTATCTCTCTCCTTGAAGAAAATGTTTTACGATTAAGTTATCTGTCATTTATAGACCAAATTAAACTCATTAATGGAAGCTATTAAAGACCATCTTTAAAGGACAAAGGCTGATTTTCTCAAATACTGTATGTCTCTCATGCTAATGCTAGAGATAATCTTTTTTCGCCATCCAGAAAAGACAGAACCAGGCAGAAGAGTAAGCTATTAAATTTCCAGTACTGTCAGAAAAAAACACTTCCATTCCCAGGATGCTTATTCCAGTGTCTCTTCCAAAAAGGAAGGTCAACTCAGAATCATTTGCTTACTGCATGTCAGATAGATGCCAGGTAAAGTATATGTAATTAAAAAAAAAAAAAACCACAAGTCTATTTATCTCCTTCCTACACAAAAGTTCTTTCTTCTTTTTGTAGAAAGTCACTTACAGTCACAATTACACCCTATTCATGCCTGAGACACTTAGGTAGGTATGACAAAATAATGTGTGGTTTTGTTATAGTAAGAATGACTGTAGAGTAATGAACTATTTTCACAAGATTTTGCAATGGTTGATTCCCAGCATCCTGAAAGAAACCAAGTCAGGAGTCTGTATGATCTAAATGCAACCCTTGCAGCATTTCTTGCTACTCAGAAAGGAAATCAGAAGGAACAATAAGAAGCGAGACAAGAAAATTTGATGTAAAATACTTATTCTGCAAGAACTCAAGAACTTGAGCTGGCGGCTGGGTCAGCTCAGGGAATGGCTGTACTTCAGAGCCTGCTTTTGGGATATTTGCACCTGTGAGAGTCTGGGACCAGTAAGGAAGATCTATCCTTGAGAGCAGATGTGATTATAGATTTGGCATGTAAGCTTGGTCTGCGATTCAGCCAAAATGTCCTCATGTGAAAGGTCATTAAGCCAGCTTGATACAATTGACGAATGTCTTCCACAGAGGATACTGCAACTTTAATATAGGTTGTTTAGAAAAAAAAATAATCCACTGGGATATAAATGTCGACTGTATGACAACATTTTTCACAAGCATCGGGAAGGGAAAAAAGAGATTCATCTCTAAGGGATCACTTTGAAATTAATTTTAATAGATGGTAATAGGCTGACAGTTCTCTGAAAATAGCCAGCAGATGTTCCAGCACTTTACTGAGTCCCAATGTCTAACCTTGGGTACACCAATTCCACAAAATCCATCTTCTGGATGGAGCTCTTGTTTCCGCAGCTGGAATGCTAATGATAGCTCTTAGTGGTTTCTGACTTCTGCCAGTGTTTTTATTTCTGCGGCAGATCACGGTGCATAAGCCACAGAGGCGAGTAAGTGCAGATTTATGTTTTATTAGAAAGGACAAGAAGATACCTTATTTATGGTATGTTGCTATCTACAGATAACCTTCGCTCTATCTATCTGCTCATCATAACATAAAAAGCATCTAAATCACTAAGAAGTTGCTCAAATACAATTGAGAACATTAGCACAACTTATGAGTTGCTCAAATGCACTGATGCATATAAAGTCTCCAAAACCATTTATTGTCAAAATGTCAATTCTAAATGCACAAAAATGTAACTTAGTTTATGCCATTAATTAACTAATGTTTGCACAGCACTTTGAAAATGTAAAAGCACTTTGAACACTGAGAGCTAAGCAGTATTATTTTTACTTGTGTGGACTCACTGTATGAATCATACATAATAATCACCTCCTGTGGAAAGTATTTTTGGTCCACAGCCAAAACCTAACCTAAGATTTGGCACTTCTGTTCAGTAAAGCATCTGTAAATGGTCCGTGTTTCAGCTGGAAATTTTCTGCAACACATTACTGAGTTCTTCACAATATATACCAGGTATAAGGTGCCTTCACAGCTTTGTAATTAATGCTGTATAGCAAGACAGCAAACATTTTATTGTATTCTCTTCATTTGCCCAAAACATTCGGGAATAGTGGCTCACTAGTGTTAGCTGTGACTTAACTCCATCTCTTTCATCTGTACAAAATGCAACAGGCTTAATGGATATAACACAGGATTGGGATTCCCCTTCACCTTTGTGAGAGCTGTAGCTCTCAAATTGTTTTGTGATCTCCTGGTGAAAAGCATTACATAAGAACTAGACGGTATCAGCATTATCTATCCCCACTCTGTGATTTCCTCTCCTCTGATCACCCTCTCTGTCTGGGCTTTTTTTTTTCCCCTCTTCCCTTTGTGACTGAAGAGATGCCATGACCATGAGTTTTCCTTCCCAAATGAGAGCACAGAGAGCATTCACAAGGTCACATTTTATACCTACAAGCACATCTGCTGCATCAGCCTTGAGAAAAATATGCTTGGCTACCCCATCTTTGCACAAAATTGCTTCTCCGTGATCACGTTCATGTGGGAAATCTAAGTCTAAAATAATGAGAAACCAACAAAACTTCACCATTCTCCTCTCCTGATTAGTTAACAAGAACAGTGATGACTTACAGCTGGCCTGAGTATCACCTGCAGTCAGGTCAGCCCTGTGTTTCCAGAGCATTTGGCTTCTTGGCTGACCTAGTAGTGATATGCTCCATCATTGTTATAACTCTCAAATCAGGACATTTTTTTATGCATGCCTTGTATTTGTTTAAACACATGTCTATCCATAATATACATTAGTCTGTGTGGGATTAACCTAGCCAAGAATTTCTCTTCTGCAAATCTGTCTGGGTGTTCAGATTTAAAGAGTTTTAAAGAACCTTGTCTGTAATGCACCACACCCATCTCCTATTAACAACTATCCTACTGTACCCTTGATAGCTGATAAGTATGTTTATTCAGCATGGTTTTTTATTCTCGAACTAATGGAGAAAGAAAAACAATAGTAGGAAATATCTGATGTGGTTAACATTGATCTATAAAGCTTGGACTGATTTTCTCCACTTGAAATAGAGAAACTAATGTAAAGATTTTTAAAACGAAAGAAAAGAGAGGATATTTGAACCAACTGACTTTGAACAGATGAAACATTTTACAGTGTTTACAGTGTAAGTTTACAAACCACTCTGGGGCAGCTACACTGCATATCTTATCCATAAGGTAAACACAGCGAGATCATATACTGGCTCCCAGCATCGTGCGGCCTTGCAGGACTAGCACTCAATTTGGCACAGCTGCCAAGCTGGGCTCCAGAGGGGCCCCGCGTTCAAAAGCGAGGGGTGCACCGAGCCTGTCGCGAGAGAGCTGAACTGCTGGAAACATTGCTCGGCACCTGCTCTTATTCTGCCTGGCTCTGTGGTGAGCTCTCAGTCTTTCCCTCTCACACAGAAACATCTTTATCTCATTTTAGCTAGACAGAAAAAAAGGAAAACGGAGGGCAGAAGAGAGGTGGCTGCTGTGAATGCAGCGGGCTGGCGCTGGTGTAAGTCAGTGTAGCTGCTGGGGGGCTACAGCAATTTACAACAGCAAAGTCTCCCGTCTGGCACCTCACTTTCATACAGTTGCTCTCCAGATTCAGTAATTCTTGGTGTTAAAAACCTGTATGGTACAGTCAGGATTCCAGATATATACATTATTTAATAATAATAAGCTACAGACTTACGTAATACTCTCCACTGCCTTTTAATCTGCTGTAGGTGGAGGGGGAATAAAAGCAAGAATAAAAGCACATCTCATAAAAATGTTGTAAATAAACCATTTCAACTCAGACAACCAACTGCCATAGCAGACATGAGTCTACCAGGCACCTCTTTTCAACAACTCCTACTGATTCCCAGTTCTTTGCAACCTCGAGCACTAAGAGGACGAGGAGTCCTTGATCTCATAGTCAGGGTAATTTGTGGCATTTTTCCCCATTACACAGCCAGGATCTGACTATAAAGCCTACAGAGATGAGTGGCTCTGTTCAGATTCATTACTGCTGACTTCACCTGCAAGTACTCATGGTGCATCTGCAAAGCTGATCTTGGAGACGACTCCAACTTATTTAGCTTCTGACTCTAACGTTCAGTAGTCCCGTGTTAAAATCCACACGGGTTGTCCCTGTATTTGCATTATTCATTATTAACAAAACCAAATTACTACCTGCTGCAGAACACATAACACCCGCCCAAAGCTCTGCGTTCTTCTATCTGGTAACTCGCCAACAAATTTTGCTTCTCTAAGCCTAATGTGCTGAGCGACAACTTGAACACATCTAAATCTCTGAAAAGCCAAATCAATTTTCTCATGTATTTTCTGTTATAAAAATACCTGCTCCAGGGCTGTGATTTTTGTGCCAAGTTTCAAAGCAGAATGACTGTATACAGTTAAATTACAACCCTCTAAAATGTGGATTTATAATACATATAATGGAAGTCCTATAACTGTAACATTTCAAATGTGACATTCCTACAAATGCCAGTTTTCAAGGGATGTTATATGATGGTTTGAACTGCCTCTTGATCCATGGCAAGATGATGCTTTCTTGGGGGAGAAAGACTTTCATTATTTTCCAATTATTGTACAGAATGAAGATGGCATCTTCCTCCTTAGAAGGCAGCTCTGCCCACTAATAAGAGATCCCATTGGCGTGATAGATGATTGAGCTTCTGTGGGACTAAAGCAGCTTTCAGTTAGTACATGCCTTATTCTGTCTGCAGAACTGAAAACATACTGTTGCTGTAAACACCATATTTACATATTTAACCATCCAAAATCATGACAACAGCTTAAAAATCACAGCATTTCACAAACTAATAATTGTGGGCATCTCTTCTGCTTTGTCTTTTCTGAGCTTTTAGGAACTCGGGTCATGTTTCCACCTGTTTTCCAACTACAAAGACTAAAACATATTAAAAGCACACATATGCAATAGCTTAAAAAAAATAATCTTGTGTCTTGTATGCCTTCAAAGCTCAGACTTTGAGAAAAACATCAAATATCACAAGAGCTGGCAACAACATAGACTGCACTATCCATTCTTCAGAAGTACAGGAACATGAGAAAACCACCGAAGCAGAGGCATACAACCTAGCTGAAATTCCCTGGTATGATTCGCAGGGTTGCTGTGGCTCTGACCTGTTCCTACTGAACTGTATTGGCTTTGTGTGGCAAGGTTTTGGTAGCGGGGGAGGTTACAGGGGTGGCTTCTGTGAGAAGCTGCTGGAAGCTTCCCCTGTGTTCGACAGAGCCAATACCAGCCA
>JAVJGG010000082.1:17122141-17135234 GCA_035590195.1 Aviceda cuculoides | reverse complement strand
CTGTCCAGCTGAGGAGGGGGGAGTGATAGAACGGCTTTGGTGGGCACCTGGCATCCAGCCAGGGTCAACCCATCACATGAACTCAGCTGGGGTTCTTTGATTATGAGGGGACTTGGGTCAGGCTTTCTGTGATGGCCCTTGCATACTTCTGCCTCCGTGGAAGAGAACAATGGGTCACATCCTTCCTGCCATTATCTGTATATAAGTGTCTCTTCATGGATATTTTTTCTTTACTGTGCTGAAAAGGGAGGTGGCATTTTTTTTGGTAGAGTGCGTCGTTTTCTCCTGAAACATCCAAGAAAAGGCTCTGAGGGTTCGAAGCAGCAGCAACAGCTCTGGCAATGAGCTTTTTTTCTGCTGCATTTTTTCTTACCATGTACCCCGGGACATACTTCCACTTGGATGTGTATTTCTAGGCTTCATTTCCCTGCAGAGCTCTTCCACTGGAGCCTGTAACGTGGCACTAGGGAATAACACCAATGATACGGAGGACCTACTGCAGCAGTGCTGCCAGGCACAGAGCGAGCAACGTAGCAGCACTCGGCTGTAGCTCACACTCAAAAAGCTACCACTATTCTAACCTTCCTTCGCTAAGGAGAAAGTGGCAAGAAAACTCCAAAATTATCTTGAGAGGATCCTGCCTTTGGCCTTGGAAGCCTTCTGTGGGAGTTTCTGTATGAGGTTTCAACCTGACCTATTAAATTTTCCTGGAAAGTTAATGAACTCAATAATATTGCCTGTTGCAAACTCCCATGAGTGCGTGTTACTTGATTTGAGAGTCCATGATTCAAGGTGGTGAGTGGGGAAGTGCTACAGACAGGATTCCTTCAGTGAATATCAGTGTAAGTTGAAATGAAAATACTCACTTTACAGTAAACAGTATAGCCATGGACAGGTTTTAAAGCCTGCTACTAAACACATTCTGGCAACAGAAAGTAGCTATTAAAAATATTTTCAATCAGAGGAACTGAAACGTGCTCTCTTTTGAAATGAGGCAAGTATAGAAATCACTGGTTTTAGGAGTTCTTATGGTTTTTTCACCCTGTCATAACATTCAGAACCATCTACTTCCCTTTTATTCATGTTGTGTTTATTTAAAAGGTTCAATCTGCCTTAATTCAAAGCAATTTTGATTGTAAATTTTTTTTTATCATTCTTTTATGTGCTATTCTTTTTCTTTCTTTCTTTCTTTTTTTTTTTTTTAAACCCCCTTCTGAAGCCAGGCTACAGCAGCTCATCAAAAGGAAGCAAGGCGGCCTGAATTTTATCTTACTGTTATTGTGATATAGCTGCAGTGGGCAATCTGATCTCATCAAGAAACAATTGCAGTAAAGATATCTAAGTGGATGTCACAGCTCTGCTGAAAGATAATAAAGTGAAATGAACCAAAAAAACCAATCTTTCCAATACAAATCACATAGTTAAGTTGTAGTGATTTGCAAGCAGAATATGAGTGCGGGAGGAGGAAGATATAGTCAGAAATGCCGACTAACAATTTTAAATTATTTTTAACACATTTGGTGAGTGCATAATTAAGGGATTTACAACATTAAAACCTGGAGCTGTTGTGCAGTACTACACTAAATGAGACAATCAGTAACAAGGGAAAGGGTGAATTACACCACCTTCCACTGCAGTTTGAACTACTGTCTCCTAAGATAAACACTATCGATTGTTTTTAAACCTCCTCTCTATTAGAAAGAGACTTCTAATTTTGGGAAATCAATAATAAAAGGTAGCAGAAACCCCCAGATTCTCTCCACATAAGCCTGCAAACAGGAAAGGGCAGAACCTCACATTAAATTGGAAGATCATCCCTGATTTGCAGGGTGGAGGATTTGCCCCTTGGGCTGCGTTCGTCTTCAGCGATGAATCTGCATCAGAGTCCACAAACTATTGTTTTAATTTCCCGAAAGAACAAAAATGTCTTGCCACATGTGTTTTAACATTATTTTTTCTTTCTTTTTTTTTTTAATGTCAACTCTGTCTTCAGTGCCTAAAAATTAACTCCTTAAGTAGTTTAACAAATATCTCTTCTTTATCAAAGCAAAGACTTTTGTTAGAGACCAAAATAGCATCAGCTTTCAAGCTGTGGGGTCCATTCTACTTCTTTTGTCTATTTAACAGCAAAGGAATGGAGTAGCAGTATTGAATTACCAATGCTGATGTGTTGGGAGGCTTTTGGGTCTCTGCTTTCTGGTGGTTTTTTTGGAGGGAGGGCTGTTTTTAAAGGCACATACTATATAAGCCACAGAGACAATGCCAAACTCTAAGAACAGATATACATGGAACATTTCATAAACCACATTTGGACAGACATTGTGCATTATATACCATGCAAGATGCCCAATGTGTCTTCCAAGAAAAACACCAACACCAACTGAACACAAGCCAGGGATTTTCTCATTAGCATGAACAGAGGTTAGGCAGGCACACAGTGTTCCCCCCTTCTGTTTTTCATTTAGAGAGGCGACCACTCCTAGGCATATTATACCTAATACACAGCTGGACCTTCTACAAAGAAATAGTTGTGGGTTTTGCCTGACTTTTTGCCGCTAAACTCCTGTCTGCTTGGAATTCACATGATTTCCTCTGAAACTGGTGAGGTTTACCATAATATGACACTGCTTTTCTTACAGTCTAACAGGGAATGGTCATCCCAGGCTGGTATTAAAACAGCAATTTCACTGGTGACTCTCTTGTTAAAACAGTTACCTGTGGCCATTATCTAAATGCATCACTTAGTCTTTGATGGCAAATTGTTTAAATAAATAAGAGGGAACAAAAATAGCTACCAAATACCAGGAGATAACTGTGTGGTTAACCCTATAAAAGACAGTGTTATGAGAACGGCGGAGGAATTTTAAATGAAGTAATCACAAACAGATTAATACCTTGGAAAGCAACAAGGGATTTTCTCTTCCACAGCAATGGGATTTTCAGCAGACCCAAACCAGTTCTTGTCTAAGTAGAAATGTGCTTATCTATATCCATCTCCCCTGATCGCCTCACTTCTGACCATAAAGGGAAATCAATATGAGGACTTGTTATTCAGAAGAGTCTCAAGAGTCAGGCACTGTGATTGCACCACTAATCCTGCAGAAATCTATTTCCAACAACTACATCATATCAGATGCAACAGGCACATTGTTTACAGCTGCTTTGCAAAGCCTACAATATAGGGAAGCAAATAAAACCAGATACGGGGTATCCAAGCTGACCTCCTACCTCTGGGTCTGACTCTTAGTACCAAGAATAGTTGCACCAAAATAATCTTTTTGATTTCTAGGATTGAGACCTCTATTATTAGAGAAAATAGTTTGACTCTCTGCACAGTCCCCATGTATGGATTTCTCTTGCACTCATTTGGCTGACCAATTAGGAAAACAAGGGCAGTGTAAGGGTTAAACATCGATCTCCAGGTTCCCTTGGCATGCTGCGGAGCTGCTGCTAATAACACTAGTGGCAGTTTCCTGAGCTATAACTCACAGCGTGATGAGAACAACTTCTGATCTGATGAAAATTCCTCCCTTACTGCAGAAAAACACCCTATCGTTTAAAAGTTTTGAATGTGCTAACAGCTAATTTATTAAAGGAACTCCTGCAGTGTCCATGTTTACAGGGCTCAGGCTGCATACAAAGGAAAGGCCTATTCGATGCACATAAGGGGAGCAGAATCAAGCTGTATTTTTGGAAAGGCAGCACAGTGTGCCAGAAGAAGGGCTGGACTGATGAAAGGAACAGCTATGATGCTGTGCTGAGACGTCTTTCAGCCTTGACTAAAAAGAGCACAATTATGGACTGGAAAAGAAGAACAAATAAGAACAAGTTGTATTTCACAAATGTTAAAATAAAGTGAAATGAGTTCAGGTCAGATTACAAGTACTGAGAAATATAAAACTTTCCTAGATGCTCAGATATGGTAACGAAGGAAAATGTACATGAGGGCAGACAGACATTTTAACTGATTTCTTGCTGTAGAGTGTTTTTTCTTTTTAGGAAGGTTTGTACTTTCGTCTATAAATCCCAAGCTAAAATTTCTCAGCCCCAAAACTAGTCTCTGCCCCCAAACCAGGAGCAAAAAGGAATGGGGGGGAAGGGAGGCTGCGTTTTCCAAAGACTTTTGCTCTTAACCAAGAAAATAAGATGCCTTCCACAAATTTTAAATGAGACAAATCCCCCATCTTCTGCACAAAAAATGCTATAACAGACATTTTCAGCCATCTCCAGCAACAATCACATTCCAGATGTCTCTCTCTGACAAGCTGTTAGACTGCCAAAGCCTGAAAATGGAAGAAGTCCAAGAAAGAATTAGGTGTCCTCTACATCTAACAACATTACCTCATTACCTGCAAGTAAATATTAGGCATAGCCTGAGTTTAGAAAATAAGGCTAAGCACAAGGAGCATCTGGTTAACAAGCTAATGGGCTAAATAATTCCGTATAATTTTCAGACACTAACGCTTACAAGTTAGATTTCCTCCTCCCAGCTGTGTCACTTTGCTGAGAAGTATTCATAAAACAATCTTAACAACTTTGCAGTGTTCATTTAAATTAAATATATACACTTCAGCTTTCACTAAAATACCATTGTTAGAAGCCAACCACTTGATGTGTTGTCAAGTGACCCTCTAATGAATATGATTTTTAATGGGCTTGAAGTAGCTGAGGGGAAAGAAGTAAAACCATGGATCAAACACCATGTTGAAGGTACGTGTGCCTGTTCGAGATTCTGCATTGTACCTGAGACTCTGATGTATGCTGTATGAAAATACATGTTTCTATAATGAGTATGCATAAATAAATAGGTTGACATTACATTTTCCTTACTTCATTCAGCCTATTTTTAAAGTATCGACTTAAAATATATTCACAGTACTTTTGGCTCTGTGAATAAATCTACATATTAAGTAGCACTAGTTACAAGAAGCAGTGTTCCCCTCCTTGCTATGCATAGTCCATACAATCCACGTATGTCTAGATTAACAACTTTCTTGCATTAGTGGGGCCCCAAAACAAATGGCATGTGGCACTTCCAGCACAGCCCAGTCATATGTATGATGGGCTGGCCTGTGACCAATTTCTTCCTCATTCAACTTTACCTTTCACCTATCCCTTACTATTTTTAGCCCCCCAAGTCTCCTTGAAAGAAGAAACAATGTTCCTAAATCCTTTACTGTTTACTATGTTTAATCCTTTCTAATTTACAACTAAGTTGTTCACAGCACAGCTCCACCCACTGAAGTCTTGTTAACTCCCCACTTGCCCAAGGTGTGATCCTACCACTGTCCCGTGGTCCCCCTGCCTTTTGAAGCAGTCAGGTCACAGTGCGTTGGCTAGTTTTTATCATCTGAAGTACTGTTAATATCTCAATTTACCTCAAAAAGCTTAACAGTCATCTTCCATCGGAGATTCTCCTACAAACGGGCTATTTCTGTGCCTCTGCCCCAGCCTGTTTCTGCATGTGGCTGGCTAGTTCCCTCCTCACTTGCCCTATAAACAGATTTATATCCAAGTTCTCCACTAAGGGCTCATTAATCTCCTGAAGCTGGTCAGCAGCCTTTTTAGTGCTTTTGCTCCCTGCACCAGAAAGACGCCTAAACAACGTTTTCTGCCACCATTCTTCTCAGAGAGGTGCAGTGGGAGAGTTTTAAGATGACCTTAACGCTTTGGATGTCCTGCTTGCTAAGCTTCATTAGCGCCTGGCATGGCCGACCACGGGCAGATGTGGCTCCACACAGCCATCAGGAAAGCCGAGTGGTGATGCCCCATAGTGGGGACATTGGGGAAAGAAAAAAAAATAAAAATAAAAATCAGGTACAAGAGAAAGGGACAAGAAAAACTAGTCTGGGGGAATGCACAGAGAGCCCACAGAAGATGGTTAAACCTTGGGGTTTAATTGGCCGGTCTTTACTGTAGTACCAGGGCTGTGAAGTAACTCGAGGGTTTATTTTGATGCCAGTGGCTGCTCAGCCTATGGATTAGTTCACTTTTGCAGCTATGGATGCATATGTATTTCTCACCTTGTCTGCACCTCAATCACTGTGATACTGGCTGGTAGCGCAACTGGGCTCATCACCTCCTTTGCAACTGGGCTCATCACCTCCTTTAGTCATCACATTACTGTCTCTGTTAAAAAGCATCCTCTATCGCCTTTCTGAGGTTTCTTAGATGGCTCAAAATATTTTGCTTATAAACAAGTCTGACATTTGACATGAAGTCATCCATAATTATAAGGTACTGAAAATACATTTAAAATAATCCAACATTTTTTTTGTATATATACTCTTGCAATGGTAATAATATACACGCACTAGGCTGAAAGGTGAAAAATATTTTAATATGCATTTGCAAGGGGCCAGAAAACTTCCCTTCTGAAGGTTAAGTATTAAATTAAATTAATAAAAATTCCTTACTTACAAATGACAGTCCTGTAAAAGTCACTGCAATGCCAGAGGAAGAGGGAAAAAATATTTTATACATTGCCCTTCTAGAGTGTAACAAGGGAAAAAGTCTTCATGCCAGAGAGGACAATTTCATTTCAGAGGTAGCCATCCTGTTGAACCACATATCTCCAAGCATGTGATCCAGTCTGAGGTCTCTGGAGCACAGCAGGAGTGTCAGTATCTATGTCAAAAAGACTCACAAGCTGTGATTCACAGAGGGGATATGAAAGTGCCCCAACCCTAAAATCACATGGCAGGAGTGAGGGCCCCCAAAGGCAGCTATGGCGTTCCTGAGCTGCAGGTCTGGTTGTGGGAGTGAGCAGCACCTTCAGGGGCTACGGAAAGTTGGGGAGGTTTTCAAAGAGCACCTCAGAAATTCTGCTCTCCCCTCCTACTGCATCATCTCTGAGGACTACTGTAATTTTACTTGATAATGCATGCATCAATCTGAGATATTCCAAAGAGTCTGGATTATTTCAAAGCACCTATCTGATGTGCTTTCAGAAGCTCTGGTACTAACAAGCTTCTTCCTTCAATGCTTTTCATTATTTTTCCTAAGCTGCTGGAAATTTTGATGGCTGTCATGAACTAAATTCCACAACAGATTTTATTCCATAAAAGCAAATTAGGGAGAGAAACATTCTCTCTACTTATTGGTACTGCATTTCACTGTTTGTCCCATATATTCGAGGAAATCCTGTTCATCACATGGATCATAAAGGCTAAGCCAGTCACCATGTGAGGATGTATCATCAGCCTCCAGTGCTGATAAGGAACCATAATACCAAATCCAAACTGGTTAAAGGATGTTGGTGGGGGTTGTTGTTGTTGGGGGGTTTTGTTTTAAGTTCTATCTTTTGTTGACCAAAAAAAGGAAAGCTCCAGCAGAGATCAGTTATTTCTAAAGGTATATTTAAGTTCAAGAGTCAAAGCACCAATTTCTGAGTCTCAAAAATGATACTGCTGCAGGATTTGCAAACAGAAACAGCAGAACCAATATCCAGGGCAGTGTCTCCAAAGAGACATGTCAGATTTGTTCTCTGGCTAAGTCTAGCAAATTCTGTCATCATTTGGTACCACAGAAATGTCTGTCAGAAAACAAAGAAAAGCCTTCTCCCAACAGTTAAAGAATGTTTAAAGATTCGTTACTTATGCTCTCTCTAATCGTCTTTCTGAGCCTGTGGCTGGGGACTAATTACAGTAACTACTGAAAAAACAAAACATATATTATGCTATGTATTTTACTGAAAATATACTATAATGAATTTCAGTGGGAGAAGAAAAACAGGGTATTTAAATCTCCTGGCAGAAATGTGTATTTATGAAAATCAGCCCCTAGGATGAGGAGATAAGAAGAAAGTATTGTTACCTATATGCTAACAAGATTTCTTGACATATGTACCTCTGTAGGTCAAATAAGAGATAAACCCCCCCCCCAATCTTTGGGACTAAACTTGCCCTTTAACATTCAATGAATTGTAGATTAATTCCAGTCTGACAAGTACAAGCTGGACAGGACAATTATTCTCAGAGAACAAACAGTAATTATGAAACTGAACACTGCTTTAAAGGACCTGCGTGCAGATGAGACAGGGGTTTCTAATATTTTCTCTTGTTTTTTTCATTCCTTTTTATTTTCCATAAAATAAAAGTAGGACCTCCCCATTCCTCCGCTTTTAAACAGCTATAGCTTTGTATCGGATGTGATCGAAGGAAGAGAACTTGTAATTCATAACATATCGTCGTCAAAATCTTTATGCCATACCTGGCAGATGGCTCGATAAATAAACTAGGAACATCAATAAACACAGCAAAGAGCTGTTCTTTAAAGTGGAAAGCATGGTCCCAATCCTTGCTAACATACACAGCGCAGCTCTGGCATATGCAGAGGACACCCATGAGATGTTCTTGCTTGCCCCAGCAAGGAGCTTGGCTCGCTCTGGCTTCCTTCGCTTAGATCAGCCGGGCTGTTCCCAGTGCAGGCAAGGAGAAAACTGCAGTGAGAGCAGGAGATCCAGCACGCTTTGAACCCCCCTCTTTCTGCATAGGGATGGATGTGTTTGTGAGGGATGGGCTCTTGCCTGAGTCCCTCAAAGTGCCTTGCTCCAGAGGCCAGGGACTCACTGATGTGACCTGCACTGCCCCTATTTGCCCATTTCATGGGGCAGCTTCTTTGCATAACCACGGTTTCTTTGTTTCTCTTCAGGCACCAAACCAGCCCCCCAACCTGTAACACACTTTGGCCATGCAAACTGGGGAAAAGCTTTCCTCAGCCTTGGTGCTGAGCTGCAGGGAGAAGAAGGAGAATCTGCTCCAGCGTCAGCTGGACGCAAACATGAAAAGACCAGGCGATTCTGAAGTAGAGGAATTAGAACCAAAAAAGTCCCTCCTTTTATATTACACATTAGAGAAAAAGAAAAAAAGAAAGCCTGAGAATAAAGAAGGAATTATTTCAGCTTTCCTGCATAGAAGGGCAGAAAGCAGCTTCAACTACCAACTTCATTATTTTTGCAGTCTTATAACTTACAGCTCAAACAAACTGCTCTCAGTTCTAACATTTGTTTCTGGTTTCAGACTAGTAGAAATCTAATTTCCTTCTCCCCAAGAGCAAATGTCAGCACAAGTGGGATCTGAAATTTGTTGCTTGACACCTGCAGCAAAGAGCTAAATTGAGAGTAATATTTCAAAGAGGTACTTGGGAGGTATGCGCTTAAATTTGGTTAACAGACAAGCAGGCTTGTGTATATTCCTCCTGCATACTGCCTCTAAAATGTATCCCGCATCACCCTGGATTGACATAAGGCAAAGGAAAGGGGACTGCTAGAACTGCTCTGATTGGAACCATGCAGGCCAAGTTCAGCGTTTTAGGAAACTTCGTAAGTCTGGCTTCAGAAATTAGTGTTATGATTTTACACTTCTAAACACACAGGCCAAAAGAGCCTGACTAGCTTTTACATAATTTGCTGGGTTAACAGTAAAAACAGTCTACAAATAAAATGAATGTCTGATATTTGTGATTTAGGATAACTCCAGATTAAAATCCTGATGGCTGTACACAGTCAGCATCCTCTCTCCTCCTGCCCTTGCTTTGGTGTCTAGATTTCTACACCACTGTGGGCAATCTGCCTCTGAGTTTTGCAAGAATCAGCAACCAGTACTGGCTGTGAGCTACTGACTGCAGCCCAGGGATTTCTGGAGAGTTTATGACACTCAGCATCCTGTGAATAGGTATTCAGAAACTCAGTATTTAAATGTAGCAGATCAGCACATTTCTGTAATGATATTTATTGATATTTATTCTAGCTAATCTGTAAAATGCACTATTCTAACACAACGGCTGGGCAGTGCAGCACATGAGCTACCTCTAGTTTGGTAACTCACTCCAGGCTGAGAAAGCAGGCTAACTCCTATCCAGGTCTGACTCCATGTAACAGAAGCTCACAAATTCACTATATTTTACTGCTTAACTAGCATGGCTGGTATAATCCTTCTGGTACAATTGCTTGGCATAATTCTGAAATTTGCAGTGCAGATTTCTCATTTTGGGAATTGGTCCCTGAGCTGGAAACTGATAATACTTTAAACTAAATGGGCAACTTCTGTTTGAAGATGTCAAAGTGCATTTTCAGTTGTCACATCAGCCTGAGTAGACACATATCTTATTTATATATAAACAAACGCACACTCAGGACAACTGAGCCACAGAAACATAAGCCGGGAACCAGGTAAGATTACAAATCAAATCGCATGCCTTTTTGTCCTCTGCTACAAACACAGGAGTACAAGAACGTATATGGCATTTCAACTTAATAGAGCATAAATGATGTAAATTAACATTGCTTCCACAATGCAAAAGAACAAAGCAAAACTAAAAGGATGCGACAGATCTTAAATTGATCTAAATTGGCATAGCTCCATTAAAGTCATAGGGACCAAGGTTGTAATCCATTTGCCTTCAGTACAGAAACAGCAATATTTGGATAGGCTAACAGTTATTACAAATTCCACTGGCATGGAGTTTCTTTAATCTTAAAATCAAGTGATGTCTCAAATGTGCTAACTGGAAGATTGCCATTACTTTCAGCACCCTATTCTAAAGCTGCTACAGAACCAATAATTAATGCAAAGGGCAGATTATGCACATGCAGTAGTATAAACATATTAAAAGTTCTGATTTAAGTAAGAAAAAAGATTGCCTGTAGCCTGCCACCCACAGGGACCATTCTACTATTTTTAAGTCAATTAATTCAACTTCTCTCAAAAGTCAGCCCTCTCTATCCTCGTTAGTGGTGACAAACACAGTTTACTGCACTTATTATTCCTTTAACAGCTCATTAGAAGTGGAATACATTAGTGCCAAAGGATCTAAAGGTCATTTATCATCAATTTCTTTAAATACAAAACAAAAGACAAAAGCCATACAAAATCCCCAGAAGGACCGCAATTACTGTAAATAGGATAACTTAAAAAACTGAAACAAAACCCTAGCAACAACTGTATTTGTTGATCATTACTTCAGAATTAAAAGTGGGAATCATTGTTTCCTGGCTCCCACTAAAAAAAAAAAAAAAAAGAGAGAGAGCGAGAGAGAGAGAGGAGAAGAAGACGACCAAGGCAACGAACGGGGAGAGGAAAATCCCAAACCCGTCCAGTGCAAAAATAGAGAAATAGCACCACCTAGACTGCCTCGCCCGGCTCCGCCGCCCGCTCGCCCTGCGCAGCGCCCGGCTCCGGGCAGCCCCGCGGGGCCTGTGCCAGCCCAGCGAGGTGTCTGCGGGATGCTGGCCTGCCGCTCGGGACTGGGATAGGGGGATGCGGTGGTGGGGAAAACTGAGGTGCAGAGGAAGGCAGGACCTGGGGACGCAGGCAGGAGCCGCACGCAGCGCGTGGTGGCCAAGTGTCCCGGCGGTGGTGAGAGCGGCCGAGCGCTGTACGAGGTGCCGTGCGATACAGGGACGGACGCTGCATCTCTCCCACCTCCACTGGAAGGTAATTCCTCCCCGTGATCTAGTGCTGCGGCAGCAAGCGTCCCTTCCCACCAGCTCCCCGGGCAGAAATCCCCCCTCAGCCCTGGTTAGACGGACCCTCTCGCAGCCTCCAGCCGCCTCCCAGCACACCCAGCCCTAGCGTGCCTGGGGCTCCTGTCCCACTTGGCCCCCTGTGCCAGTGGGCTTTGCCTGGCAGGGACATGGGCTGGCATTGGGAATGCTGCACAGGGAGGTGACGGACTCTGCACCCGGTGACGGGACGCTGACACCGCTCGCTGTGGCCAGAGCCGATGCAAGATGCCGGGGCCCCTGCATGGGTAGGAGCTGCCGTCATGGACAAACCCAGCTCCCTGTCTGCAGTCCTGGGCCTCCATGGAACACGAACATTGTACCAGCGAGGGCAGGGCTAGGCTGCTTGCTCTCAGCCTGGAGCTGCTGGGAGGGGGACAGATTCGTGTGACACGCAGACTGCATGCTGGCAGGCTGCAGAGGTTATTTGGAGGTCTGGGTTTGGCAGCCACAGGACACTCCTCTCTGGGGATGTGCTGCACCCCCTAGACCCAGCACCCTCCCAGATGACCCTGTTCCCCTCTCCCTTGCAACAGTGAGGAGCAAAGTGGGAAGCTGGGCTCCTTCCTTTGGTGGGAGCACAAACCAGCCTGGAGGACCCTGTGGACCTAGCCCTGGCTCTGATTTTCCTGTGTCAGCGATGCACAGAAAACTCTGCCTCTTCTGCAGCCCGGGGGAGCCAGGGGCAGGAATGGGGAGTGGTGCTGTGACATGTCTCTTCTGCTCTCTCTGCTGATGCCCTTAGGATGCTCCACTGGAAGGACCAGCTTGAAGAGATACAGAAGTGGGTAGCCCAGGGCAGCTGGCCAGACCCTCTTGCTCCATCATGTGCAGGAGCAGCGGGACACCCTCACCATCCTGCACAGTAGCAGCAATTCACAGAGGCTCTGGGCACCAGTTTTGGATACCCAAACCCAATATGAAAACCTGATGGAATGTGGCTACTGCATATGAAAACCTGACAGAGACACCTCTGGCGAGTTGCACTTTGTCTGCAGCTCCTGTAAAGGAAATGGTCCACTGGGGCCACTAGATAGCAGCATCCCAAGCCCGTGGGTGCTGCTGGCTCCCCAGCCTGCATCCGTCTTGCCCAGGTTGCTTGGTCCCACTGAGGCCAGCACAGCCCTGCAGCCAGAGTTGGACGTCTGGCCAGGCTATTCCAACCTGGCCTCTCTGTATATCCCTGGGAGCGACCCATGCCCTGTGCCCACCAAAGAGCTGGCAAGGGGACATCCCTGAGAGAGTTGTGTGTACAGGGGCATCCCAAGGCACTGCCTCACCTGGGAAGGTCTGAGGGAGCCAGAGAGGTGCAAGCAGAGCCGTGCCGGACCCCTCCCCGGCATACAGCTGGGGGAGAACCGGGGGGGCCCCGCAAGCCCTCGCTCCTGAAATCAGGGTGTTGTATTTACTTTCCCCTTTTGGCAGCTAGAAGGGGAAGCCCATCCCAGCCCCTCATTGTTGTCTCAGCGAGTTAATCAGATGCCATAATCCTGTTGTGGAAATATCGGGCCTCCCTGGAAACAATGGGGAGCGAGAATATTGTGGTTAAATTTGAACCAGCTGCCTCCCTGCTCTGTTTGATCCCCGCCC
>JAVJGG010000082.1:17097684-17122041 GCA_035590195.1 Aviceda cuculoides | reverse complement strand
AGAGAGAGAGAGAGAGATTATTATATTTGCTTAACTTTCAAAAATGGAAACATATTCAAAAACCAATAGGATGATTCTCAGATACTGCACTGATGGGGAGCACTGGTGTACCAAGAGCAGGAAGACTGCTACTATGAAATGCAGTATTTTCTTACAAGAAGCATCATTCAGAAATTGCCATATTCACCATTAAATCTGGTTGTTTCCAGGATAGCGACTGCACAGATCTAGTAAATGTCCACAGAAACCATATATTTCATTGTTACTCAGTGGTACTGGGCTTTTCCAGAAGTGTTGTATTATGATAAAAATCATCAGATGCATTTTAGGAAAAATAGTTAGGCTTTCTGCATGAAAAATTAATCATTATGTATAATTACAACATAATAACAGGAATTACCAGATAAATAGTCTCATCAATTCCTATAAGGAAAATGCCTCTAGATGACTTTAGCTGAAACTAATTGAGTTGAACAGGAAAATAGTCTGAAAAGCTGAAGAATTTATCAGAGAATGACAAGCTTTTTATATATTTTTGATCCATCTTATGATTTCTGTCCCATGGGCATAACACTGTGCTTCATTTTTAAAAAAAAACCTCCACAGAAATATTATCATTACGTCTTAAATTTTACAGTAATTTTTCATAAGGGAAACACTTTTCACATTTGGGGAAATCTTTAGTACATACAAAAGACTTATATGTGTATGCATTAGACTGGAAAAAAAAAATGAAACGTGTATTTAAAAACAGGAGAATCAAAACAAATGGAAGTTCTTGAAGCCACAGTGCAACAAAAATCCTACCCAAAATGGATCAAGGAAAATTGTTTATAGCCCACACCTGAGAGACTGTTAAAAATATAGATATAAACGAAAACTGGATAAAGACCCTTTTAGATATCTATGCAGACTAGCTCTAGCAAGGCTTTGCATCATGAGTCATGCCAAGGTCAGAAAGGAGAGCTAAGAGAGCAATCCCAAATGCCAGCCCTAAAGGGCACTGAGTGCCGTCTCCCCCTGGTTAGCAGGAGCAGAGGGTAGCTCAAGGTTCACAGCCAGCATCTGAAAAGCTGGCAGAGGACTGAAGTGAAGCAGAGAAATGTCCTCTGAGAATCTGGGGACCTCAGACAGCATCGCTGTGCCCTGCTGAAAGCAACTTCTGCAGGCGGGAGCAGGCCGACAGGCAAGAGGTGACTTACTACTGAGTTCCTTTCAGGCATAAAACACAACGCTTTTTGCCAAGGCCGGGATTTTACATTTGATAGTTTAGGTTAAAAGCTAAGATAGGTGATCGAGTTAATGCAAGTAAACAATTTACAGCTCCTCACCCCAGCACAGTAACCTGTTACTCCCAGCACTAGCCATTTATAAGTGAAACACTTTAACTTGCAGCACAATACTTTAACCCCATAACTTTAACTCAAGCACACTTCTTAAGCAGCGTCATAAGCCAGTTAAAATGGAGCATTACGGAAACACCCCCATTTTTCTCTGTATGGACAAATTAGAGCCACTGACAGTAGCTTCTAATTTTACCTGAACCTATGTAGGCCAAAAAGACAGTTTTATAAAAGCATTAATGCTTTAATGCTCTGAATTAATGTAGAGAAGCCTCAATTAGTCAATTTCTTTCCTTAGGGAGAATCTCTCCTCTCTATGTTTATTTTAATTAAATACCAAACTATGTCACTAAACCACATCCCCGGCATGGTGCAGGAAACAAGGTAGTTAATCTGATTTTTTTTCTTTTTGAGGACATAAAGACAAATGCATTCTGAGAAAGGCATAACTGCTTTTAAAATGCAGAACTCATATTCCCTACCTAACATAATAAATTGGAAAACACAAATATATCTAATGCATATTTATGAAAGGCAGCATTTAACCGCTCTATAATATTCAGAATAAAACCCTGCAGAAAGTCTGTGCAGCTTATTCTGAAGGTAGTCTCACACATCCGCAAGAGCAAAGGTGCAGCCACCATGGGTCAGGTGTTGGGCATGAACCAACAAACCTCTTCTCTTGCTAAGGAGTAACAACGAAGGGTGACAAAGGCCCTGCCTCCCTGTGCACACAGCTTCTCAGTGCTTAACGCCGCATGCGGGTGAGACCATCAGCGTGCACAGTAACAGGTACACTATGTTATACTCTTCTTGAGTATTCCCTTTAACTTCATAAAAAAGGAGTTTCTTGTTCTCAAAAACAGTTTGCAAAGTCCACTTTTCAAGACAAGTAGTCTGAGACATTTTACAGGTCCCAAGTGTTCAGCATTATTAATGTTGTATAAGCTTTTTCATCATGTCATTACTAAATAAAACATCAGCTGAACCCTTCTAAAGTTCTACAGATATATGAGGCAGTTGTTAACTATATTTATATGGGATATTTCTTCCTTGCTGCTATAAACTGTTCTTACTGCAGTAGATTCTGATTCAGCACTTCCCTTTCAGGTGTAAAATTAATGCAGAAAGTGGAAAATCTGGTTTGTTCATTTCCTGTGGCAACACTAATGAAAGTTACACTTAATTAACTTAGGCACAAACACATTAATATGGTAAGAGTACGCATCCATACCTGATAAATAGCTGTGCAATGATACCAGCCAATGTGTGTGTATGTGTGTGGGGGGGGAATATCTCTTTCCAGAATGAGTGTAATTAGTAATAAGGGTCCCCTGTAGTTAAGTCAAAATTCCTGTAAGCATTGCAAAGACAGCTACCGCTTTCCCCATGCTCCCCATACCTGTCCAGACACGGCTGGAGACTGCATGTGCTTGGGAAATGAAGACGACACCTCTGCGCCATAGATACTCTGCAGCGGCAGCTTTTCCTGGAGGAGAGCGATGTACAGGGCCTAATCTACAGAGCTGGTGGCTGGGGACAGGGGGCACTTCTCATCCGGCCTGTGCCTTTTGTGCAAGGGCATCCTGGAAGGATTCTCTTCCCCAAAAGTACCAGCTACAGAAGGACAGAGACAAGGGTACATCAAAATGAAATGCTTGCTACCCATTTCAAAGGAGCGAGAGCGCCAGAAGGAAAATAAATGTAGATCAAAAGAGAGATGAAAAAGAAAATACAGCTGTTGAAAGAACAAAAAAGAACTAAGACGGTAAGGAGAAATATTACTTACTTATATATGCTAAAGACCATTTTCAATAGCAAATAGAGAAGGCCATCCTAGGTTATAATCCCTTTCCTCCAAATACACAGGAGCCCAAGGGGCTTCACATTGCGTTTTCTGATCCGGCCAACCAGTCAAAGGGCCCTCCACTCCCACCTCCTCTGCTCTGCCAGACCACTGAGACAAAATTCCTCCCCCTTTCCTTCTCTTGCAGCCTGCAGGTTTGGAGTAGAGATGGAAGACAAAGGACAATGCTGGTAAATGCAAGATGGAAGGTGAAGTATCACAAGCTAATAAATTCAGAATTAAGGCTTTTTGATTGTTTCAGATCATATTTGCAGAGCTCTGTGCAGCAGGAAATCTCCCAAGACACATCTACATGTGTCTTTGCAATTAGGCATATGTGTATGAGTTAATGGTAGTGAAATCCCAAACTCTGAATTCTTAAATTCCCTGAGTTTATTTCAAACCAATTTCTGAACTAAAGCATTTTTGTGTTAGAGCAGCAATCTTGCTACTAGATGGCCATTGACCATGGGCTCACATCCAAAGTATGTTAACTTCACTTCAGTTCTGAAACACAGGAACTTCTATGTTAGAATAGACTGAGGGTCCAGCATCCTTCTCAGTGCCACATGCTTCAGAACAAGTTAGATTAAATTTTGCTGCTAGCAAGATTAATTCACATATTAATCAACTCAGCTGAAACCAAGATAGTGGTGAGCTCTAGACCAGATTTTGACCCTTACTGTACAATTTACAGCATGGGAAAATAAGAAAGATTTCTTCTGACCACAACAGATGATGCCCTAGAGCAAAGTGACTGATAAAAGATTGGCACGCAGTAGTAATTTCATTTAAGCTAGTGTATCCAATTTGGCGTTTTGATCTTTGAGGATAATGTTACAGGATAGCGTTTTCCAAAGTGCCCAAGCAACCTTAGCCCTTCAGCTCCACTCGCTTTCAGTGGGGTTTATACACTAAATCACCCAGGGACATTCGAAAACTTTGCCAAAACACTTGAAGCTCTAGACGTAAACTAACAGAGGCAGCCAGGCTTTGCACTGTGAGCACTACGGGGCTTTTTTTGAGGGAGCAGAAGCGGCCTGTCTTTCCATCCCTGGACTGCAACAATTTTTTACAGTCAGCGGAGCAGCAGTTGTCATGCCTCCATGACTTCACCCCACTACATCAGTAGAAACATGGGAAATGGGAGTCTGCCAGAGAAAGAACTGACAAGTCCCCAGTTTGTGCTCATCCAGCCAGATCCAGAACGGAGCAAACACGCTCCCAATTCCCAGAAGTTTTTGGGAACCTTCCTTGGGGCAGCCTGGCTTTAGTTTTTCTACCTCCTCTCCTGGCATGAAGAGCTTTTAACAGGCACATTGCAAAGAGGCAGAATATTTCATACTTAGTGCAAGGGTGGGAAACGCATCAGAAATGCAGGCCGGTTAATTTTGAACACTATTTTTAATTACAGACACTTCATTATTTATTTTTTACTCTGTACAGCTTATCAGGATGATCCATTCCTTGTATCATTAATTAAATTCTGTGGGCATAATGTAACATCTCAAATCTCTCTTTCTGCTCATTGTGTGGCCATATATATCACCTCATCTCTTTGAATCTTCATTTCCTTGGAAATATGTTTTCTTTAATTCTCCCAGATTCTGTTCTCTGAGTTTTCTTTTTACACTGCATTCATCCCAGGATGTTAAAATGCCACACCCAGAACAATCCTGCAGTGTGTGTCACTGATGTACTTCTTGTTTGGAAAGTATGCTCCCAATTTGATGGATGGGGTAAAGCTTTTTTTTTCAGGTGGGAATGTACTGCTAAGTCTATGCAGATGGACTATTTTTTCTGTGGTAGAGCAACATGAATATGGATATCCAGCTGTAGTGCTTAGGTGTAATCAGGGAGGGAGATGCAAAAACACAATGACAAGAAGGTCAATATGTTTTGGTCTAATAACAAATCCTACTTTTGGTGCAGCTGAAAAAAAGAGCTGAAGGGAAAGGCAGGCATTAAGAGAAATATATTTCAATAATTATTTCATTCCAGGAAATGTGATAATTGTGTATGTACAGAGTAGCCACCGGAGACCAACTACAGAAGATATGTTGATTGGAAATGCATTAAAATAACAGATTAATACACAGTAAATATTGAAAAGATGTATTAAATGATGCATCAATTAGAAGAAATACATAATTTATGTTCATCTAAGTATTCTCAAAATAGGGGAAAGCCTGTCATGTTCTCACACACATACATCTCTGGTTGCAAGTATAGTCACAGCCAGCCTGTGTATGTAGATGTGTTAAATATAGACTGACGCACTAGAGCAAGCTCAGCACAGGAAGACTCAGCTGCAAACAGCCAAGTCTTGGGATCATGTAGATGATGCCATGGTGTGGCCATTGCCATGAGTGGCAGCAGTCCTGGAAACAACCCCATCTTCCCACCACCTTGACCGAGATGTCGACAGCCAACTCTGTGGCCTGGGGTGGACACAAAGAGCTCAGTCCTATGTCCTTCCTGCTGGGGCATTGTACCCAACCCTGCAGTTTCCTACACAGCAGGACTGGGTAGATGGGGCAGCAATCCCCTGCTACAATCCCCTGCGTGTCTGCCATGCACAGAGGAACAGGGCGCCTATGTTGCACAGCTCTTTGCATCACTGCTGAACAGCACTGTGGCCACAGGGAAAGAACAGGAGGCTTAAAAACAAGCACATCTCTTCTTTATTTGCCTGTTCCCACACCTACTGCCACAACAAAAGTAAAAACTGAGGCACTCCAAAGTACAAAAAAAGCCACTTCTTTTGCATGCAGTCTCTTCTCTGGGCCTGCAGGGCCAATGAGAATGATACCATGACAGTATAAGCCACAACATTCCACATTTCACCAATTTCTATGCTGTATCTGAATCCCAATAGCCAAGAAATATGAAAAGACCGCATCAAAAGCAGAATCCATTCTAAAACACCAAAAGAATTAGCAGCATAACTGGCCTGTGTGAATCTCCAGTGGTCGTTCATGCACCACTACACATAAACACTGCCTGCTAAGTGCAGCAAAAGGCTCAACTGTTGACAGCAATTTACAATAAATCAATTCATTGATCCTTCCACTGTCGAACCAATATATATTCCATACAACTTCAAATAGCCTGTGAACAAACTGACACCTGGCAAACAGAACCATAAATTACCCTTTGATGTTATCACATCCTAAGGTGAAGTACACAGGGGTGGTTTATTTTACTAACCTGTCCACATTCCTGACTATATTTTACAAGAAAAAAGGAACGAAATGTGCTGTTAACACCTTTGTCTAATGGATACTTCTGTAACTGTTAGAAAGTCCCTAGTCTTTTCTTCCTTAGAAAGGAAGAGAGCAATAGGGAGGTGTCACCTGAAAATATTGCCACTGGAAGATGCGTGACAAATATTATAACATCATAAAATAACAGAAAACAGAAAATGCTGAAGTGTTTTCTCAGCACCCCTTCTAGTCAGCAAATACATAATGAAATGCAAAAGTGAAAAAAAACAAAATAAAATGCTGAATGGGGAGCATTTGAAATGATGAAAGGCAGTGAAGCATGTGTTTCAGAGCCCACACAGCCAGGAGAGTCCTGGATTCTGCCACTACATCATTCTTGGGGAAAACAGTCCTTAAGCGTCCACCTCTCTATCTGCAGACTCTCATAACAGCAATTCAATAGAGTTTGGAGTAAGTCATTTAATATTCAAGAGATATAAAGTTCATTAATAGTGTGAAGTAGTACTATAAAATATTATGTTTGCACAAACAAATCAATAACCTGAATAAGGAAGAACAGCCGAAGACTGAACCAGGGAGATGAGAGATGGCAGTTCAACACAGTGAAACAATCAAAATGTGCTGTTGATATTTCTGATGCTCTTATGTTCTGACAAACAAAGGTCCAAAAGGTCTAAAAGTCTGGAGTCGACATTCGAGGCTTTCACATGGAATGCTAAGTGAGCAAATAAGTTATGAAGCCATGACTCAGCTTTTACAGTGACAGACAGTTTGATCTATGTTGAGCACTCTCAAAGCTGCTTCCTAAATCATCCATAGTGATTGCTCCCTAACCAATATTTTGAACAAGTGCTGTTTAAAAAAATAAAGTAATTTGCAGCAATTTTTAAAAAGCATTTAAGTGTTAGAAATTCTTGACCTATATCCAGGATTTCATCCTCTTTCTGCTTTGTTTTGTCAAGTTCACTGTCAAGGAGCCTGAGACATCAGGGATCCCCATCAGAGACCGAGATACCCTGGCTAGATTTTGCAGATTTTCGCTCCCAATCGAATCAGCTTCTGGCATAGTTTAGCATTAGATTAAGTGTATCTAGCAAGATAAACGTAAGGCACTCAATAATTGATAGTATGTTATGCTAAATTTGTTGAAAGAAAAGCAAGCAACTAAAGCATTAAAACCCACAATATACATTGAAGATTAATAAATAGAGTAATTAACCGCACGCTCTGCTAGATGTATTCCAAGTCTAATCAACCTAGAGGACAGAATGACAGGCAGACACAGTACTTCACCAGCACTTCACAATCAGGATTTGTCCTCCAGGACAGCATATTCTGCAAAACTCAGTGCCAGTGAAAAGTATAACCCTTCTGACTTAGCTCAACTAAACAATACCCTTGTTTTTTAAAAGCCCAACTCTGTTTTACCTTCCAGCTGAAACAGTGCAGGCCAGACCCTCATCTGCAGTTAATCAGTGTGGCTCCACCAAAATCAACAAATCTGTGCTATTCAACACTAGTCCTAGAACTGACCCTATGTTATTTCCCAGTGTATTGTCTTCAGTTGGGACTGCAGATGTAATTATTTTGATTCTGGCATCTGAAATATTTGATCAAGAGTGAGTTAATTAGGTTACTGCCAGTAGAGTGTCTTAACCTCCCATCATTTTTGATGTTCACTGAAACAAAACATATTGTGCAGCTGAGTAAATATTTCTTTGGGGAATGTATGAAATGGTTCTCACTCCAGATGTAGATCGCATTTATACAAATTTGCACTGTGGCTTTGATGTGAATCCGATCATCCTCTGGTCTGTGATAACTGAATGCCTGTAGACTCACAGGTATATCAATAGTGATATTCTAAACTGCTGTACTGCCTTTTTCTGTTTAGTGCTTTACACACATTAATGAACTAAGCCACAAGGATCCCTGTGGGTAAGAATTATTCTATTCATTTTACATATGGGAAATTTACGATGTAGAAAGATAAAGCCACTTGCCAAGGTTGTGTGAGAATTCTAGAGTAAAGCTGGAGAGAACTGCAATCAATGCATGAGAAAAGTTCCAGCCTTATTGAACAGTGAGAAATGTTTGCAGAATTCAAGCCACATTTTTTAAATGTTGTTAGGTAGACAAGTGTCATTCAACCTAAGAGCAAGAAAGAAAAAATAATGTTATTTTCCTGCATGAGGACTGAATGCAGTACGTATTTATTGATTATGAGAAGTTTTTTTTCTCCAGCAAATCATTTTCCCAAAAGACTTCAACTTATGTGTATTGGAATTTCCTTTGCTGGGGAAAAAGTCTCCCTTAGTGCATCTAGTATTCTGGGTGGAACTTGCTGGCATTCATTAACAGTATTGGCTCAGATGTGAGGGATTTCTGGAAGTGCTTGAAAAAAAAAGGGGCATTTCATCACTGACTTCACTGACAGCAAAGGTAGACCAGTCCTGAGCTATTTTTAAAATCCTGCCCTCTGTCATGACGTGTTCAAGAACAGCAAAAGCATGATTCACTGATTGTTCCTTAAGAAATCAAATTTTGATACACGGATTGCATTTTCTAGTTAAATAGTGCAAAAAGATTGTAGACAGATATTTAAGAAGACACTACAGATCATACAGCTCAAGTCAAACAATATTTTCAAATAATGATGGTTAAATTGACAGTCGGTAAGACAAATAACTAATTGTGCCATTAATGGCTGCAGCAGCAGAATGAAATGCTTGGGGACCAAACAACCCTTGACTCCAGAATGGCTCTGACTTTAGAGATAAGTATTACAGCATGTCTGAGAATTACTTCAGGAAGGACTACCCTATCATTAGCCATATAGGAGCAGCAGTTATAGTATGGCAATGGAGATGCTGATTCAGGAAAGCTTCCTCCTTCAGGAGGGAAAAAAACCAAGTCAGACCTAGTTGAAGTCAATGGACTTTATCTTGTGCCTTTGAAGAGCTTTTGGTGGAGGATGTACTAAGTGTCTATGTCAATGTCCTAACAATACGGAAGAAAATGACAACATCATTTACTTAAGGAGCAATAAGATTAAGCAAAACAGACTTTCTAACAAATATCTTGCTCTAGCATATGTAAAAAAAACAGCCTGTATATCAGGTTGAAATAAAAAACCATTGAACATTTTAATTACTAGATAATATTCTCTCTTTAGTATGGAACTGTCTCTTTTCCTAGCTAATGTTCTGTATTTCCAGTGGAAATATGACAATTTATTGAAAATGAGAGTCTGGTCTTGTACATTTTCATATTTCAGAGGTCAGTTAGCATACTAATCATGCACCTCGTCTATAATCAGCAATATGAACAAGTTAATGCGCAAAATGTGGTACAAATTGACAAGGCATAATAGTTTCTGTTAAAAATACAAATACATGAACACTGTTGAGTTACAGCTTAAAGTAGATCTTTTTGGCAATGTTAATTTGCAAATAGGATAGTCATGGAACTGCTGGAATTCATGCTACAGACAGGTTACAGAAGAGTAAAAATTTATGAAGTGGAGAAATAAAGATGCTAGGCAACACTAAAAAGCAGGAAACGGCACAGAAAAAGATGGAGAAAAAAGAAGTAGAAGGATGCATGTTCTAAGGAGAGATGAAAGGGTGGCAAATGAAGGGGAAATGGTAACAGAAACAAGGCTGCTGTTCAGCACAGAAGTAAGGATCTCAGAAATGAAAGCTATTTTTTGACGACTAAATTTTGCTTAGATAGAATCAAATAATTCACTAACATTGGCTGCTCCATAAATAACACCTTGCAAATGTGTGCTTTAATTTTATTTACTTTTTTTTTTTTTTTTTTTTTTTACCAGCTCTTCTGATGATGATAAACATGGGATAGACCTGGCTTTTCTAATGCTCTTTTCTGGAAGGAAAAAAAAATACAATAAGAAAATTTGGGGTTTTTTCTTTAGTAATTCTTCAGTGACACACAAAAACACTAGCTGCTCATAAAACACTAAAAAGAAAGCATCACAGGAGAGTTCTTCATGACTGAAAATAAAACCTAAAATCACATCAAAAGTGTTGGCCCAAAGTCATTTTCAGTGAACCACAACTGTTATTTCTCATGCCAGCTGGGAACATAAAGAGATTTTATTAATGCATGATTTCTGCATTTACCTCATATTTCTAACTTGGAATAAATTAGAAACAGACTTAAAGGCCCCATTCCACAGCATGAAGTAAACAAGTGTGTTTTACTATATATGCTTTTCAGAATGAATTAAATTCACACAGCATTTGTTCTACTTGCTCAGAGCAGACAGCTTTCATTCTGTACAAAAGTCTGCAAGAACAACAGACAACACAGTGAAGGCTGGCACTTAACCTTCAAACAACAACAATCATCTTCTGCCTTGTTTCCACCACTGCTGGGTCACTGCACTGAACAGCAATGGAGCTAACTATAATTTTTAAACAGTAAATACATTTCTGTGACTGCCAACTGAAAATGTAACTTCTATTTGGCATCATGTTATCAGGCAAGAACAATGATATCTCAAAATTTAACAATAATTTCATGCAGGAAGAAAAACGGGAATCAAACTCTCTGCTCACCCCTACCAGAAGTGAAGCAGTAAACAGACGCAGTACAAGACTGGGGATGTGGTGACTGTGGAAGGCTGCCTGCTGCCCGGAGCTGGTTACGTCTCATCCTTAACAGTTTCATCTGATGGCTTGTTCAGAGAAGGACCATCCCACAGGTCAACAGTGTGATCTGTTAACAATACCTAACCAGAAGAGGTTCCATTTTTATAAGCAAGCTGAAATGGGTCTTGACCTTTTTGGGGGGGTCTTTTGTAAGTTGAAGAAAAAAAGGAGCACTGCTGTTCCCAAACTAAAAATCATCAGATGTTTTTTTTTCTTTGTTCAAAGGGAAGCACAAAATTCTACTCCAAATTCAACTTCATGGATCTGAGGTTGGACTGAACTGAATCACAGTTGGGTCAGGATCAGGCTGAAGCTACTGCCTTCCCTGTGAAGAAAAGGACTCGAAGAATCACTGCACATGCTCCTCAGGCCACTTTAGCAGCCTCTAGATCCACCACTGGGACAAGTGCTGAATGATAATATAGCTCAGAAACGCAATAACTACCTTATAATAACATCTGAATTGCTTCTGTGAAAGATAAAAGCATTTTTTTTCCTACATTTTTCCCAATCCAGACTTTCAAAACATATTTCTATCAGAAAGACTAACTGATGATGCCAACCTCTCACTGTAATCGAAAGCAACCACCACAGTTCATATGCACAGAACGTCTAGCTATCAATCAGGTAAATAACTTTAAAAAAATTTCATCACTGGAATGGAGTTTGGATTAAACCTTTAGAAGGGAGCTAGCAAGTCATTATTATGCACACCTTTTTGGTGTTTTTGCTGAGCAGCACTTCGCTCTTCTCCAAGGCCCCCAAAAAGTCAATAAAGTTGAACTAAACAACCTTTAAAAAAATATACTCACAATCTTACACCTGGGCCCAAACCACTAAGGCTAAATAACCTCTCTGGAACATCGTTTACTTGAAGAGGGGCTAAAAGCACCATCAATGCTCAATTCTTTTCTCATTTGGTGTGGTGAATACCTAAGATATCTTGGTGTCTATCCAATGGAAATAAAAGGGAACTCTTACTTAAACTAAGCATGAGAATTAGCTTAAGTTCAGAACTTCCCCACTAATTGTGGTTCACAGCAAGACCTTACAAATATACACAATGAACAATATGTTGTTTATATCGCAGTTACTATTAAGGAAAAAAATGTATGGAAGAATTAATAATTGTGAGAAACAGAGGTATTTGAAGTTAAATACATAAGCAGTCCTTACAAAATATATTTTCCAAGCTGTTTTTATGACATTTTTTTACAGACATGGGAGTTTTAGTAGCATAAGCACAGATTTCCATAAAGAAATTCTTAATCAGTTTTACCACACCTTCATTTCTGTTTCGTATCTGTTTTTAACATCAATGAAAATAATCTGGCTGTACTGGTGAAAGACTGGGTTCATACACTGGGGTGTCTCAGTGCGAGTTGTTAGTTTACTGATGGCAATTTATGTTCCAAAGGATATGCAGAACACATAATAAACATAATGACATGAAATAAGATAAAACATTAAATCTTGAGTTAGCCCCTCTGGGATAAATATATTCAGACATTCTGAACAATTAATGAATCGGGTCATCCATATAAATCTCTCATTTCTTAAGTGGAGTGTCTGTTTAGGTCCCATGTATGCTGCATTTATGAATAACAGAAAGGATTGTATATCTTGTCCCTTCATACTGTGTCTGACCTAGTGTTTTCACTGACAGAGATTCTAGCTGTAGTGCAAATAAGATATACCCCAAATGCAAAAGCAAACACACCGTAAAACTCCATCTATAAGGACAAATTGGAAGGAAAGATAATCAGATTTTTAGCAGGCACATCTTAAGGTCACTGAATTCAGGTGTTAAGCAAACATTTTAAACAACCTTTCATTACCGTATTACACATATCCCTCTTAATCATCACCGGCACTGGCAACGTCCTAGGAAGGTTAACTAATCTGCCCATCACTATTAAAAGTATTGTGAAAGTCTAATGCCACTCATTCAAATCAATATCAGGTTACTGTACATTTCGAAGGCAGCACTACTTTTCTTGGAGGAAAAGAGATGGCATCTTTCAGGTGTATGTAACCTTTTGACCGCTATGTTTGTTCAGCAATACAATTAAATTAGTGAAAAGCTGTCAATCAGAGAACATTTCTATATATGACCTAGGGGCAAGAGGAACAAGGGGGTTTGGGTACAAATTCTGGCTCCAGTTCAGGAGAGCACTTTAGCATACTCCTGAGCTAAGCACTGAGGGTCTTTAAAGCCACTGGACTGTAAGCAACTCCTTAATTACAGAATTCAGGACTGTTTCCAGAATTCAGTCCGAACAGCTTGATCTTGCAGTAGATACTCTCAGCTGCCATTGTATTGAGAGTTGTTAATGCTCAGTGGTGAAGTGACTGAAAAGTTTGGGTGTGCACGTGCTGGCTGGAAGCCAGGTCTCCAGCGCTAGGGAAGAGAGGCAGAGCTGTGCTAAGGCTGAAGATTGGTTGCTCTTCTTCCCTTGAAGCAAATTCAGCACTTTGAAATGCAGTACATCCCCCCTTTTATCCCGTGAAGATAAGAAATACAAATAACCTCCAGGGTAAACCTACAGAAGGATGAAAAACTCAGACAGAAATCTAAAAAGAGAGAAAAAAAGTTTGAGATCGTAAAGTAGGTTTGGAAACACTATCCTCTGTGGCCAGGGTAGTTTGTCTGGGGTGACTTCTGTGAGCAGAAGTGGATTGTAAGTGTTTTAAGTAAATTCTAATGAAAGACCCCTTTTCAGCCCTACCTTGCTTTTAGCAGCATTATATCATTATTATTAGCATTCGAGTTTATTAATTGTCCACTGCATGCCTAAAAGTACTTTTGGGGAGCTAAATAGCAACACTTTCTGTGATGGAGGGAAGACTGTGTTAGCAATTAGGCACTTGAAATGTGTTAAGTGGTTTGAGAGTGGTGCAGCTTGAGCCCTGGGTGAAAGTGTAAGTAGATTCCAGAATATCTGACAAGCGGGATTTAGATACACAAGTTTAACAAGTGTACACTAATGCAGATGAATGTCAAAACAGAAAGGAGATATGTCACCCTTGAAATGGCAGCTTTTTTTAACTGCTTGAGACTCTAAGAATGCATATTTGATTGCTCATTAAAGTGATTATTGTTATAGAGTTTCTTAAGTGCATTACACTGCCTCTTCGCAAGATTTTCTATCCAAACCATTCAACTGTCTTTGTTTTCTGTTTAAACAACATTTAAATTATTTAACAGAAAAATGGTCCAGTCTGGTGACCAAAAGTTCAAAAAACCAAGCAGAACTTCTAATGAATAAATTGCAGGAGCAATTTGAAAATTGTAGGGTTTAAAGAACATTAGAACTCTCATTTGAGGAAAAAAAATCTCAAAGAAAACTACTTATCATTTCAAACACATTTCCTTGCCTGCTGAGGAAGGAAGGAAGGAAGAATTCTGACACTTTAACACTGAGCAAGTGGATGAGATTTTGTCATAAAAAGAGATTGCACAGTTGCAGTAACCCCAGCCTCAACCTTCAAAGCTCAAATGCTTCCTGTTGACAATTTATGCATATGAGAGAAGCCAAAAACTCAGTACACACCAAAACTTAGTAAACAAAAATTAGGACCAGAAATCCAAATTTTTTTTAAGAGTACGTAAACATCTTTCCCTCCTCCTCCTTCATATATAACCATTATGCCATGGATGCATTAACGTGTAAGAAGATGCAGTCTCTACCCTAATAAAAAAATAATCAAGAAGCTTGCCTATTGAAATAATGGCAGTAATGCGATACATACGTATGAACCCTAAAATGAAAATTTTATCTTCCATAGCTTGCCTAAATAGGAATGATTTTTAAAAAACTGTCTTTAACTGTAGAAACCAAACTGTGAGAGTCTGGCCCTTCATGCCTGTTAAATCACTGACACACAGACAGGTCAATGAAAAAGTAAGGAACAACTGAAAGCAATCTGAGGATACTAATTTACAAAGATGGTTTCTCTATATTTTCTCTCATGGATTTCTTGTTAATAATTTACAGGAACCACAGGTGAAGTTCAGTATGCAGTATATTACACGCAAGTCCACAGCATTACAAAATCTGCTTCCATTCTAGGAAACGTTAATGAATCCAGCAAGGGTCGCTCATTTTACATGCAAAAATTAGCTCTCAAATTAGCAGAAAGTTTCAAATCTGAAGAAACTTTTGTAATACATTTACATCTTCCCTCTAAAAATGTGGAATTACTTTTCCAGAAGAATGTACTATCTTGAGTACTACTGTACCGAGATAACTTTCCTAGACAAGTATAGGTTATAATTTTTCAAAAATGGCATTCACATAGATGGCAAAAAATAAGTGATTTACTTTTAGATTCCTAGTTTTTCAATTATTTTGAGTACTGCAGACTTGGATTCACAAAGAGTAAGGCACTTGGCTTTTCCTAATATTTCCCAAGTATATACAAAACACGTGGCAATATTATTACACTACCTGTCAAGTTCTTTGCAATGATAAAATTTACTGTTTCCTCTACTTGTAAAAACTAATATTATACCAAAGAGATGTTTATTCAAAACATTTATGTTCTTCATGAATATACATTTTTTTCATTTTTGTAATCAAACAGTTTTTCAATTTAGGTTGCATGGAAATTAGAGGAAATTTTATAAGTTGTATCTATAGGCCCACAAACTGACCAACAGCCACATGCTGAGCATGAATCCAGTGGACTATAATATCTTATTTAGCCTTATTCTCAGCAGGCCTGTATTGATACATCTTTAGGCAGATTTGTAGCAGCTAAGGATTTGTTGCTTACAAATTAATAATTACATTGTTTCTTCAATTTTTACTAAATCACAACTTATAGGTTGGAAAACAAATCATCATCTAATTAAATTTAGAGACTGTAGTTGCCATTCTAGTAGTGTCACTACTGCACCCAGAATGACATCATCACATTATTAGTAAAAGTACAATATGAAATCTCCAATGTAATTATTTTCAAATATTCATGACTGGAAAAAAGGGATATGAATAAAGCTCTTCTGCGCACATGTGATATCCAGGGCATTACTGTTTGTCAGTTTGCTGTTGACAAGCCAGGACACCGACACGACAGGCCCCTGACTTGCAGCACACGACTAACAGCACCGAGTCCCCGTCCTCCTTGTTTCTACTCTCCATTATCTGCAGGACAGCCATGCCATTAGCATGAGTCTTTCAGGAGTCTGCCGACTATCCCCCTTTGTGTCTTACAGGAGTTATTGCTGAGCTATTCACTGTTTTGATCACATACCGGCATTACTGAAGCACTCGGGTGTGGGGCCTAGAGGACGAGGCCTAGGCTGAGTAGAGATGTTTGCGTAGCCACAATAGATGAGTTTAGCACTTCAACCAGGTTGCTTTGCAAGACAAGCCTAACACAAAGTATGGTAAAACAATATGAACGTGGATTAAAATGAGACAAAACATCTTTTCCTTTAAGGAGTTTTCCTGAGGAAAACTAATGGATTTAACAACACTTCCCACTAGTGTGGGAAACAAAAGGGACCAAGAGCCTGAACACTGCTCACGAAAGCCGAGGGTGGCAGTAACAGAAACCCCGTTTTCACTGCTTCTCCCTCTCAGCCATCACCATGACCTCCACGCTGCAGGGCTGAGAGCTGGCTGTGGCTCACCCCGAGGCAGGCTGCAGGGAGAGCTGCAGCTCTGGGCCGACCTGCCCACAGCACCCGAAGCTCTGAGGGACACATTCGAGCTTGCTCCCAAATCCTGGCCCTGCTGTGAGGCCATTTTTCACATTTGGTGGCAGTGTTTCACAAGTCTCTCACCGTCTGCCTCCCAGCCCTGCCCTGCACTGCACCACCCTCCGCTGTAAGCCCAGATGCTGAGCACAGCGAATGGCATCAGGGAACTGATCCATCACAAGACAGACATGGGGAAAAACTATGCTTTCTCAGCTGCCAGGCGTGCAAAACGTCTGTCACAAGAGGCTGTGCTGGCCAAATGGGTTTTCCCTTTGGTTGGAAAGGTGAGATCTCCATCCAAAGCGGAGACCTTCTGTGGGGTATTCCCTGTGGAGTGCTGGCTACAAACCCAGCTGCAAACAGCATGGCAGCCGCATGCAGCCTGCTCTTTCCCTTGGCAATACATACAATCTGGGCAGCTGGTTTTGAAGGGATAAAGGAAAACTTGCCTAGCTACAATCTGGCCTTTTATTTCTTTATACTATGCACTGTACAATAATAGCAGTTTTTCACTATCAGCCTCCCTCAGTCAGGGCTTAAACCTTTGCAGTTGCCAGCAAATCTTCCATTTCACTTCCACGTGAACTGCAGAAACCAGCAATCCTACCGTACCTTGTTACATATTTCCTAATGTTAACCTATGCAGTTTTGAACACCAGCAGAAATTGTATGTGTGTATTTGAAAGGAGGCTGCAACCCACTGCCAGCTCCCCATTTGGCTACAGAGAGGGTGGCCTGTCCCCACAAGGAGCTCTGCACACATGCTCAGATACTGACCTGACACACACAAGGCAATGGGTCAGAAATAACCACCTAAGCACCAGTTGTCTTACTTCTCTCCTTTGCCTCTGTGCAGCCTGTTTTCTCTTCATAGCTGTAAAATTCAAGCAAGGGACAAACTTACTGAAACTTCAGGTGTCTCTGTCAAACAAACCATTTAAAGACTTCTTACTATATGGCATGATATCAATTCAGTAATGTTCCTTCAGCTCCTAGAGCTTACCTACTCTCTGTAAATGAGACAGACAGACTACCCACAGCTTCCCAACACAAAATCCAAACTCTTTCAAAGCCTAGTGTTGCTATGATAAAAATGCACATGATGTAGGTGCTGTTCAGCAAGCAGGAAAGCCCCATAGCCCTGGTCGCTTGGAGGAACTTGTATTTTAGAACCAGGCAATAATCAACTGTTATCAGAAGTGATGTCTCCTTGTTATTGCTCTTTGCTTTTTTTTGCAGGCACCTGGGTTTGCCTGTTATATGGTACCATCAGCTATAGAGGAAGTCACAGTAGTTACAGGTGTCTGCTCTCCCTGGACATGCATACATCCCAATAGTTTAAAAATTCTCAAATCCTAGATTAACCTTAGCCCTTGGAACATCCTTCTGTGCTCTTCTCTATGGCCTATCACGTGACTAAAACCTGCTTCAAAGCAAGTACAACACTTTTCCATAACACCACACTCCTGCTGCTTTTAAAAGTGGATTACATGAATTTGGAAACATGCTGGAGCCTGTGTGATGACCCCCCACGTCCAGGTGTGGGGGGATGCTGGGGCTGCAGCAGAGCACACAGGGCTGTGGCAGTTCAGCTCCTTCCCTGCGCCATAGACTGGAACTGACCTGGGTTGTGCTGCAGCTGCGGGCTTCACAGGCCCTACAGGCTGGGACCTGCATTAGGGAAGTCAGCTCTGGCATAATTGCACGTCAACAAATGGAAAGCAAGAAAAGCATATTAAAAATGAGGAAAAAAGTGGCATCTGCAGCAATTCAAGTTCTCTTTAATGGTGGCCTCAGATAATAGTCCCAGGATGTTCTCATACAGAGATATAGGACTCTCCGTCACAGGGAAGTTTTCATTCTGTGTTTGCTTCTGGGTATGATGCACTGCTGTTCTCCCAAGAGAAAGAGCCGTTATTTTTTATCTTGTCCAGGAGAGCTGTGGCTGAATTACTGAACTACAATACAGATGCTTGTGTGAAAAGAGATAGCTCGCCAGCCCACGAAGCAAGTTTAAAATGGATGGGGATCACTGAAATCATGTGTTCAAACCCCAGCAGGGCTGCCTCAAGCCTTCAGCTTTCTAAGCAAAGTAAATTGCAGAGGGTGCATTTTAGGGCATGTAGTCTCCCTCACTGAGATTAAAGCAAGGAGAAAGGCAGGGGGCTGCCAGCCGCTCCGGACAGAGCCGCGTCAGACCAGCCGCATCCTCCTGGCCCTGCACTCTCCAACTAGGAGCAAAGTTGATTCCTTTTCTTCTGGGTAATTCAAATGGAGATGGAGAAATCATTAAAAGATAAGAGGGATGGAGGGGGGAAGTAAATATGTGATATTGCAAAACTCTATTTAGTGGTAAAGCGATGAGTACATCTGAAGGGTTTATGCATCTTTAAATCCAATACTGGTGTCCTCCAGACTGTCATAAGCCAGCCCTGGTGTTTTAAACACAGTCGTAATATACCTATACATTACCTCTCTGTCACTTCATCTGAATCATTAACGTCACAGTGAAGCAAACAGTCTTACTTCCTACGTAATTACTGTATATCTATTAAAATGAATGAAGTCTCTATTGAAAAAGCTTGTTTGTTCCATATCCATCCTGTTAATGTGCATCTTTTCCTTCATTATATCTGGTAAAATGTCAGGGCCGCTATGTTGGGGAAATCAATAATTAAATAGCTTTACAGTAATTCAATAACACACATTCTCACCACTTAACAATACAAATTAAATCCACTAAATTAAAATTTACACTAACAGACAAAGATGGGCATGTCAAGCACTAGACCTCAAAGAGTACCTATACTGGTCAGAAAGTCATTGCACTGAGCGACAAGTCTGCTACAGAGTATTTCATTTGCTCATTTGTCTTTATCATCAGAGTGTTTCAAGATATGAGAGGCAAGTCAATACAAAAATATAGCAAGCAGCAGCTGTAAGGAAAAGAACGTGCTTTTCTTATACGGCACAAATAAATTGAAATCTTTGACAAATAATTTCAGTGTAGCTGACCTCCCTGCATCTAATCCAGTATTTACAGTAAATGCCTACATGGAGACATATGTAACATTAATATAATTTTTAATATATACATACAAATAAAATATTTTCATATACAAATAAAATATTTTCATATATTTATAAGCGTACATTCACTGCTTTGATAATATGTATAATCAGATGCATAAGATACTAGTCATTTTTCTTATTTCAGAGGGTATTTTTTAAAATTAACTAAACACTGCTCATTTCATTATTTATCTGAGATTTTGTATTTTGGCTTATTCTGTCTAAAGAAAACCAATGCATGCAAACAGGTGTAGCTGTGGACATACAGGCACATTCATCCTGCATTAAGCATTTAGTTTGAACTGCAATAGCTCACTCCACCATTATTAATCTCAGCCTATAGGAGAGATCAGTGGCAAATTTTTAATACCATGGGTTCATGGACACAAGCCATAACAGAGTTGCACAGCTAAAACAAGGAAGCCTGTGCTCTCCCGCCCACCCTGACTGCTTCCTTACTCCCAAGTCACTTTCACCCTGATGCAGCTTCACAGTAAAATTGATTTGGGATCGGAAAGGCTAATTTTAATCTCCATCACTGCCATTCTCTGTTTCCCTGGGGCTGGAGTGAGAAGGGCAGACAGGAGCCAGGAGTGTTGAACTGCTGCTTTGCAGGGCAGCAGAGACTGAAATTACGATCTGGCAATCCAAAAGCTGAGGTATCTGGAATCTTGCTGAAGGACCAGCTACAGACATTGTGTTTTCCTTTAGGCCAAATTCTTTATCCAAGCAGTAATTTTAATGGCTTAGTCACATCTGCTGAGATATGAACATTTTCAGATTCTCATTTTAGAATAACCAACATTTTGGCCTTGCCTACCTCAGGGAAAATGCTTCCTTTTTCTACAAGAGGAAAAAGAAAAAAAATCCAAACCCCCAACTCAAGTCACAGCATAGGCAAGAATCCTGCAATTACTTAAAAAAAAAAAAAAAAAAATCTGACATGACTATACTATATTCAAATCTACTCTCATTCTAGCTCTCATTTCTTCATAGATTTTGATAGGTATCTATGCCCCACATGTGGAGTTAACCAGCAAACCCAAATTTCACAGTTGCACTGTAGTATATATTAACAGTATCTTGATTTTAATATTATCATATATATGGAACAATTTCATTTGTTGAACATCATTACCGAAACTTGAGCACAAAGCACAGATGTAGGCGTGTCTTCAAGCTCCCTGTTCAGTGCAATGCTGCTTAGAGGGAAGCTTTGCAACGTGCTTCTACAATGAATTGGAGATCTGGGCCCACAGAGTTATTTAGGCTTTTCTCTCATTTATGGCAAAGATTAGATTCTCTCATTTTTTATTTCAGCTAAGCTACTCATGCTCAATTTTTGCTGAGAAGTTTTACAAAATAATCACTTGACATTTCACAAAATATCACAGTATTCTTCCTTATTTAAAAAAAAAAAAAAAAAAAAAAATGCCTTGCTCGAGCCTTAGGTAGAAGAAACAGATGTACCAGACCAGGGCTGCCTAAAGACCAAAGCCTTCAACCCACACACCCTTTGGGGAGCCAACCACAACTCCTTCTAATCATATTGACAGAACCTTCATCAACAATGATCAAGTTAAATTTCAAGGCTGCTGGTTCACGCAAGCATATAGAAGATTATTTCAGATGTTGACATGTAAAAATCTTTAGGTGAGATTGAGTGGGACATAGAGAGAGCAGGCAGAGCTGCTATCTTGTCTCTACCACCGGCCTCACTACCCAGGACATTTCTGTTTTCACTCCACGCAGGACCACTGCTCAAACATAAAAAGTCTGTTTTGGCAGCAGGGAAGCAATTCCCTAGAAGAGTCTGTGAGTCAGCTCTGCTATCTCTGAATGTGAAGAAAGTGCTCTGCATTAGGGTGACTGATCCTTGAGATGAGGGCGTTTCAGATGCTAAATGTACTTTCAATATCACACGGATCAGGAAAGGCTAAGAGGTGTGGAAGAGACCAGAGAGTGAGTAAAATGTAATCACAGAGAGAAGAGGGGGGGGAGAAGCAAAAAGATCAGAGACATCTACTGTGAAAAGCACTGCGTTATCTACCAATGCTTAACATAGCTATCACACAGAGCACTACTCTATCTTTTTTTATAATACATCTCTTTTTTTCTTTGTATGCTCCAATATATATTTAACAAGACCTTTCATTCACCCTCTCTGCACCCAAATAATAAAAATAAAAAATCAGAACGAAAGCCCCACTGGGACTCAAATAAGCTAACACTTATGTGCTTTTGATATTAGGGTAAAGAGACCAACAAAATCACGGTCTCTTGACCTACATGGGAAGCACTGCTATTATGCTGAGGCAGCATAGGAAAAAAGATAAAATACTTTTCCTTGCAATAGCTATGAAATAATGCAGACTTTGCTGTGTGCTAAGTGTACAGCTACCGCTGCTCTGGCAAATGTTCGTGTGCTTTTTCCCCCATGTATTCCTTCATGAGATAAAACTTAAAATATCCAGGAAAACACTTGAAATGAAGCTGAAGTTGAATTTTTTCTGCCTTTTGAGTTTTGGTGCTAGATAGATGCTTCGCATCTCCCTTGACTGCATCTGTGTTCACCTAATCCTCACCATTATTCTCACTCAGATTTTAAACTGTACATTAATTAAGAGGATATGACAGCAGCTTCTGAACTGGTGCCCTGATTGTATTACAACTGGGAAATGGGATTGTATCAGCCTTCAAAAAATATAAACAGTGTGTGAGATTTGTGAGTTATGAATTATCCATGGATACTAAATTAACAACAGATAACCAAAATGTGCCCCTTTCATCATATTCAGCCAAAACAGAAAAAAAAGAGTGCCAAACTGCCATTGGTTGCACGATTTTCAAAACAGAACCATACTTTCTGGATGCCTGATATTTGTGTCATGTCATGCTACTTGCCATTTTGGGCCATACACTTGCCAGATTGCAATCTCCTCTGCCCTCTCCAGATAAAGCAGCCCTCTCTGCACATACACACTTATTCTCAACAGAATGGTCATTATTTAGGAGCGTAAGAGCATCTTGTTGAATGTTGTTCTAGCCAAAATAACAGAAGTAGTCACGGACAAGCATCTAGGGCTGCAGAGACATGATGGTGAAGATTGCCATATCTTTATACTCATGTACGGGACAGAACTGCAGGTTTTTATAAACACTTGCAGGTTTATTGAGACTCCTGGAATCATTATTTAACCAACTTGAGAATAGTTTACTCAGTCACAGAAGAATTATTTAATATTTATGGAAGTAACTGACAAGGGTAACAATTGCATCTCATTAGCTCTTTAGATAATGTTTATTCCAGAGCTGGGAATAACCATGTTATTGCCCTGCAAACGAGCAATGCAAACCCGAAGCGCTGAGCATAAATTCCCTGGCTATTTAACTGAACCAGTTCCCAAATCCTGCTCCTGCGTCACTGCCCCGGGGAGCCCTTCTGACATGTGGCTGACAGGCCCATGTCCTCAGCTGTACCTTGATGGGCTGGAGCACAGCATCAAAGCAAGTGGCAGGAACCTGGCTCAGCTTTCCCCATAATTTGGCACAGTCAGACTTCTACCTGAGCTAAGGATCCTCTGAGCACAGCCCTGTTCTGGCATCTGCACGTAAGGTGCTAGTTGGTTGTGTCAGCCCATTTCCCAGCTTTGTACCCAATTCTCAACCGCTATCAGTGAGTGCTAGAGACTACAGTGCAGCTCCTTGCTTTGGCTGAAAAGAAAATTTTCCAGAGCTTTTTTGAAATACTATGAATGTTACACCAAAAATAAGTATGACTAGAAATATGGAGCATACTAGTGAATGTTAAACTTCTTGGGGGGGGGGGGGAGGAACAGTCAATTTTTCCAGATTTTTCTGTACGTTATTTAGGGTATGCATTTTCCAAGTATCAAAAAAATACTAACTATAAATCATAATTAACACTTGTGATGGTCCTGCAAGACATAACAAATATCTGACATGGTATGCTCTCAATTTTTATATTGGTAAAGAATACGTTCATTTTTTAATTACACCATGTCATTTATTTCAGATGCAAAAGAAAAAAAGAATAATGTGTGCTCACAAAAGCACACCAAATCTATACATTTTCGGTCCCTGAGTTGGTGATTATGGCAGGTTCCCAATAAAGGGGATTTGTGGGGTGATAGCCTCCCTAGCCACAATGTAGAGCTATAAAGACCAATGAAAGAAATTCTTTGTTCGAGCCAGTTCTTAAAAGTAATGGATTACAGAAAATGCAATCTCGCTTTTTATATTATTAAGCGGTCCCTTCGAGCAGTGGGATGGAGCTATAATTTTTTGTAATTAAAATATCATTATTACCCTATGTGTACTGTTTAAAGGAGCTTGAAAATTTCAAGGTTTCTGAAGAGAATCCCTTATTCTTTCTGCCTACTTAACGACTGCAAACTATGCATATCTTTTATATTGCCAGTGAACACCTAGGATTCATTCAGTCCTAGTGAACAGGACTGAC
>JAVJGG010000082.1:17075761-17097584 GCA_035590195.1 Aviceda cuculoides | reverse complement strand
CTAGTGAACAGGACTGACTGTCCAATTTTTATAGTTAGATGAATATTTGGGTAATAGAGTTTCTCTGAAGCCAAATTAGAAATCAAATAAATGATAATATCACATGTAATCATTTTCTGTGGCTGATAGTTTAATAATAAGGACCCATTTTAATGCTATGCCAACTCCATAATCCCACAAAATTGAATACATCGAAATGCATACCCCCTCTATTATATTTAGTTACCAACTTGCTAATATTGTTCATCTGTTCCAGTATTTTCCCCAAATCCTCTGCTTGGAATAGGGCATTATTTTATGATTGAAAAAAATCAGCAAAAATAAAAGGAGCAGCTGTTAACCTCAGCAGTCAGAGACCAGATGCAACTATAAATGCATAACGTACTAATTTTTCAAAAATCACTTTTATTTCATTTCCCTCTGTTAGTTGAAATCCAAGTTTGGATACACCAAGATGTTGCCAATTAATCTAACACACACAGCAAAATGATCACTTAGCTCTAAGCAAATTATTCCTATTACACATTACATCCCCATTCATATTTACTCTACAGCTTTACATATGGACACAGCCAATAACCTCCTCTGCATTAACTGCTCTGATATTTATAAATCCAGATCAAACACGATGGACTGCAGTGGGAATCCACTGAACCATCAACACACTTCCACTTTGCTCAGTGGTTTTATCAAATCTCTGCCAGGGACGTTACTTGTAAATGTCGATTACTGAAGAAGGTTTATCCAGCATCAGAGTCACCAGCACATAAGTCATTCTGAAACAACTACTTGCCTCTCATTTTAAACAGTGTTAAAAAACAAAGTGCTGATGAGAAACTAAAATGGCATGTGGAAAATGAGTCTGTGAAAGAGGAGAGGGGGAAGAGGGGGGAGGTGGATCTGTCAGGCCAGCAGCTCTAACGGCAGGGCTGACCTTGCTCCGCGTAAACCCTCCAGGGGTACATGTAAGTTGGGAGAGGAGAAAACAAACAGATGGGACGTACTGGTATCACATTAAAAGTGAAGGCGGCAGCTACAAACACGAGGCTGGAGAGCAAGACCAGGATTGAGTCTGTGTACAAAGACCATGAAGAGAGTTGGGAGCTGCACAAGCAAAGACTTGGCTTGAGTAGGCAGTGGGAAAACCGACAGGACAGGAATAATTAGGGGACACCAGAAAAGTCCAGGTTAGGGGACTAGGCAGTTTTTCCTGCAGGGTGCCTGGAGGCGAAGTCTCTGCAGCATCTCTCCATGCTTGTCTACTAGCAATTATCCCCGAGAGGCTCTACAGTGCCTCTCTAGTGCTGTGCCATGTTGTGGTGGGTTGACCCTAGCTGTATGCCAGGTGCCCACCAAAGCCGTTCTATCACTCCCCCCTCCTCAGCTGGACAGTGGAGAGAAAATATAACAAAGGGCTTGTGGGTTGAGATAAGGACAGGGAGAGATCACTCAACCAACTACCATCATGGGCAAAACAGACTTGACTTAGGGAAAATTAACCTAACTTATTGCCAACCAACCAGAGTAGGGTAATGAGAAATAAAATCAAATCTTAGAACACCTTCCCCCCACCCCTCCCTTCTTCCCGGGTACAGCTTTACTCCAGATTCTCTACCTCCTCCCCTCCAGCAGCACAGGGGGTTGGGGAATGGGGGTTGCGGTCAGTTCATCACATGTTGTCTCTGCCGCTTCTTCCTCTTCAGAGGCAGGACTCCTCACACTCTTCCCCTGCTCCAGTGTGGGGTCCCGCCCATGGGAGACAGTCCTCCACGAACTTCTCCAATGTGAGTCCCTTCCACGGCATGCAGTCCTTCAGGAGCACACTGCTCCAGCGTGCATCCCCCACAGGGTCACAAGTCCTGCCAGAAAACCTGCTCCAGTGTGGGCTCCTCTCTCCATGGGTTCGCAGGTCCTGCCAGGACCCTGCTCCAGGGCAGGGTTCCCATGGGGTCACAGCCTCCTTCGGGCACCCACCTGCTCTGGTGTGGAGTCCTCGCCAGGCTGCAGGTGGAGATCTGCTCCACCATGGACCTCCATGGGCTGCAGGGGGACAGCCTGCCTCACCATGGTCTTCCCCATGGGCTGCAGGGAAATCTCTGCTCCAACACCTGGAGCACCTCCTCCCCCTCCTTCTTCACTGGTGTCTGCAGGGTTGTTTCTCTTACATGTTTCTCACTCCTCTCTCCAGCTGCCATTTCTGTGCCTCCCACAACTTTTTTCCTTCTTAAATATGTTATCACAGAGGCGCTACCACTATTGCCGATTGGCTTGGCCTTGGCCAGTGGCAGGTCCGTCTTGGAGCCGGCTGGTATTGGCTCCATGGGACGCAGGGGAAGCTTCTAGCAGCTTCTCACAGAAGCCACCCCTGTAACACCCTCCGCCCCGCTACCAAAACCTTGCCACACAAACCCAATACACATTTCAAGGCTGACAGCAATTTCTGCCACCAGCTCCACTCTTAGCAAAGTAGAGAGGGCCCTGATGAGTAACAAAAGGCATCAAGTGGATGCCTCATCACAGTTTCTTCTTTTAAAACCCTAGGCAGCTGCATTTAAAGACTTACACAAAAGAACACCAGAAAGGCTGTCATCACTAAAAAGTTAAGAAATGCATGAAATAAATGGCCCATACAACCTTCCTTCAGCTCTCTTCTACATATGCAGATGTTGTGGCAACCCAGAACACGAGGGACACAAGGCAGCTGCATTCACACTGAAGAAACGCTCTTAACATTGGCATTTCTTAATTTTTGACTGCTTTGCAGCCATAATAAAGCTTGCTTCTTTTAAACATTTGAGTACCATTTTTATGTTCTTTAGTAGGGGCCTTCTGGATGTCATAATTACAGCATGGCATGTGCAATATCACATTTGTTGTACCTGCTCTCTGAGGCTTGGTATTGAAACTGAAGCCCCTTGAGATCTTCAGCCTTTTTGTTCAATGTATGTAATCTTTTTTAATACGAACTTATATGTAGGTTTTGTAGCATAAAATTCCTTCAGGCACACACTAATGCTTTTTCCTCCTGGACTAAATTGTTAGAATGAGTTGCTTTGAAAGCTGTCACAATGACATAAAACAGTTACTCTATCTGCCTCTTCCTTCATTGCCAGTGGGCAATATTATTTTGTGAACAATCTACTTCCCAGCTGATGTTGCCCACAACAAAAAAGAAGCCACAAAGCCAAAAGGCAGTCTTTTCAAAACATATATTTTAAGCATCCCATAAGGTCTAACCACATGTACAGTGTCACATAAAAATAAATGGGAATATTTTACACTACAAATTAAGTAGCTGGTGGAAGCAGAGGAGAAACAGTGGCAGAACATTTACGGCACCTTGCTAAAGATACAGAAGGTTTTTCCAGACTCATGTCAAAAATGCCCCCCTCTACCAGCACAGCTGTAATGGGCACATGTGTCCATGGCCTCACAGAAATTGTAGTTCAACCATGTGAGACAGCCTACTGCCACCTCAGAGGCTTTGACCTTCTGATCATGAATGCAGTCAGAATGTATTTATTTCAGGCTGAACTCATCCTTGAATATGAAAAGTAGTTTTCTGTCAAGTCAATGCTTCTCCAAAAGTAACCACTTTGTAGAGCTCCACTTTTTGTGAAAAAGTCTATTCTGAGAGCAGAAAGCATCAACCCAAACAAGCCATGGAGCATCCACCACTCCAGCGCCTTAAGGGAGGAGCTGCTCATCATCTCCTGCTCTCATTCCTTGTGCTCTGGACTCCCAAACCAGACTACATGCACTTCAGAATATTCCCTTTTTTATAGCACACTATGAAAATCATGGGGCCATGGAGTAAAGAGGCATCTGAAGGAAACTTGTTATGAAGAGCATCAGTGACTTTTCTGACACAAAGCCTTTTTCCTTGAGATATTGCCTTTTACCCCAGAGAAATGGAATAAAAAAAGAACAGAAACAAAAACAAATAATACATATTTTCTCAGTAACTTCTTCAGATGGATCTTTAACCAGATCATCTGAAATGGTAAATCACAGCTGAACTTTGAAAACATTTCTTTCCTTTACAATAATATACCAGACTTTACCTTCTTGCTCACGAATGTAGTATCTACCTGCCTGCAACTGTATAGAAACAACTTGAAACGCCAGCAGTACCTTGATCCTGCTTTACCCAAATGACTGGTGCAATCAAAAGGAAAGACACAAGCAGATGAAAACCTATTTTCACTAATGCAATAACAGTAATTCTATAAACATATTAACAATTTCCTGCCTCACTCTTAATTTTATTTTCTCTCCCTTATATTCATTTAGAAGTATAATGATATCATTTGTTATTCTGTCTAGTCTTTGTTGAGCATACAGGCTAGGAGAAAGACAAATGAGATTGTTGGCATTTAGACAAAAACGCAGATACTGTGGGACATAATTTGGGTAGAACAAATTATTAGGCAGGTACATACTTGTAACTGGTACTTAGTTCTGCAAGTTTATTACAAATGTGGTTGCATTTGTAATGGGTCCACAATGTGCTTCCAGCTATTACTCAAGTGAGTAACTCTTACTCAGGTTAAGTTCAACAGAATTCAAGGCAAACTATTCTATGATGAAAGCTTGCAGAAGCCAGCGCTGCATGAGTTGGAGTTGATCAATATGTTTGATGTCATTTATGGTTTTTTGTTTTGGTTTGGTTTTGATTGGTGTTTGTTTTGGGTTTTGTTTTTACTTTATTACTTCAAATTAAATTTATCTGTAATTTCATTTGTAGAAAGTAGAGACAAAACATTAAACCAGCATGCTTTCAAATAAATCCTAATTACTTACAAATGCAAATACATCAACTGGCTTGGACATGCAATTAGATAGCTAATTATTATAAAAAAAGACAATTGCAGATTGTAATACACGCTGTCAGGTCCTGCGTTCACAAAATATATCATCTTCAAGTGGCCTGGGAGGAAGCTTTTGCTATTTTTCACCAGATATAAATGATGGATGGAGTCACTGGCGGGATCGACAAGAGCCTGCCACAGTGGGAGGTGGTGATGTGTCACCTCGCACTTTCCCTGGCAGGAGCTTACAAGAGAAATGGCAGGACTGGGGTGCTGGTTAGAAATGCTGCTAAGTTGTGGCCTTCTCCTGGGTGCTGCCAGCTGCACACCACCTCCCATGTGAGCAACGGAGAGATTGTAAGAACTGAGCAAGAAGCACATTTGCTGGTTCCACAACTTCAGTATTCTCTTTGCTTTGACATTTTAAAAGAGGAGTTCCACTGAAACGAATATACTTTTACAGTTCTGCTCGTCCACAAAGAAACTTCTCCATGAAATCTTTCTTGTTTAACAGTCTCATTCAGATCACAGACCTACCCATAATCCTTCAAAAGCCTCCCATCTCTTCTTACAGACACATAGCCTGACCCAGCAATGCCACTCCAACAACCAGCTGCCGCAAGCAAAGCTGGGAGAAAGGGAAACCAAAGCTCTCCAGAGTAAATTTCCATTCCTAGGCTGCTAAAAGAGCGTCAAGCTGACACAAAGGTAATGAAAAAGAAACCTCCTCTCCATGAGCCACCAATCAGCAGAATATGATTAGACTGGGATCATGATAAAACCAGATTTGCCCCCAAAAAAGATTCTGCAGAAGCAATAACTCGCTAACAATACACCTCATGAGCTGCTCACTTGCTGATGTAAGAGAGATCTTAATCCTCCTAGAAAAATCACCAGAAATGAATAATAAGCTGTGTTTATTTTATATGTTATTTTTAAGCATTTTCCTGTTGATAAACTCTCCACATTTCCAGATGCTTTTGAGACTTTATATATCATGGCTCCGATAGCAATTAAGAGAATGCTACACAAATCCATCTGACATAAGTTATCTTTTTGTGCCAGGATTTTGCCATGTAGTACTTCCAGCTGCATTCTTTTTGAAATGCTATTAATGCTCACAGAAATGTAAAACAAATCTGTCATTTACCTTTTTTTCACTGTACCAAACACACAAAAAGTATAAAAACACTGAAAGCATTTTAAAGCATTCCTAATTCGCTTTGCCTACAAGAAGCTAAAACAGTTTTCCAGATCAGCCCATGAATCGAGCATCAATATAAAATGCAGATGGCAGTGCTATTCGGCATGCATCCACACCAGCCAAGTTCCCTGTCAGACCACTCCTTTCACTGTGTGTTTTGTAGCCTGTGGCACTGGTGTAAGACTGCTTCAACTGATTGATTCAGCTCATTCCTAGAGTTACACATTAGAAACGGCAAGAACAGTAAAAAGCATGAGCAGAGACAGGGGCAGTAGAAGAGCCAGACAATGAGCCTTGGTATAAGAGTAAGTTTAGCCCAGCGATCTCAACAAAGGCAACTGCGGCAAGATGGGATTTATCATAAACCCCTTTTGATCTCGTACGGTTGATGTGACCGCGTTTAGGAGAGAGAAACGCTAACGTCATCTGCATGACCTAGGTCGCACTCAATGTACCTGACTGTGTTTCTGCCCTTTGGGATTTTTTTTAAAAGCACTCTCAGGAATTTCTCTGTATATAAACCCCTCACAACTCACCTGCCATTTTTAAGGCTGTGCTTTGGAACAGCTACTCAAAATAAATAATATCCTACTGTGTGAGTAGCCCTGTTATAAGCAAGGAGACCATACATAAGGTGAACTAGATCACTGTGATTAAAGGATTGCAGCACTTTTTCCTTAATCAGCAATTCACAGTCCCTTTTCTTTTTAGGTGTACAGTACCATGGCTACCCTAACTACAGTGTGAGATACTTTTCCTCTCAACAGCTCTTCTACTTCTGGTTCCCCTTTTTTCTCACTCACACACTTTCATATTATTTCTGTTTTCACAAAGCTCAGCTTGGCTACAAGACTAACTTCTGTTCTTATTCCAATATTCTGGGGTGTCATATGATTTTTTTTTTGTTTTTCAAGATAGGAACAAAGTCAAGTCATACCAATTCCAGCCACCACGAACATAAAGGAAAACGCTTACAGTCAGGAGCCATGAGAAAAAAAAACCATCAAGGTGCTTTCAATGCTATATATAGACAGGATATATATACTGTGCCCTATCCCTGCTGAAATCTTTGATTGTTTAGGCAGCAGTCTATGTCAAAATCCATTTCAATAATACCCTAACTGGCTCAGCAGCCTCCTCTCATTTAGTAGATTCAATTGTCTCTTGCTGATGGAAGGCAGAAATCACAACTAAAAGATGCCATTTACAGTACATTTCTCCCATGACTGTAATGTTTTATCACTTACAATCTTTTGGACAGGATTCCATATCATGCTCAATGTGTCATGAAAAGGGAAAACAAACATGAGGCAGCAGCAGCAGCAGCTTTGTCACATCTTTACTGAACTCATTAATCAATGTTTGTACCGTTAGTGAACCAAAAACCAGGCAGGACAGCAAAGGCCCAGAATGCTGCCTTGGGGCTTTTTTTTCCCCCAATGCAAATAATTTGCACGTATTTCATACTGCTAGAAGTCACATCTATTATTCAATTATTCAAAATACTTCAGCATTATTCATATTTTGTGAGCCCAGAGTAAAACCAGGTTAATTGGTTTGTGTCAGATTATGAGTCTAATCCAGGAACTCCAAGCAGACAGGTCAGATTAGCGGTACTTCATTCTTTTCTCAGAAAAATACATTACACTGAAAGGTCCTAATCCTGTACAGTTGAGAAGCGTGGGAAAACTGTCATTAAACCAAATAAGAACACTTTCAAATAATAAAACCCATTCATCTTTGTTGCAGTAGGAAAGAAATATATCTAATAAAAAGTAATTTAAAATGTTTCACATATCTTTTTTCCTAAAACAAAACCAAACCCAAACAACCACAGGAAAAACAAAAAACAAAAAACAAGAAAACCCACTAAAAAATATTTGGAAAACATTCATTTATAAGATAAAAACATTTATTTTCAGAGTGCTTTGGGGTTATATGTATTTCTGGCTAGATAAGTAGATTATTACAACTAATTTTCTTTCCTTGCACATTGTGTACACTAAATTGAGGAGGAGGGAGATCTGGTGGGTTTTTGCAGTAAGAAGCATTCATTCAAGGAATGCCCTGTGATGTGTTTATGGCAACATCAGCTAATGACTATTCATTACATCAAGTGAACATGTTTAATAAAAACTTGCTCCCCAGGTCTGCTGAAAAGAGCAACAACAAAGCCATTAGGAAGAGTCTGAAAATCATACAAATACACCCCCTCTGGAAAGCCCTGAATGATGTAGTCTTCCCAGATGGTCTCCTCATTTCTCACGGGGAAAGGGCCTGGTTGTCAGAGATGCTGACCACCTATAACTCAGGCAATAAAATTTCTGCTGTAGGCTCGAAACTGAGAACTGATTTTGTAAAACTATTAAAACCCTGTAGTATTCACTTTGCAAAGATTGCTTTTCTTGTTACCGTGCTATACCTTCCATTTCCATGAAAAAAATGTATACAAGACATAAAGGACACAATGGATTTAGGCCATATCTTCCAAGGACATTACCTGGCAATAAAACGCAGAGTTGGATATTGCTTATTCGTTGAGTGCACACAGTGGCTTGTGTTGGCTACCTTCGACCTCCCCTTTCCAACTTCACCTCAGCTCTGCTTTGCCCTTTTTGTAGCCGATTTCTCACTTACCTATTATACTGTCTATGTCCTTTGCGCTAGGGTTGTAGAAGCCAAAAAAAGGGTGTTTTAAAGGAAGTGTCTTCAACTTTTTGTTGCAAGAAAGGTACGAGAACTCCCCATTCACCCCGCATAAAGACTGCAAATACTTATTCTGTGAGGGACTGGAAAGACGTTGAAACTCACAGGAAAGCATCAGATTCCCATTACTGCTGTGAACATTATTCAAGCTCAGATTTAGATAAGTAATTAAACTAGAAATAGCAATTACGGCCATCAATTTTTCTACTTGCACCCAAGGCAAAACCCATTGGATCGTGGATGATCCTCAGTATCCCCACATCTTAGCCTGACTCTTTCAATGACTAATTCTATTTGTTCACATCATCAGTTGTCTCAGGGAACATTATTTACTACTGTTTCATCAATTGCACCTGAATTCTTATCATCCTCATAGATCAAGTAAAATAAATAATAAGTAATCAAAACTTGTCAAAGGCTGACGGTCATGAAAGGACAGCCATTTCTGAACAGAATCTTCCAGCATAATTTATAATGTTAATTGACATAAATGAAAAAAGACTGAATGCTTAAGATAAAGCCACCCTTTCAGAAGAGAAACAAAATGAGGTTCTTCTCATCTTTACATTTTGGTGATGCCAGACGAAAAGGACACACCCCCAGTAATAGCCAACCACACACCCTGTACTTGCCGTAAGCAAATAACTGACCTGCAGATGCCACACACTAAAATGAATAAGTGCACCTGTAGGGATTCTGTAATTTACCCCGCTGTGAGACAGGGAGTATAGGGCAACTGGTTATCCACAGAGGGTATGATTACCCAGCATGAAAAGAAATTTAATGACCTTGCAATGCTCTCTCTTTGATAGCCACTTGCTCTCTGTAATCAAAGGTATGAGGCTCCATACCACACCGTAGAGTTAATAAACAGTTTCTCCAGGAAATCTCTTTCGAAGCACCAAGAGACTACAGATTTCTACAAATACAGTTGACCTTTACATAACACTTAATTCCCAGGTGGTATCTGAAAATGATGGACCCATCTGTAAAGTCATTCTTTCATCAAATTAAATGTTTGACAGCATCCAGCAGATTTAACTTTCATCTAAGCAGAGATATAGTAACTTGCCCTGTTTTCAACAGACTGAAATTTGAAGGTGAACATACTGATTAATTATCGCTTTTCTTAAACCATTACCATTTTTAAGATAGAGTTTCAGCTATCTAGTGGGGAATATGCCTATAAAGTAAGGATTAAAAAAACCCTCAGAATTGAGTAGATGCTTTATTTGAGATCAAAAGATAGGCAGGTGTCAAAATTAATCTTTGATAACACACCATCCATCAGCTTTGAGTCTCTTCCTAAAGTTTACATTTTTCTTTCCACTGCTACAGTAATGACATTTTGCACAACACATCATGCTACACTTTATATTCTCCTATCAAAGAGATTTTCATTTTTGTTTTTAAGTCTGTATCCAAGCTTAACTTAAGCTTTGCATTTTTGATAAAGTAAATCATATAAAAGGTACACAATTGGCAAAAATGCATTCTTTCCTATTTTAAACTCCCTGGTGATTACTAGCAAAAGGCAGTGCATACCCCATTAAGAAGTGTTACGCTTCTGTATATAAAGTTTACTCCTAATGGCTTGTTCTTTCAGAATAAGATTACCTCATTAGCATGGTGGAATGAGTTTGGGTAAATGAATGGTACCTATATTGTCAGTAATGGTGAAATACTATTACATACATACTTCTCTAGGGAGATTCAAGTAAGATTTAAATCAATTCACAGCACATTTTTTTATGATATAAAAAGGTGCAAGAAAACTGGTACATCTGGTGTGAGCTGACCTTCCCTTGGGACACAAAACTATTGATCCCATCTTCTCCAGCATCTGTTAGAAGTCACGGTAAATGAAATTAAATACGTAGTATGCTGTAATTCTCATTTGTCATGCTTTCTTGCAGGCAGAAAGCACCTTTCCAAATTCTAATATTTACCTCTTATCTGTCCCCACTGTCAAGTAACAACAGCTGGACTTCACTAATCAGGAGGCAAGTTCACTTTACATTCCCTTCTGAACTCAGACCTCTGATGTTTCTCTAATGAAGAGACGACAAATTCCTCTCCTCTTCATCATCTGATTTCTTAATCATCTATAGGGCACTGACATACTCAACACTCAAATTCACAGGTGCTAATTGAACAAGCTCTAATTAAACCATTTACTACATATGTAACATCACAACAGGGTAATTTAAATAAATGAAGTCTTTTAACAGAGAAAAAGCTATTGTTAATATGTTGGAAGCTGCATTCACTTACATTTTATATGATGCCTTTCCACAGTTTTAAAATAGACTTGGTATCACAGATCCAAAGGATTTTAAATGCAAGCTTTGTTTCACTAAACAATTCAATGATGTGTGCATTATACATATAATACTTGCTCTTTTATCTGTATTCCAAAGAGAGATCATGCTCCAGATACCTTCTTCATGATTAGCCAACAATACTTACATCGAGCTTTCTCTCTTTTGTACACAGATGAAAGATTGAGACCTGTACCGTGGCATTCAGAGTCCATAACCACCTCTTAATTATGCAAACCCCCCCACACTTCTTGATATTTGGTAGCCATCCAGTCCTGAATGGACTGAAAAATCAACCTATATCTTTCATACAGCAGCCACTTCATCAGTGATGAATAAGTCCTTTATTAAAATTTCTGAAATATTTTTTGGTGCAATTTTGAAGTCATTCACATAACTGTAGAAAATCAAGTCAATAGGAGGAAGCTTTAAGAGGATCAAAATTTGGCCAGTTTTTTAAAGAGCTGTTAGTCATTGTGAAGAACCAGAGCTTAGAAAAAAGACTGACAGCTTGTTCTCAAATTTAAAAAAAAAAAAAAAAGAAAAAGAAAAAAAAAGCTTTTTTGTCTACGTAACATATGTAACATGCATGTCACTTACACAAGGGTTTCAGCAAAACCTTCACTGAATTTTGACTACAGTAATTACGAAGGAATTGTTTTTACAGGTGAGTCGGTTAAGATTCATAACTAAAAAAACTCCAAACAACTCCTCCTGCAAGTCCCCAGCCTCAAAAACTTCTTTACAGAAGGTCTATCATTTGGTGCCACCATGCACCACAGTGTTGCAAGCTGAAAAGCTAACTCCACACCACTAAACCAAACCACCCTACCGCTGACATTTCAGCAGGAACCTCAGTCTGCATTTCTATGAGCACTGGAACAAAGGTGGAAAAGACTGGCCACAGAGGTGGCATAAGGAATCTTCCAAAATACACTGACCTGCTCTAGGGCAAGCTCCGAGTAAAACACCGTAATTCTCTCTTAGCAAGAGTTGTTATTCACAACAGCTTTGTTCAAGTTCAGGATGAACTTTCAGAGAGATTTACCTATAGAGAAAATCTGAAGTTTGGAAGAAGCCAGACTTAAACATAAAAATTTGTTTCCAAACATGCTAAATTTTAAGATGCAGCCTTCCTTCATATTTTAATAGGACCTCAGATTAAATAAATCTCAGATAGATTTCTGAATGACTGCTCATGAAGTAGAGCACCACAGAGCAGGAATAAAGCTCTGACACAGAGTGATCTCTAATGTAAAAATCGGTCAGACTTTGCAGGTTTTTACTAAATCTTCAGCCTAAATTACTTTATTACTCAGAGCCACAGAGAGATTAATATGGCCTTAGAGCCCTAAAGCCAACTTAATTTTGTACCACCATCTTGTACTGGCTAGTTAAATATTTTTGTGTAGTTCTTTTCCCATCTCTCAGATGCTCAGACCATTATGGGGACCTGAGCAGGATTGCTACTTCTGTCAATCCAAAGTGCAAAAGGCCTTTGCATTTCTTTTAGTAGACATTAAAATCAGAGTTCATCTTTTGAGAAAATGTCTCCATCACCCTGATTAGGGCTTGCCCCATTTCTCATTCTTATTGAGACAAAGACACAAAAGAAGTAGGGTGAAAATACTCCTTTTGGAGAGGGGTTGCAAGTAAACAATTTTGGCACAGGGTCGGCTCATTTTATCCGTCTAACCAGTACAATGTAATGACCATATATTTAATATATGTGCTATAACTAATTTTCTCACTTAAAGAGCCATCCTTCTTTCCTCTCTGCTTTTGCCCTGAAAAGTTTAAGAACTTTTGGAACACACATTGGAACAACTCCTTGGCAGTCACATCGGTTTTGAGATCCAATTTCACCATGATGAAGGAGTAGTCCCTGACCCAGGAAAGCACTTAAATGCATGGTATGCTTTGCTTTACGGTAGCAATCCGAGTAGTTCAGTTTTAGTGAGATAACACTACTACTAAGCCCCATCTATTTCTGAGTACGCAAAAATAGAGAAGGTGCCTTCATGAATCTGGGTTCTGCTTTGCAAGGGCCTGGGGAGTTTTTCCCTTTGCTGATTTCACAGCTCAGAAGAAGTAGAGAAACAAATTTGCCTCTTGACTGAAGGACTATCAACTTCGCAAATAGAAACACAGAGTTTTCTCTTTGCTGCTCAAAAGTAGCTTTCAAAAGAAGTGGGAAGACTGGAAAAAGTTGGTTTGGTATAAAACATTAAGGCTTTATTCTCAGTCACCAACTTGAGTTTTTGACAGGCGAGGGAAAGGGTAGACTAGCAGCCCCCAAAGTGATAAACAAGTGGGAAACTCCTCAAGACAGCTGACTCTCTGTTTAAGTGGAAACACAGGCTTGACTGTAAACTCTGGGGATCCTGATCAAAGCAGGTCACCCGCCTTTGCAAAACAGACCATCTGATCTCCATTTTATATCAACAATAGATGAACTGATGAACTAGCCACAAGTCTGACATAATAAAAGCAAAAAGCTTTCAGCCTACAATAAACTTACCTTGAGGCTACAAGAATGTCGTCTTTGAATGTTTTCTGGCATTACTTGATCTGTCTCACCCAATTAATACTAATACGCTACCCAGCTAATACAAGGACTTCAAGGATTTGTTGCCCATCATCATAATGGTGATGAAGCATTCAGCACAGGATAAGAGTCATACTGTGGTTTTGTTCTGTTCTTAAAAATTTATTCAGTGAAGTAAAATTCCAATATTATGCTGCAATACACTTGTATTATGTGGAGGTTTATAAATTCTCCTTCAGCATCCTGTGGCCCAAAGTTTCTTAAACTGCTATTTAAAAATCTTAAAAATTCACCTGCCATTCACTCTCAATTTCTTGCCTTTTTTAGAAAACTCAGTTTTAGATACACACACACACACAAGTATGTATACATAAAGAGATATACCTATAAATATATATTCAAAAGCATGGTTTATAATTCCCAATATTTCTGTCAGCACTATCACAAGTTAAACATTCTGAACAGCTTCATTCTTGAAAGAAAAAGATCCATATTTGTTCTGTATGAGAGCAAGTAAGATTTTCAAATTTCTTCAGAAACATGCATGAGCTAGCAGTCCTAGCTACATCGGCATGAAGGTTCATTTACCTTGATGAAAACCAGGGTAGGGGAATCTAAGCGGAGCCTCCATACACTTCCAGGGCTAAATAGCCACTTTAAAGCTTTTATCTACACTGAACTCCCACGGGGAGCGTCAACATACCTTGATCTCTTTCTACTCTATTCCACATCTATAAAATGGGGATATTAGTCAATGCCAAAAAGGAGCTCTGTAATATATTAAAGAGTGTCAGGTTCTTCAGTCACATGAACCACAAATTCTTAAGTACCACTGCACAAAAAAGCTTACTTGTGATTCCAATGCAAAAAGTTTGGGGCTTTAATTCGGTATTATGTTTTAACGTCTCTCTTTAAAACACAAAACCTACTTCTTTTGCCAAATCTGAACAAAAATAATCTCCTGAGATAGCTGCAATCTCAGCATAGTAATTACTGCATCTTTTAATATGCTGATTTTAAAAGGCACACTTACTGAGAAACAAACTATGTGATCCCCTACATTTGGCAATACCATAAACTAAAAAATAGTGATAAGAAGTCTGCAAATGCATTTTATGTGTGGAGAGCAACATATGCCATAAAAATTGATCATCTTATTTTGCATATCTCTAGACATTGGATCCCCTCTGTCACAAATGCTCTTACTGCCAGTTAACCTTTGATTTTAACAGGCAGCTCATGCCTGACATTTAATTAGTGACCCAATTAAATCTTTTGCTGTTCTCAGCTTATTTTATCATTTAGAAGTAGGAAAAAAAAAAAAAAAATCAAGACAGGCATGAGGAAGAAATTATAACTGCCTTTATCTGCTGTTAGAATAGTCATTCTGGAAGTATAATGATGTCTGGTTAAACCACGACAAATGAGATAAGGACTTTGACCATTTCCTTAATATTGGTATGTTTGTCTCAGATCCTCAAAACCATTCCCAGAGATTCTTTCAGTAGTTTTATGGGAATGAGGCAATTGTAAAAAAAGAAGTATCGATGTATTATGGACTAGCTATACTGACATTAACAATACTAACACATGGTTCACCCACCAAGGTACAATAGAAAGATGTCCATGGGGACAGTGGGCTGTCATGAATGGATAACGAGTACCTAAACACTGATCTGTAGAGTTCTGTGTCCTCTCTTCAGTTTAATTTTACTCACCCTATAAAGATTTCACCATTAGCAAGCTATACATAGTGAAGTTGTTATGGTATCTGCTTAGGGTGGTCTCATTATGTTTATACAGCACAGTTAAATGGTAAACTTGCATATCTGCAACAATATTAAGCTCCTTTCCCTCTTCCCAGGCCAGGAGAGGAAGGCTTTTGTCTAGCTGTTTTCTTCCTTTTTAGATACCTTTTCCCTGGTGTTTTGTTTCTGGAAAGATGCTCCCATAGAGGAAAAGTTGTGTGGAAGTTACAGCTTTTACTGAGAAGTCATTAGGAAAGCACTGGTGCAATGTCTGTGCTAGCAGCAGTGTCCCTAGCTGGCTGCCTGCTGCCTGCCTGAATGAGCTCCTGTGACAGTCTTGGGAATTACTCCATGCAAATGAACAAACTGAAGCCTAATTCCATGAAATCTCTCCAGTTGTTACTCTTGTATCTTCCTTGTATATTACACCTTGTATGGATCCCATCATTTTTGCCTAGCATTACAGTGGTACCACAGCGATGGCACAAAATGCAGCGGACATCAAAGATCTCTGAGAATTGAACTCCTCTGCCTTGTCAGGCTAATGGAGGCAAACTGAAAGCCCCCAAGTTAACTTACAAAATCCAGCAGGCCACATTGCCCAATTGCACTCTTAGTGCACACCAAGTGTGTTCACATGAGAGTTAAAGCAGAGTAGCTAATGTTCTGTTAAATCCCACCTTGAATTACTGCACACAACCATCCCACATAGACGAACCCAATTAAGGGCAACTGAAATCAACCATTCCTCTCTTGGGGAAACTGGGATCTGAGACTGATGTTCATCTTTAGCAGGGAGGGAATCAAGGCAGGAAATCTTTGTACCCAAACCCACCAACTTCAGGTTTTATTTATGCCACTGCATTTATTTAGAAATAAAAGAGAATTTTCTTTTTTTAATAATTAATTATGGAATTGTTGAGGCAACAGCCAGAAATGTCATCAGTAAAAGTCTGTGCTACGGGTGTCTTATTAGAAGATTTGTTTATAGATTTTTGACATTTATTTATCTTTCTTTAAATCAATTTGAAAGTGACTAGCAGCACATAATTTTCTATTTTTACTAATTACAACTAAAGAGCAATATTAGGATGAGACAGTTATAAATAAAGCTTGTTGAACAGTATGTTGTCATTATTTTATCAAGCTTAAGTTATGCCAAGTTAATAGATGGAACTTAGACCACATGTGGAAAAAACAGATCTTGTTAACCCTTGCTGTGCTAGTTGCTGAAGACCATTGTTATTTCATTAAAAAATGCTGTGCATCAGTATTTACATCATTCTTTTGATGGTAGCAAGGAGTTAATGAACATCTGGAACATGCCTTTTTAAAGATCACGAACACATTCAAACTACTTTTTTCTTGGAAGTGATTCAGTACATCTGATCTACTGTGGTATAAAACTGGAGGAGCTGTCACATACAGTAACTGAACGGTTTGAAGGGAAAAACATTTCCAGCTGTAACATACAACAGTTTCCATATAACTCAGCATACATTTAGTAAATGATATTTTTCATGAGAAAGGGGCTGAGTTGTATCACAGAATTGAGGGACAGCCAATGAATATACACTAAAACTAGGATTTTAGATTTATTATTGAGGATTTGACAAGTGGATTTTCCGAATTATGCGCTCCAACCTCCAATTACTGAACTAACTCTTTTTCCTTTCTGTTTCATGAGAAGCAATAAAGTTTTGGGTTTGAGTGGAAGAGTTTTGTTCAATTAATTTTTTGTGTTGCCAACTCCACCTATACTTAATATGCTTTGGGCAGGTTCCAACAGGTAACTGGCTAGATGATGGTAAATTCGCAAACCTACACAAGTTAATAAGATCTGATAGAAGAACAAAGGGTCCAGCACTGAAATTAGTTGTATGATGCAGAAACACATCTGTAGACTCACAGCACTGGAGATCCCTTGAATCACAGCCCAGTGAAGTTCTGGCTGTCAAACTTCTACGTGGTTAAACACTGCAGTCTTTGAGAGTGTGAGTGAACTTTTACTATGTATTAGTCTGTGCACATGCTCTCCTTTGCCTAGAAGACAGATTTAAAACCTGCAGTTGAGTTGCAAAACCATTAAATGACACTGGAGTATAAGAAGATGGTCCTGTCACTTAGGGTTGGAGGAATAACAAGCTGACCCTCAGGACAATGTGGAATCTTTGCCAATATGCAGTCGTGGGCTAAAGCAGCTAGTGATAAATGAATGCTTTGCTGTGGAAACATTGGGGTCTTCTAGCTATGTGCTTGGTGGGAAATAGGGGTGACCTACTTGGTGGGCCTATCTTACAGTAGGATATCACTGCATCTGCTGTTCACAGTTAATTTACAAATAATTAATATTTGTGACATTCTACAACATACCAAGGAAATCGTTTTCTACTGGACGTGGTCATATTCTCTATTCTGTATTTTAGGATATAAGAAAAAACACATAGCAATGAAATTAAACTGTAAATAAACTGTCATGTGATTTCTAACTGAATGCGCAGATAAGACATACATGGCCAGAAAAGCTGTGTCCGCTTTATTTTCTTAATATTGAGGAACACAACCTCTGCAACAAAATACTCTTACCTGAAGATAATCTAACTCATCCTCCTGGATAACAATTGCATATTATTTCCTCCCAAGTATTTTGGAACTGATTACTGCTGGTCGTGCAGGCTTATGTCTTACCTGGAACTAGCACACTGGACAGCCCTCTTCTGCCCGGTTTTCAAGATATGGAAGTAGAGGTTCTTGAAAAGCATTTCACCACCCTGATCCAATATTAGGCAACTGATGCATTTGAGTTTGTCCTCAATGGATAAAGAACATTAACCTGTGGAGTTTTCAGTAAAAAACTACACATCACCTATTAAGAGGTTTTTGCAATATGGCTTCTTTAGTAACCCACTTTCCTCTCCCGTACTGTGTGACGTTACCTGCTGCAAGAGTCCTGATACACACTATTTCAACTGACTATGTCATATTTCGGCTTATTGATTCTCAGTTTTGTGCAGTTGATGAAACATGTACATCTACTGTGATGAAACAGCTATTTTGTAATACTTTATCAATGTGAGGAAAATAATGCACAATTTTGTCACTAAAGACTCTCTCATAATACTACTTAAGACGAATCACTCTGCATTTTCTCCCATTCTTTATCTTTATTATATGCCAAATTATTCCATTATTTATCACTTTTTGTTCTTTCTAGAAATTCCTCCCCTTGATTTGCCATATTCTTTCTTTTCATTGTTCTCTTCTCCCTTCAAATCCCTGCTTGTCTGCGTATTCAGAAAATCCTACTGTTCCTTTGTTCTCATCATTTAGTCTCTCACATCTGTGCAGTGACACACATCTGCCAGTCCTAATCCTGCCCCTTGCTCCAGTGTTGCTGTCCAAATTTTCCTCCCCTTCTCAGATACTTCCTGCAGACTAACAGAATTCACTTGTAAATCCAACTCTCAGAGGAAAGACGTCTTCAATTCAAAACTAAGGTATCTATTACTCAAGGTAAATAATTCCTTCTTAGCTCTCTTCATCAGCATGCTCCCTGCCTGCACATAGGCCAGCTGGTAGACAGCAATATTGCTCTTTTTCCTGCAGCTAGCAGGGTCTGCATTAAGCCCTGAGTTATACCCTTCCAAACTTCTACTTGTCTTCCAGAACCTGGAAAATATAGTCACTGATTTCCTAGAAATTCACTTCATCCTCATCTTGTGTACTGCAAGACTACTTCACCTTTCCCTGAAGAGGGAGCCGAAGAGCAGAGGGAGGCTGTCAGTCCCCACATGCTGGGAAATCATCTGCCACGTGCATTTTTGGTTTCTGGAGCTTTGCTCAGTTAATCAGGCACAAAGTAAGCTATGAAACTCCAGGATGGCATCTGCCATATCTAGAGAACATCCTTCTCTGGCAGACATGTAAGTCAAGCTGCCAAGTCCACTGGAGCAATGAAAAAGATCTTGAACAAGTTTTGGCCCATGCCCTCTAGTAATTTAAGTTGCTGTACTGCTTCCCATTTGCCTTCCACAATTACTGAGAAAGAAGCAGTATCGTTTGTTGGTTCACAGGCTACAAGATGCACAGAGAGGAAATACTAACTCCAGCTGACCTGAAAGCAGCATTTTTACCTTTATTCCTCACTATAGGTATGAGCCTATTCTTTTAAACAGAAGCTCTTTGCACTCTGCACACATAGAATTGACACAGAAATGAGGTTCCAACACACTCGAGGTTGGCACAGCAAAGAGGGGGCCTCTGTTCCCACCAGCGTGCCAACACTGCAAAGACTCTTTAATGTTTTGATTTTAAATAAAAACTTAAACTGGTCCACATTCGTGCTTCAAAAGTCTTCTAAAAAGAACAAAATTTATCTTTTAATGATTATTTGTTTTCATGTCATTCTATAATAACAAAAAGTAATTTTTGCATAAAATTATATTAACCTGACAAAGGAAAGAAAAAGAGATGGTTAATCTTCTTTTAAAATCCTCCAGTTTCTGGCTGGCCTGATTTCTAAACGGTGCTTGTACCACAAATGCATTTTGATACCTGAATTCCGGCACAAAAAGCACTTCCCAGGAACCAGCTGGCTAACAGGGCCCATAGCGCTCAATCACATGACTCCCTTTTACAACCTTGAGAAACATTTCTCCCCCAGACAGCAGTGGCCAGATTCCTCCCTTTTCTTCCTAATTATCATGAAGATACCAGCACTAAGCCGAGGTCCTTCTAATGTTAAGGATCCATTTGCTACTGGGTACACGTCTTCCTCCTTAAAGTTATAATCTGCCATGATAACAAAGCAGTTCTTGAGGACTCAGAAATGTTGTCACAAATGGACAGCTTTAATTACATTTGGAACAATTTACAGGTACTGAGGAACTTAAAATTAAATGCAGACAGCCTAAAAATAAGGATAGAAATGAAACTAAATGAATGTCCAACATAAAATGCAATGGACACAAGATTTACCCAGTACATGCCTGCACTGCAGTTCTTTAGGTCAATTTTGCACCCATATACTATTCACACCATTAACATGGAAAACCAGGCAAGATAAAAATGAGGACAATTAAAAAAAATAAATTGAAGGACTTGCATTAAAATAGCAATTTCTAAGCACTTGCTTGTAAGGATTGATCAAAAAATTATACCATTTTAAGACAGATGCTGCCAAAAAATACTGTTAGTCCCTTTTGGGAAATACTTGATATATAACTTGTCAGATGTCACAGTCAATAAGATATCTTTTATTTTAACATGTTACACACTAGTGTTTACAAATGTAATCTTTTGCTGTCTCTTTGGAAAAAGACTCAACAGAGATAGCATTATACTGTAATGCAGAAACTAGTATAAACTAGGTCTTCAGATCCAGCTGAAATGAAAACATTGCTTTTTTTTTAAAGGATTTTTTGCCAATGTGCAAGTCCACCCACAAAATAAATACTCTAATGCCTTATTGTCTCTGAGAGGAACAGAAAGTCTGCATATATAAAGTTAATGAAAGGATTGCTCAATTTATCCAAGCAGAAGTGCTAAAACCTTGATCGAATGTGCAGATACTCATTAAACATTGCAAGTAGCTCACAGGCAAATGGGCATAACTTTCTCCCATGGGAATATGCAGCAGATGATCAAAGACAAGCAATGAAGAATAAAACTGGCTAATATGACAGTCAAGGCTGGAAGGATTTGCTGAGATAAGAAATGGTTCTCAGCATTCTGGCAAGTGTATTGTTGTCAGACATTCAGTGCTTTCCATTTACAGAGAGTTTCATTGCTCTTTTTTATTTCAAGAATTAGCATATCAGAAGATGAAGCCTGGAGCTTTGTGGTTTTTGCTTATTAGCTAATCAAAAGCATGTGTTTCTATACCTTTTGATTTAGAGTACAAAGAAAAATGAAGAAAATAATTCTATCCACCTTTCAAATTTTTTTGCTTCCCTGAAAAATACTTACAGGCTACCTTGGCTAAGGAAACTACATAAACCCTGCTCAAGTAATCAGAGAATGTGTAATGGTGAGCGCTAGGTGAATGTAATTTCACAAATAATATTACACAGTTGATTTGTGATCATTTTTTCAATACAGCCATAAATTGTAGGGACATTTCCTCGGAACTTCCAAAAACTGCTAGTGAAAATTCTGGAAGTCTATACAAAGATAAATTCAGCATTTGATATCAACTTGAAAAATAAAAATAGACTGACCACGTTTAAAAGTCATGAGTGTCTTCATGGAAATGATCAAGACGTGATTATTTTTACTGTACAAAGAAAATAATCTGTAATAGTTTGAGGCTTTTTAAGGAGAATGATTTCACCCAAACCAAAAATGTTTATGTACCAAGAAACAAAAATAAGGAGTCTGAGTAAGAAATATGTCAGATAATTAAAAACTGTTTAAATATATAACTCACAATCATGAAAGGCTATCTATACACAGAAAAAAAAAAAAAAAAAAAAAGTCATACACAA
>JAVJGG010000082.1:17048493-17073557 GCA_035590195.1 Aviceda cuculoides | reverse complement strand
CATTAAAGTCAGAGTGCTTCCGTATCTTGTCTCTTCCCAAAGGCCTATGAGTTCATCACAATCCTCTTCTCCAGCCTTATAATCTATGCATCTCTGACAAGAAAACAAGATTCCCCCCCGCCCCCTTCTAATTCTTAGGAGAATTATACTCTATTTTCCCTGTGATGGAAGGAAGAAATAATAAGGGAAGGTGAAACAACTGCAGTGCAAATAAACCGAGAGTAATGTTCCAGCATTCAAGAATCCAAACATTGAAAGCAGTCCCGGCAGAACATTAAATCACTGCTCCAGGATGCCATCAGAAGTATAAAGCTGGGTAAACTATTAGGAACTATACAATTGCAAGTATCACTTGGGGAGAAATTCTGACAAAGAGAAGTGATAGACACATCATGTTGTGAATATACAGCATTACTTCTTTAATGTTTATATGCCCAGAGTGTTTAGAAAACAAATGCTTTCTGCATAAAGAGACACAATAAAAATTCTTACTACTTCACAAGATCTCATTTTTGGGGGAAAATATTTTTCCCTATAAACTTTTGATGTACACATCTGCTAGAGCTAAAAGAAGGTTAGAAACTTTTTTTTTTTTTTTTAAGATAAAAATCACTAGAACTAAAACCTGCAAAACACACATAACGTAGTCAGGAAGTAAAACTTTGCCTGTAATGTTTCTACACACCCCACATGAAAAGATTTACAGGACTCCTTTTGTAACCTTCTCCATTGAAAACAATATTTTGAAAATTTTATTTTTAATTGTGTAACATCTATGATGTTATTCAATGCACTGAAGTCCACGGATGCAGTTTTCAAAATAAAATTAATTATGATTGGTCATAGTTTCACAGGCAATTTGAAGTTAATTACATATTCAAAGTCCTTCTTTCTCTTTTCAAATTAAAAACAGAACTAACACCAGCATTACTTAATAGCTTATATAACAAAAATTATATCCTTTTATTCATGCATAGGCTACATTTTTATGTCACTGATTTTGTCCAGTGTGTAAGTTAGTTCCTGTGATGAAGACAGTTCCATTGTAAGATTCTGTTCAGGTTTTTTCTACATAACGAAAGCAAAGCTCAATGGATTTAATGTATAAAACTCCAAGGTATTGCCAGATTTTCAGAAAAGAGTGCCACGAAAGCTGATGCAGCTTCACCAGTTCACCCCTATTTGGATCTGTCCTCTCCTACACTCAACACTTAGGAACACAGGGTTTCCACTTTAAATATAGTTAAAGGCTCAACTGTCATTTACACTTATCTTTTATCCTTTCTCTACTCTCGGATCATCCTTTCATCTCTGACCACCCACACAGCCTGACGGTTTGGTTTTCAAAAGAGCAGACATTCTGTACTGTCCACAATATATATAGTTTTTGCCATATGCACTTCTCTTACCACTTTCTTTTTAAGGACTTTTCTAATGTCACTTTCTGACAACAGGCCAAATGTTTCCCCTTACATGGAGAAAAACAAAGAGGAGATGGTAGAAAAACAAAGCCAAAATCCCCTTCCTAAATAAAATGAAGATGATTTCCCTGTAATGAGTAGCAAATTGGCAAACTGAAGAGGTGATGAACCCAAAGCAAGGGTGGAAACAGTGTCCCAGAGAAGTAAACATCTGAAAGGCCGCAGAGGAAAACACACATGCTGCAGGTCCTCACGGGAGTATGTACAAGCACAGCTGATGACCACCCTCAAAACATGCAGAGCTTGATCCAAGCAGAGTTTTCCACAGAGTAACACTGCCAAAATTGCAAGTCTAGAGACATATTTCCCTTCTTTTCTTGTGCATTTGTTTTGCATGTGTTTTCTAGCATACTTGTAGGCCAGAAAAAATACCAACCCAACAAATAACAGAGAACATCTTCTACGTATCTATTTCAGATTTTCCTGACTATCATGCAGAATAAGCAACAGTATTGTTTGGTTACAGTTACTGAACTAACAGGTTATTAGCCTGACAGTGATTTTACAACATTCTGGTGTGAGCATACAAAATGCTACAAGAAAAGATGCAGTAAGAAAAGAGCTTGTAAATACATAAGGAGCAATAAAAATGAAGGAAATTAAAGGTCCTTTACTTATAAATATTGAAGTAATGGACAAATGGAGACAACAGATGCATTCAATGCCTTTTTGCTTCACTATTCACAAACACATTCCATTGTGATCAAACCCTTAACATAACTGATTTCAACAACAAAGGGATGAAAAATCTGAGAAAGAGTACACTTGAACATATTTAGGTAAAAGAATTGTCAGTGGAAGCCTGATGAAACCGCTCCAGGGAGTCCAGGGGAATATTGACCATTCTCCTGAAGAATTCATGGATGATGACAGAAATCCCAAAGGACAGGTAGGAAGCAAGGAAGGGAAAAATCAATAGAATGAGGATTTAGGAAATTATAGAGCAATAACAGATATAAGAAAGGTTCTAATCTAGAAAAAACATCTAGAGGATAACAAAATACCTGAGGATGGCCAGCACAGAGCTGCTAAAAACAAATGCTGTCAAATCAACCTAATTTCCTATAGTGGTCTACAGTGGGCTAAAGAGAAAGCATCACGTAGGATCTACCTTAACTTCAGTCATGCTCTTCACATATTCCACACAACATGCTCCTACACAAACCACAGAAATGTAGGTTAACATGAAACCACAACAGAACAAGTGCAGGACTATCCGAAAAACTGCTCTCAGGGACAATTACCAGTGACTTTCTGGCAAAACTAGAAAACATATCAACACAGGTATCAGTGGCTCTGTTCTGGGGTCTGATGCTTGATTGTTGATACCATTAATGATGGAATGAACACACATATAAAATCAGCTGGTGAAAAAAGTGAGAGGAAGGGCAATTACTTTTGAGGCTGAAGTTAGAAAACAAATCTTGTTGAATTGGAGCAGCAGTCTAAGATCAAAGACAAGCGAGAAGCATTTCACCTACAATACACACACCATAAATACAAGTGGTCAGTGCCAGACTATGAAAACAGGATTTGATGAATTTAATGTCACCACAGGATAAACGAATAAACAGTGTGATGCAAGATTTGCCACAAAGGACAAAAAACATTATTCTACAAATGCACTAACAGGAGTGTTATTTTTAATACCACAGAGGAATTAGTCCATTGCTATCACTAGTCCAACAGTGATGAGATCTCAGGTGGAGTACAAAAAAGATAACACCAGGCAAGCTGGCGACAGTCCAGAGAAGAACACAGATGAAAGGTTTAGAAGTGTGCTTTTAGAAAGGATTAGAGAAGTGCATGTATGTGTATGTGTGTTCAGCCTACAAAAGATGACTGAGTAACACTCGAATGTGTTTGAGTGGACAGTGATCATCATATGCTCCATGAATCTGGACTGGGGAAATGAGGTCTCATCAGTTGAGCTTGCAGCAACATAAATTTAAGGTACTAGATCAAACTACCTCACTGTACATTCAGTTAAGCATTGGAACAGAACAACCTAAACAAATAGCAGAATCCACATTATTGGAGGGCTGTTTCAAGATACAGGTTAGACATCTCCCAAAGATATAAGGATGCTCAGCACTGACTCAGATCAAGACAATTCACTAGACACCTTCGTGAGGGCCTTCACAGGCCTTTGTGATCTGCCTTTATGTTTGCTTATTGCCCAGAAACACAAGTTTCTGAATTGCCAGCTGCTTTAATATGCACATTACTCAGTAACAACTATACTAGTCAGATGAACTCAAACCCAGCTTTAAGAACACTTCTGAGTCACCAAGAATCCCAATTCTTCACTTTTTTTTCAACTGAGCTATACTTCATTGCATTGCGGCATGTATAAGCCTTCAATAACTGTAAAAGTGTGTGCACACCCACCTACCATTTCCTGTGAGAAGACTACAATGAGATAAAACCATACAACACATGAAGGTGCATGCTTTAATGGGGCTCCTTTAGAGCAGCTCACTCTCGTGAAACAACAAATCCCAAAGCTGTCGTTTTTCTTGCCCCTTGTCCTGGTTTTGGCTGGGATAGAGTTAATTTTCTTTCTAGTAGCTGGTATAGTGTTAAGTCTTGGATTCAGTATGAGAAGAATGTCGATAATGCTGATATTTTCAGGTGTTGCTAAGTAGCGTTTAGACTAAGTCAAGGATTTTTCAGCTTCTCATGCTCAGCCAGCAAGAAGGCTGGAGGGGCATAAGAAGTCAGAGGGTACACAGCCAGGGCAGCTGACCCAAACTGGCCAAAGGAATATGCCATACCATATGACATCATGCCCAGTATATAAACTGGGGGGAGTTGGCCTGGGGAGGGATCGCTGCTCGGCAAGCAACTGGGGATCGGTCAGCGAGTGGTGAGAAATTGCACTGTGCATCACTTGTTTTGTATATTCCAATCCTTGTATTATTATTGTCATTTTATCATTGTTGTTATTATTATTAGTTTCTTACTTTCTGTTCTGTTAAACTGTTCTTATTTCAATCCACAAGTTTTACCTTTTTCCTTCTGATTCTCTCCCCCATCCCACTGGGGGTGGAGGAGGGGAGTGAGCAGCTACCTAGTGCTTAGTTGCTGGTTGGAGTTAAACCCTGACACCCCTCCAGACTAAACGGAAATTCAGATCCAAGTCTCATGATTAAGTGCCATTTCTGAAGACCAGCTAGGACTCAATATTTACTAATACTGTGTTTTCTGCTTGAAGCACTGGTATGTTCAAGTTTCCCTGCTTCAATGGGACAAACACATTAATCACAAAACACACCTTGTAAGAGCTCAACATCAACAAGGTTGATAAAAAGCAAAAGTCTGAAAGGATCTGGGGCTGTCAATGTAAAGGTGTGGCACCTTCCGTAACTAATAGATGCTCGAATTTTTTCAGTTTGTGTCACAAGTTCAGCCAGCAAAATCTGCATACTGATCTTAGCCTGTCACCTAAGGGTGAGCACTGTAAACTGTGCCTGCTTGAGCAAAAGGCAGCAATACAAAGCCATGGTTATTTCTGCTCAAAACTTTCTAAGGTCTCTTTTTTTTTTTTTTTTTTTAAGATTCCAGAACTAGGAAGTTAAAATGAGAATGTGTCTAAAGCAAGTACAGAAATAGGATCTCTCAACCAGTAATTTATATCATACCAATCTTCTGCAAGGGATGTAAACAAAACATAAAGTGCTATTTTAGCATACATGCAGCCTCTAGGGTTTGTTTGTAAAATGTTCTGGATCAGATTTTCAGTATCAGATGAACAAGTTATGCCAGTGAAAAAAAAACTGAGCGCAAAGCAGACTTCACTGTGTGCAGTTGTCCCTTCCAGGCACAAAGTGGACTCTGCCTCACACAGCAACCTGTCTTCAGTGTGTCATTCTCTACTTCTCACAATTAGTAGGGCATCAAGCCAGAAAAACGCAAATGTACTTCATCCCATTGCCTTTGTATTTTTAGATATGTCGTGGTTTAACCCCAGCCAGCAACTAAATCGGCTCATGAATTTGAAAATATGCATGCTTAATTCTAAAGATATGCTGCCATACATAAATTGGCCAAAGAATAAAATGCAAAAGGAAAAAACCACAAACCCCAGAAATGACAGAAAAGATGCATGCTTACTTTATCTTTCAAAAAGAAGAGCTATTGTAATTAGCCTTTTCCCTTGTTCTTCTTCCATGAAAAATTGTGTTTTAACAGATCTTAAATATCAAGCAGCCAATCCTCCCAATAATTTGTGAGACAGGTAAGTATCCCATTTCTTTTTATAGAAGCAAGCAGAGACAGATCAACGTCCAGACTGTAAGCATTTGCTTACCAGAGTCATCCCATTGTTTCAGTACTAATTCTCTGAAATAGCTGCTCCAATATGGAAGTAAAGGTTCACAGGTGGGCTTTAAATGATTCTCTTAAGTTCACAGTGCAACATGTTATCAGAAATTCAATTTAATCACAGGAGTTCCCGGGGGTGTTTTATATGCTCAGTCCATTACAGTAAGCTACCACTAGGAACAATGATAAGGTAATAAAGTGGCTCCTGAAAAACTTATTAAATGTGCTTTTTGTATTACTGATACCCACGGAGATGACAGTTTTTCAAAATCATTGTGCCATTCTTACAGATTGCTTTACACAGAAAGGGTCACAAATCCACTTCAGCATTTTAGCTTTGTGTCTATAAACAGTTTAAAGTGAAAAGTTTCTTTCTAGTATTATGGTCATCAGGGACAGGGCTATATAGAATAAATATCAGGTCTGCAGAAAGCAAATGATGAAGAAAATGCCATGCATTGAGGGGCATAAGCTGAAGATATAAGGGGAAAGGGCTGGTTCTGAGAGACCACATTATGTGTGTCCCCCATATGTAATCCATTTGGAAAACAGAGTAGGCTAAAGTAAGGCCAAACTGCAGCAGATGTGGAAAGACACAAGAGAAGACTTCTGGCCCAAAGGAAGTTCAGACCTAATTCCAGTGCTAGCATTTAGATGAGATATAATAGTTCCTTCTGAGCCAGAAAGCCCTGAAGAGGTTATACGTGCAAAATAGAAAGACCCACTATATATACAAACAATTGCTCCACATTTTCATAGCCTTCAGAGATGCACATGCCTAACACTGTCACCAAACCATTGGTTCCACTAGGGAGGGGCAGCCTCCCTTCTCTTCTCTCTTTAGCTGCTTTCCTTGATTCTAACACCACCCTCACATTAATTTCAGCTAATTACAATCTGGCCTGTGTTCAAAACCAAGAGCTTGGGTAACCAGGCAAGGTAATGGTTCCTGAGAGCCACCTGAATTCCCAAGTATATAAACATATATCTTTTTCCACTAGGAAACCTGCTGGTTCTTCGGTTGTAGCTCTTGGCAATTCTCTTTCCAACGTTGCTGCACCTGAGAAAGGGCCTTTCATCAGGCTGTTTTTTCATTTGTGTACTGTAACAAAGCTGCCAACAATTTTAGTCAATTTACACACCTAACGAAAACACTGCTTAAAATAATTAGTTACAAAGTTATTAAAAAAAATTATCACTACAACTCATGCATACTGTCATTGCGGTAGTAAGTGTAGTATGCCATTGTCAGGTTTCTAGATGTTTTAAATTAGGCCTGCTCTCTACGGGAAAGCTAGCAGAAAATGAGTTAGGACCATAGTTTACAAAACTATTTCACACCAATCTCACTATGGCTATTTTCTGTCTCCACAGCTAGGACCTTTCACAGGTGCAGCTTAATGTGTTTGAGAACGGGTCAAGCATTGGAAGTATCTGAATCTACACAGGTAGTAGGATATCAGGAGCTGAGTATTCACAATAGCTGATTTTAGGCACCTGCAGTCTCTTTCAGCAACCTGTACCCAGATGGGATATTCCCTTGCAGAGAAGGCATCTGCTGGAGAGATCAGGGCAGGTCCTTGCTCTCGACCACCACAAAAGACTCCCCACCTGCTAAAAAAAGTGCCTAGGTGAGCAGGTCCACACCACAAGGCAGTAGAGAGCTGCTAGTGATCTATAAATTCACATTCCCAATCCTACCCTCTTTACACCCTTGAGCAGAAAAGTCCATTAGAGTAAAACAGATTTCAGGCAAATAAAAGTCCCTCAGAGGGACTATTTGTATAAAGAATTCTCCCAGTGACTGATGTCTTAGTTCATGCTGTCTAGATTGTGCTGCATATGCCCTATCTAAAGGCACCCATAATATTTAAGTCTTGCAATGAAAGTTGTGAAACAGGGATTCCAGATGTTATAATTTCTTAAATCCTGGGTAGCATACTCCCCCCAAACCATTTGAACAATTCATTCCCAAGTTACGTATGCACTAAAACAACTTAAGTCTCTTGTCAACAATTACAATACAAAACTACCCTTCAGGAAACTCTGCACTTTATGATAAATGCTAAAAGGAGATTAAGTATCTGTGCTGCAGCATCACTCCTGCCTGAAAAATCACGGGATAAAAAAACCCCATTCATTTATTTTTGGCATTCTAGCTAATATTTATCCATGGTGTTCAAACAAATTCAATACTAGTTTTCAAGGCAAGCAAAGCCAGTGACTTCTAAATATAATACAAGCTATCACTTAAAATATTGGGGATAAACTGTTCATTAACAATGAGTTTTATTATTGCACTCCAAAACCCACTAATTGTTTATTAAAAGTCTCCACTGGTCACTTTTAGAAGGAAAGATGCAATAAGTTAGTAGTATGGCATCAAGATGATGACAAGAAAGCCCTGACTTATGGCTTTAAATAAGATGAATAATGTGAATAAGCACCAGAATTTAGAACAGTTGGCAATGACAGAGCTCGCAAAATTTAATACCTTTCATTTTAGATGTGCTTATTATAAAATAATGATCTCTTCTGAAAACTTAGCTAGATACAAGTGCCAGTAAGCCCTCTGCTACATACCTCTGTAACACAAACAGGAAAGGCTACAGAAGAAAGGTTTCTGACAGTAAAGTACGACGAGCAAATTTTTCAGCATATTGTTTACAGTAACTCAAAACTGTCATGGACAGTGAAGTCCCAGGAGGAATTAATGAGGCATCAGTCCTTGGACTGCAAACAGTAAATGTCAGATAGGCACTTGCAGTTTCTTACAAATTTGTTACAGGTAAAGCAGACATCTTATGGACAGGTAGCAGAGTTTAGACAACTCCTTTTACTGTGTTGCTACTAGCAACGCTATATATCTTATCTATATGTTCTTGAATCTTGTCCCATATGAATACAAAAGATTTAGTCAATAAATTTTTATGAATCCCAAAGTGTTATGCTGTACATGATACAACCAAATCTTATGTTGCTCCCTAAACCAGACTGTAAGACACTGTAGTAACTGTTGGGAATGCCAAGCTGATAAAATAACATACTTTTTATTGCTAAAATGTCAAAACCTCAAAACAGACAACGTTCCCCTCTGTCATTGATCTAATCAGTCTGCACGAATCATGCAGAATGAGATTTTATTAATCTTCCCTGTTTCTGACCCCGCCCCCAACAAAACTAGTACATTTACATGCCTGCAAAAAATTCACTGTATCAATTCCACATGATTTTCTGATTTTTTTTATTTTTTTTTTTTTATTCACCCATCTTTCTTTAAAACAAAGTAAAGGCATAATTTCCAGTCATTATACTTCGGAAACCTCAGGGTGGGAAACATTGGTTGGAAACATTATTTTCGTGATACAAATCATCACTGCAAACTATTGTCAGTTATTTTCCCTCCCCTCCCTTTCTTCAAACTGCAGTTAATCCTCCACACCACTTCCTACATCCAACCATTCCCTCCTCCTACCCTAAGGATAAATCTCTCTCTCTGCTTCTAATGATCCATCATCAAACTCCTTTGCTTGGCTATTTTGTACCAAACCATCCCCTACCCAAAATGATTTTATCAAAATTTTTTCTCTTACTCAACACTTCCTTGACATCAATCTCTGTATCTATATTTTATAAGTCCAAGCAAAGCTATGGACACACAAAAATTAAATTCTGCTTTGTTCTCTCAATTCACTACCCAAAATGGTAAGCATAACTTTGAAGTAACTCAATGGTTTGGTTGGTTTTTTTCCCCTTCCATCTCTAAAATCTCTGCTGGTGTCAGAAATGGTGGCAGACACTCACATATGGGGAAATCAGGGAAAAATACATATAGTGCAGTTCCAGAGAGAATGATAAATGATGGTGAAATGAGATCAAAAGGGCTTTCGCTGAGATCCTAAAATTGCACTAAAGTCCCACTGACCTTTTGTGCACCAAAGTTAACAGTACATTGCTGAGGGTAAAGGATGAACTCCGCACCCATTTCACAAACGCCCTCCTGTCAGCTAAAAGGCAGCAGTAGCAAAGCCGTTTCACTTCTCTCAATCTGCCATGTCTATCAACAAGCACTTTAGTAAATTCACCTCCAGTTACATTTTTTTCTCTCTTTCAGATACTCAAAAATTATGAATCAACTTCAGGCAGTAGAGTGTTTTCTGTATAAACTGTATCCATGGCCACTTCACAGAATTAATACAATTCAATGACCAATCCACAGCCCTGCACAAATTGCAGAAAACAGTAGAAAGACACATGGTCATACCATGCCATTGATTTTTAAAATGAACTCCCAATTGGAGTCAATAATGAGATATGCTTAAAAATCAATGACATGCCTACTATGTGGTGATTAAATCTGTAAAATGAAGAAAATCCATTAAAACTTTGATACTTAAACACTCCCAAGTCACTAACATCTCTGGTTCTGAAATTCATCCTAACTGCATGTCAAGACAATATATTTGACTCAACTGCAGCAGTAGAAATTAATATTACAACTCTCAAAAAAAATCCTCAAAAGCTGGAACATAGAAAGGCAGTATATAAATGGCCTCAAAGTGCCTCAAGGCCACTATTTGTACTTAAAAACCAAATTCTTGTTGCAATGTTGAAGTGCAAGCGCAGATGATGTCTGCAATGATTTCTCAGGGTGAAACTGTTGACTGAGTAATATTAGTTGCAGCGCTTTGTCTAATCATCCATTTTTTTATTTCATCATAAAAAAAAATTCACAAGAATCTTCAGCCCTCCCCTAGGAGACTGTTAGTACAAATTGTTGATATTATACTGAAATGGCACAGAAAAACTCTTGTCATTGCCACTGAGAGAAACTGGGTCCTGGCTACACCACCTGCAGGAAAGCAGCACCGAGAAACACTGAGTTTTAGCCAAAATTAGGTAGAGAGTGGTTAGTTTGCACTGATGTCCCCATGCTTACAAAGAGAAACAGTCTTTAATTTCAGGTTCTGCAGCTGTCAGGGATAAAAGTGAGATAAACTGGACTACTAGTTTGGTCCAGATGACAATCTCTGTTCCTGTGGTTTTCAGAACTTCACGAAAATAATACTGCGTTGTTTTCTTGTTAATAAAAATGCAGGTAAAAAGCTTGGCATAATGGTGATTTACTGTACACAAGTGTACAACAACCATTAATTATCATTATCTCTGGTTGTTCCAGGTGCAGTCAGTAGTAAAAAGAGCCATTTTCAATTATCCACAGATTCCTCCTAAAAAATTAAATACCACCACCCAAGTCCCCACCCAGAAATGTGGGAAAAATTGGTAACTACCCTTGAGCAATCTTTATAGGTAATACTACTTCACTGAATTGTAGGGTTTGCTTTACTGAATTGCAGGGTTTAAAATATAGAGAATTCTGCTGGTAGGTGGGAAAGGAAGAAACATCAGGAAAAAGTTGGAAAATTATTAAGTAATAAATCAGCATAAGTCTTTGAAGTGATATTCCAATCCCCAAGGGCATCTGGCAATTATCTTAGCTTCAGCTCTCCTCCCAAGATTTTGGATGGTTAATGATGCAAAACTTGCCAGTGTTAGTAGCTTTTCACCACTCCTTCCATGCCCAGGTGCATTTACAGGTTGGCAGAAGCTGAGACTGTTGGAGGAGCCCATAATTTCAGCAGATAACTGTGGCCCCAAGGGATGTGCACCTTGGGCAGCTCCTTTACCACCTCACCTAGGGAAGCAGCTACAAGATTAAGCAGCCCATGCCAGAACAGTTCAGATATACATGTATTTGTGGCTCTAGTCCTGTACTTCAGAGAATGCTTCAATATTTTACTGTATTTTACCCTAAGCTCAAAGCTACCTAATCACTTTGCCCTCCCCTGCCAGGGCCGAAAACACAGCAGTTTCTGGGAAAAAACGCAACAGGTGAGAGGACTGACAGTGGGAGCCTTTGCCGCCACAAAAACCATCTTAAAAAAACCAACCAAACCAAACCCCCCACATTATGTACTCTCTAGGGTTTGGTACCTCTAGCTGATCTTGTGTCCACTTGATCAAGAACACCAGAAACTGATTCTTCATTTGCAAAGCCAGCAGACACACTGGATCCTTTCCAGGCCATACACAATTGAAGATGGACGGAAAATTAAGCCCTGGGTTAATTTTCATTCAAACACAACAGATTTGTGTATTGCTACAGACAGTATTGCTATAGACATCACATTCTTAACCAGCAGACATCAGACCCCAATCACTGAAAATATTGCCACCACAGAGCACAATTTGACTTGGCTACAATGGTTTCTTCGCATGTTGCTTAAAAAAAACCCCAAAACCCAAAAAACCCACCTGTCTTTTACGGCATATTTCTATGTCTTCACAGTTATCTGCTGGCTGTTCTTTCACAGCTTTGAAGTCATAGAGAAGGATAGTTCTGCCTCAAGTTTACCATGAAGCAGGAAATGAAAGTTTACCTCTTTAATTGATTTTACCCCAGTGCTTACATGTATGCATCATAACCATCTGAAAGCATGCATATAAACTGCAACAACAATTCAGATGCTGCTTCCAGAAACACTTGTGCTTAATTCCAGGCCCTGTGACTAATAGCATGCATAAAGCCAAGCAGTGTTGAAGTGTTTGTGAAAGAGCACCACGTACAGGTACAGACAAAAGACTTGCATCTTCCTCTTCCAGTCTGCAGACACATCTACTTGCCACTTGTGGCCCTGAAAAGAAATGAGCCTTTGCAATGTGCCCCGAAGGTCAATGTAGCAGATAACAGAAGGCATATTTTAAATGACATGCTTTACAGTGAGCTATTAAAGCACCTGTTCAGCATTCACTTCTCCTAACTTAGTTTAAATGATTTGTGAGGCCTCTAATGTTTTAAGCATATATATAAAAAACCTCAGTCAACATCAAACTTTGGGGATGGTACCGATAGCGTGCTTTTCACTTTGAGCCCTCTAAAAGCTTGGGACAAATGAATAGTTCAATTATACAAATACTGAGCAGAGCTTTGGTATTTAAGGTATTTTACCACTGATCTCTGTAAGACAGATTTATATTTGGGATGCATCAGCTGACTTAGAAAACATCCAGAGTTAGGCAGTTTTGTTGGCATTAACCAAAAGATTGGGTAAATTATGAAACCAATAAAATTGCCGAGATTTGTACTTTTCAAAACCAGTTGCTGCATTCCTGATTTATGAGCTAGAATTTCAAAGGTTTGTCATAAAGATAAATAAAAGAGCATGGATGGGAACATAAATACACGGACCCGACAGCTCTAAAATACACCGTTTACAGTGAACCAGGAGAGAGCAGCATTTCAGGTCATATTTTATATCTAGCAGAGCAAAACTGATATAACTGATAACTGCTGTAAAGAGTGCAAAACCATATTCCCAAAGATGGAAAACCTTTAGATATAGCTGACCAGTGTCCAGCTTTAAAAACTAAAAGGAGCTGAAGTGTTAGAAACAGACTCATGTTCACTGTGATCCCAGACCCTTCTCAACAAAAACTGATAGCCCTTTGGGAAGGGGAAGAAAGCAAGATATCGTTCTCTCATATGACAAACAGAATGTAAAAATGTGAAAAGTAGCACAGTTAATTGATTATGAAAATTCATGCATCATAAAAAAAATGCCCCTTGCCCACCATCTTGATAAATTCAGGACAACAAAAATAATGATACTTTATCCTTCAAAAATCTCTATATTTGATTCATATGTTGTAATAAATAGTACTTACAGAGCCATGTGAGCAGGTAACAGACATATGAAACAAGAGAAGCAGATCAACCAATTTTACTGTATGAAGAAAACAATCACATCAGACCGCAGCTCACAAATGACATCCTGGTACTCTGGTAAGGTCAATGCCAAGTCTGCCATTCAGTTTGCTGAGGTCAGGCTTCCACAATGTCCCATCACACTGTTTCCTGGCCACACATGCCAAATACTTTTTCACTTTGAGGACCAAGCTGTCATTTTTCACTTTGATACCCTGCCCTTTAACTGTCACTAAAGTGACACTGATGTATATCCCAGGAAACAGAAGGACAATTTTTTAAATTATTATGTGGCAGGACTTGCTCCTTTTTAAATATTACAGTTGCTGAGTTGCTATTTCCTTGTACCTTATTAAGGCTAACATTTACAATGTTGGCATGTACACAGTCCACTCATTAAGTGGCTTTGCAGTTACCAAGTCTGAAGTTAGTATTTAATTGCCTGGAAACACTGTTGTTTTTAATTCAAGTTCTTCTGTATTCATACTATCCCTCTGAAAAAATGATTATGCTCGGTATCCATATCTAGTTTCACAAACATGAGATTTGAAAAAAAAGCCAAGCCAAAACAACTATAAGCAATTAACTGTGACTATATAAACCAATACTGAATTTTCAAATTACTAATTAAAAGTGAAGCTCTCCCAATCTTAAAAAAAGCATCTCAAGAAGCACATCGTGATTTAACAGGGAAACTATGACTAAACATAGTTAAGCCTTGGCATACCACAGTTGATTTCTGGACTGAAGTGAAAAATAATAATCCTGAAATAATGAAAATCATTGGCTAAAAAAACCATACCAATGAATTTAGTGAAGGTTTACCCTTTAAGGGATCAGATTCCAACCAGGGACAATGTTGTCTTGGGAGACTAGAGCACTGCAAGGCTCTTGCGGGCACAGCCCAGCCAGGGCCAAGTTAGTGAAGGAAGCAGATGTGTTGCTGGCTGCAGGGCATGCTCTTCTGCAGCAGCCGTACAGTGCTTCTGATTTGCATCTGCACAAACCAAGACTTTCTCTGAGTCTTTAAGTACAATCCCCAGTTAGCCATTCCCTGCCAGGTGTGAGACACCGTTAATGAAGATTTTAGTAAGGCAGCAAAGGTCAGTTCCCAGAATTCATGCTCTAGGGGATCCAACCTCTAAACTCCTTGGTGCCACACTAGCTATTTTCTTTGAGAGCGCTGCTCCCTACCTGATTTTATGCATCAGCAAAGTCTCCTATACCTTTCACAGAAGGACAAACAGCTGTCAACTTGGTGGTGTTTTAAACAACATTTTCATTCTCTTGGAAGACTTTTTGTGCACCTAGTTTTCAAATCGGTACTTGTCCTTTTTTCTTAATCTAAAGACACACCCTCAATACTTAATGCAAGGAGAGTTTTTACACCTGTTATTGCCATACACTAGCAAAAAATCTGGTATGGTGGATTACTCTCACCAGTGGCCACAGAGCTACTGTGTGTGGCATGGACCTCCAGCATCACATGACACAGCAAAGAGAGGCTCCTGCCATGCAAAAAAAGATGTTCCCAAGCCCTGGCCCTGGAAGGACCAGTTTCTTTCAGCTCCTCCAGTCAGAGCCATGTGATTAGGGAGTACCCACAGGAATTAGGAACATTCCTGGGGAAATTCAGTCCCTCCCCATACTGCAGGCACCAAGGACTCACTGAAGAGTGACACTCCCTCAGTCTCCCTCCTAATTTCCCCATTGTATCAAGTACATTTCGGCCTCTAGAAGGGAAAACCAACTTCCTGGCTCTGACCTATGTTCTAACAGTTCATTTCAACATGAGTTTTGGCAATTCACAAGGAGATTTGGAATCCGCTTCTGCATGCTTCTTATATTCTCCATATTTTAGTTTAATAAGGACTTTTTTTTTTTTTTTTTTTTTTTTTTAAGGAAAAAAGCTTTGAATGGCTCTTTTATTTGAATAATGATGGAAATGGCATGTTATCATTCTGGCTAACATTTCGACTGAACAATGGTGCGTTTACTTGGCCAGAGTGTCACCTTAAACCCAGTGATCTGATGTTTTCAAACTTGAGAGTCCATAAATATGCGTGGATGTTCTCAAAGGCTGCTAGTGTAGCCAGGCTGAGCTCACAATGCAAACAAAGTGAGCAAAAAAGCCAATGCTCAAAAAGAAGTTTTATGTAACTGTTCAGAAACTAAAAACTATATAAAAACCCCCGAACTCCTTTTAGAGTAATGCCTCAAATTCAAAAGTTTACCCCATGACAAATTCAGTGAAAACTAAAACACTCTTCTAGATGATTGCTTTTTTTCCTCCTTTTCCTAAATACTTTTAAAATGTCACTGCTCAGAAAAGCCAAAATTAATGGCCCCAGATCCTGAAATCCTCTGGCCAAACTTTCTAACAATGCCACTACATTTCAGAGCGAAGAGGGTTATCAGATTTTCTACCCATTTCACCACTGACCTCTGTCAAACCTGTAAAGAAGGGAAACACAGAAGAGCAGAAAAAAGCATGCACCCACTCTCCAATAGACTGTTCACATCATAAAATTGGCCATCCAACAATACCACAATTTTCTCTAATTACCTGCCTGCACTCAAAGTGGTTGAGTCTAAAGCCTCTAAACTTTTAGTATTTCCATTGCATGTCTAAGACTAAAAATACTATATAAAACAAAATTTTAGTATTCAAAGCTGAAGTTAATCTTTGGCTGTGATTAATAAAACAAAAAAACATTTTCTGAACAACCTAATACAGGAAGTGTAGCAATCACAACTGAAGTTTTAATTGAAAAAATCTGAAATGTCTCTTGGTAAGTTTTTTTCATATTACAACACGAACTTCAATGACCAGTTTTTTGCTACAATAAAATTAATGCTCTCCAGAAACATAACAATTTTGCTTAACTTCTGACAGCACTCTCACCAGCCTGAGGTGTTCTGTGACACAGAAGTAGCACATTTCTCCCACCTGAATGCTATACTGAGGACCACAGGTATTTTAGAAAAAGCAGAAAAGGAACAGAACTAAAACACAAGACATACTCCAATTTAAAAACTTGCAATTTTCCATTCAATTAAACAAAAGGATAGAAGTAGGTAGTGAGAGGAAATCCAGTGTTGGGAAACCAGAATAAAAACAATACCAAATTTGGAGTCGCATGTAAACATCTGATAGACTTCTGTACTTACCTCCTGATACACAGTCCTCCTATATTCTGTAGATTATAATTGACACAATTCCACTCAAAAAGCCAGAAACAGAAGAAAAAAAAATTATCTGATAATTACATAGAAGCACCATATAGTTTTCGTCTGTAGCTTTGTGCTCAGGTAATGAAGTGGGATGACACCATGATGATTTTCTGCCTGTCACTATTGCTGAGCAACATGTTGTCTTCTAATGGCTAATGTGCCTGTGTCCTTAAGGAAAGGGAATATACTGACGCTCATTGCAGAAATATATATTTTCTTGAAATTGAGCCATTCTGCTGTCTCTCAACCTTACAAGCTATATCATTAGTTATTTTGAAAGCCATGGCATTTAGGTAACTCGGAGAAATTTGAACTCTAGGTGGTACATATTTCTAGGGAATTGCATGCCACACTGTTCTCCTCTCAGTAAGCAATACCCATAAAAGTTCTATTTCATGATATCTCAAACACATTCCCTCTAGTAGGCTGGAACATTGAAATCTTCCTAAATATCCAGTTTTCAGCAAAAAAAAAAAATCTCCCACCTCAAAGTTAAATGTAGTAAAAATATGATATGAAGAAGTTGCAAACATTTATGAATATATAGTCAGTTACATACGCCAAAGACACTTTGACTTCAGATCAGCTAAATCCATCTGACAATACAGTCAGGTTTTCTTGCTGCTTCCTCAGAAAGCAATCCTACTGGAGTCTCTAACAATGCTACGCAATCAAGTTGCCTGTGCAAATTAGCACACCTTAATTGGCACCAGCTGAGCTTAACTTCTAATGAGCCAATCCAATTGTATATGTAAATGTCTTCTGGGATTGATTATTGGAGCTAATAGTATTTGGGTGGCTTATTTGCCTCCCCCAAGCCATGGTATTTTAAGATAGTCTTGAAGTAAGCAACATCATCTCAATTTGGCTACAAGCTATTTGGTCACGAACCTTGATTTTAGAAATATTTTATTTCAACAGTTCTGAATTCTGATTTAAGCGCATATGAAATAGGATTGCCATGTGGTAGCACTTTACAATTGTATTTGTAAAATATACTAATGCCCTTCTCAAGAATCACTCGTTCTTACAACCAAATTGACTATCTGTCCTTATTCATGATCTATCTCATTTTTTTCTGAAAAAGATTAAAGAAAGCAGCAGAATTTCTGTCCTCTATTTACACAGCCCACAGTCTAGCCTGGCCTAGAGCACACAGCTTCTGTACCCAATGGCACTGCAGTGAATAATGCGATTACTATCCCTTGTGGCAACTTTGGCCTCTTAACCTGCATTGACCTGGTAGCTATCAATACCTAGCTCAGAGTGGGGTCAGCTTTCAGCACAAATTGACAACTGCTTTTTCAGAGCGCCCTAAAATAGGAACTTTTTATGTAAAAATGGCTTTTAAAATATGTATTTATATTTCTTTATACGCTCTTTATTTATATATTAAAATAAGACTGATAGAAACAATGCAGAATTTTGAACTTTGACTTTATCCATTTTGGCATAATCCCACCCTGAAGTCTCTCCAAATAAACCCACAATTCCTACATAAGAGCAGTTACACTGGACCAAGACAAAGGTCTACCTGGGACCCAATTAATTGCCTTTATCACCAACCAATAACGGGTGCTCATGTAAGAGAGGATGAACTGAGCATGCAAATAGTGGTACCTCCCCTGCACACCATTTCATTATCAGGGAGAAAGCATTTCCAAAGGTCAACAACTCTCAACAAAAAACCACTCAACACTGAGACCTTGAGGTGACTTGGCAGCAGCAGCAGCAGCTGAATGTGCTGACAGTCAAAGTGGTGATGACTCACCCATGGAAATGTTCCTCATCTGTAACCCATTTTGAGGCCTCCAAACCTTGACCGCTTCCTTCTAGGATACACTGCATGCTGCAATCTGCACTCAAGTCTTTCCACTAAATAGCATTTCACTGCCTCCCCAGGACCCAAACTGAACCTGTTCCCATGCACTTCCCCAGAAGTGGGGAGGATTTTGCCATCTGCGGGGCAGCATTGGATCAATTCAAATAACGCCATCTACACAGCACTTGTACGCTGAACCGTGAAATGAGTCATTCTTCCTTTCAGGAAAGAATTTCACAGTCTGTAAGTAAAAAGCTCTGTTTGTTATGAACATTTGCTTTCTGATACTAAGAACCTGGAATCATGGAAAATTCAGATTGACTGGTCCCTGGAAGAGAAAAATGTCTAATGTAACACTGGTAAATGGACTGTGGGTATGGGTAGAAACATCTGTTGCTTGAGCAACTTGGGCTTTATTTTTCTTTCAACATGGTAATGTGAAGCACCAAAGAGAAACAACGTCTGGCACAGAATATTTCATTGTCAGCTAGACCTTTTGTAACTTGTAAATGCACTTAAACTGGGGATGCAGAAAACAAAACTAACAAATATTTTCTGGAGTAAAAGCATTGAGTGGAAAACAGATTAAGATATATACAGAGAGAGATATATAATTTTTCCCCTTTAAAAAGATGAATGTCTTTCTGCTTTCATACTCCAAATGCAAAGATAAAAATGTTCTGGAAATCAAAACATTCCTGATGAATTTGTTTGTATAAGCAGACTAGGCAAACGTCAAGTGACAGCTGGCACCTGAAATTTTGTAGGAAATACCAATACTATCACTCTTCTGTATTGTTACTGACCAGATGGTTATTTATGGGCCTTTTGACCTCAATTTCTTTTAAACTGGGAGTGGTAGAGTTGAACAGAATATAAGATAAGGGTAATTATTTTTAAAGAACTGCAATGTAAAACCAGAGCATTATTTTTTTTTTTCTAGACTGACATCGACTTCAATACAAACCAAAGGCAAATTGTCTGGCAGGAAATAAGACCATTTCAGCTGCTGATTCCAACTTTTACTTCACATTTTTTATTTCCCTAGGTAGAATATATCAACCATAGAAATCATCACCAAATTTTGCTAGAAATTACCTCAGAGAGTACTCAGTCTACATAGAGAAGTAAAAGATTTATCTTGATATCATTTTGAAACCACATGGAAGTGATATCTTTTAAACGCAACTTCTGTTAAAGGTGGGTTTCAAATCACATTCATACAGTAGATATTCAAATAACAGAGTGTGAGTAACTATGTTTTCTCTTTAAACAAAGACAGCATGGAGGTTATAATATTTCTAAAATCACCTTTTCAGACCCACTCAATGCCCAAGGCATTTAAAAAAAAAAAAAAAAGAAAGAAAAAGAAATTAGTTCAAAACAGATCACAACAGAGTTAGATAATAAAGCCTGCCTGGATATCTCATCTTTTTAAGCCAGAGAGGAAAAAACTGGTCCTGAACACACACTGCCACTACAATTACAAATATGAACACCTACACAGCTACAGCTCCACTAAAACCACGCATATTTTTACTAGAAGTAAATGTAGCTTATGATATTTGACCTTTTCTTTTGAAGAATTCCAGACCTCACTGTATCCCCTACAGCCTTATCCCAGAGTCTTTTCAGTTCTGTCTACAATGGTATTTTGTTATTTGTTCTGTAAATCCAGCACAGGAGACCTGCTGGCTTCCAGCTCCCTGCAGATGTTACTTTGGATGATCATACTCTTAAAAAGCTGATATTCATTTATACTGAGACATGCCCATTTTAAAGGAGGCCCAAACTGTCATTTCTGGTTCATTCAGAGAGAGGGGGGGCTGAAACTGTTTTAATGGTCTCTTATTGCAGAATTTAGTTATAAGAATTTAGTATTAATCCCTTTAAAGATGCATAGAAATAAAAGCTTGATGGATGAAGGTATCAGTAATGTGCTATCTGGGCTCTGCAGAAGAGAAGGATGCAGTACATGTTCTCATGTACCTTTATAGGTCACACACATTTCTGTTTTCTGTTTGAAAGTGACAGCGTACAACAGTATCCAAAGACCATGTATAATTGGTATGGCACTACTCTCCTACAACCTGCCTTATGAGCAGTGATAGATAGATGTGGGGAAAGGTACCTGGTATTTCACTTGCAGAAGTAACAGCAAAACAGCTAAGGAAAGCATAACACCAGATGTGCTATGCATTGCCCATGTCTACAGAGCAATTTGCTGTAAGAACTGGTGCACTGTAGCTGGAACGGCAATTACAGCAAACACACATCCACTGAAACAATCTGGGCCTGTTATTCTGCTTTATGGTGGCTCCATTGCCCATGTTGTTAGTGAGGAAAAAAGTACTCCATCTGACATACTATAAAGAAGAGGAGACAATATGAGGAAATAATGCACTATGTGCCTTATAAATAGGTGCCCCTCAAGATTTTGTCAGTATTGAAAAACCCTCCTGAAAGCAAACATAAACCAAAATAAGTGGAGGACGTGGAATCACAGAGAGGCATGGATAAAACAAGGGAAACTTGTTTGTATGACAAGTAATGAAACCAACCTCCAGAGACAGAAAGGACAGCCGTGAAAGAAACACAGCAACAAAAAAATGCACAGTATAAGACCACAAATTCTTGCTCCCCCATAAAACTGCCATAGCTAACTTTATCATGTTTACATGGGATGTTGGCTTGAGTTTAAAGGAAACACTCACTGTACTATATATAGTTGGCAAGAAAAAAGGTTCTCTCCAAAGCTTCTGGGAGCATATGTTTTTCTGAATACATGTAATAAAAGTAGTGATTTGTGCCATTAGAATATATATTATTCTAAAATGTGTCTGCATGGCTCAATCAGATTTCTTCATTTAAAAATATAATGCAATATAATTTTATTCAACTTTTTAGAAGTGAAATACAACCCATGAACAACCTCTTTCAAATCTCTGCCATGAGAGCAAGTTCTCTAAATGTTATTCTGAAGCACCAGATAATGACTCCCAGCATCTAAACCCCAAACCACTTGTGAAAATTCAGCCTTTCAAAGTGCTCTAACTCTATTACTTCCAGCTGCTTGCATCTGCCCAAATGTACTGAATCTCACACACAAAGCCAGTAAATCAAAGGAGGAAAGTGTAGGAAAATGAGAGTAACAGAACTCTAAAAGACGCGTACTGAAAAATAATTTGCTGCTATCAGGGTCCACTGAATTCTACATATTTTCAGAAACACCACCAGCAGTGAAGTTCCTAGACAGCTCTTTCCACAAAAGAAGCCTTTTCAATCTTAAATGTGCCTTATATTTCAAAGTAATTTTTCCTCTAAAACCTGCCCATTACCACAGTCAAGAATGATTCTCAGAGGAATCTCACTGTAAACATATATCCTGGTGCGTGATGTTTTAAATATCTGCACATATATAGCAAGCAGCATAAGACAGCTGAAACTATCTTTCTTTTACACTACAAACACAATACATTTTATAGAGGAAGCTTAAATACATATATAGCCAGTTCAAGTAACCTGCACATTCCGCATCAGATGCAAAGGGGTCAGTAAAAATTTAAGTCAGATTTCAGTAACTTTGAAGACAAACAGCTTAACAAATCGATAATATTTCTGATGCTTTAGGATTTTAAGTATCAGACAACAGACTGGCAAATGCTCTTGATTCTGTTAAAACACTTAAAGGTTTTTTGAAACGTTAGAACACTTTTGATTTCAGTTTTTAAAAACACTTTTCTAGCCTTCCTGCTTATTTGGAACGCAAAAAATTGTGATTGCAGTATTTCTTCACTCCCTTTGGTTAGGTTTATTTTTAACAAATATGTAACTGAGATAAAGCTCATATGCAAATGCACTCACTAATGAAGGCATCAGAACTGGACTCTTTACGTTTATCTCTAAAACATTTGTCCTTCCATCACCAGAGCTAAAGGACATTTGTTCCATTTTGTAATAATAGCAGTACTCTCACCCTTCCCTTTTTGCTTGGCCACTGGAGAACCTCCTCTCTCACACATATATAAAAGATAAACACCTGATGTGCCTCCTCTACCATAAAATAATACAGTCCTTTTCATACATCTTTTCAGTTTTCCAATGAAACTTCATCTTTGACTTCAGTTGAAGGAAAACTTCAAATACAGCAAAATGCAAGGCTGGAAATATCTTTTTAAGATAAATATCTTCATAGGTCTAATTTTAAAAATCTTAATTGCACCTTTTCTTAGCCCAAATTAATTAGTCATTTTAATTATGTAACTATCTTCAGGTGGGAGGCGTCTATGTCCATTATCTAGATAAATCATACAGATGGCCTAGTTCCCTTTATTTTTAATTTCCCTGTATTTTGCCAAATCTGGCAAAATGCTTTGAAGTACAGCTAAACACAGGAAATAAAACCACAGTTTCACTAAAATGAAAGAATTCACTATAAAATTCAATGGGAATAAGATTTCAGTTTAAGGGCAGGCCTTGAACTGAGAACAAATTAAGACCACAGAGAGATTCAAGACTAAACCAAGTTGAGAACAGAACAGAATATCCCTAAGTTGACCAGCCTGCTTTGAAAATATACCAGCAGACTTTGCCAGACCTCATTGCTAGCTCTGGTGCCTCTATATACCATGTGTATACATGAGCAAACAGTCATTCTTTCAGATGCTCATCCCAGTTAGAAATGGGATCATTTCTCACAAAAGGTGGTTGGTGAGGAGCTCAGACCTGACATATTCCTCGCCTCACTCTTAACTGTTGTAGATATTCCCAAATTAACTACTAACATGCCCAGGTAGAGATGCTCTATGTAATCCATTATCTTGGAATCTAAACAGTAGGTAATGACAAAACCACTGAGTCTTAGGACATGCGATTATTAAATATTTGTGCTGATTCTTTCCTCATTAAAATGGAATATATCAACAGAGCTGTGGTTACAGAATCCATTTCAACCTGAAATGAGATTGCCGTCTATGAGAATTTAACTCAATGAAATAATTGACCTCAGTGAATGAAGTGTCAGGAATATGGATTCCTCTCCAAGCTGTTTGCGCATACCAGCCGCAGCCCTGCGGCAAACGATCCATCCTTCCCTTTGCTTCTGAATGGTCTTTCCACATCTTTCCACAAGAAGACCATTTAAAAAACCTGTGCACTTGAAGAAAGCAAAATACAGACATGACTTACACCATTTGCTCTTTTTTCGCCCCTGTTAATATTTTAGGTTGTTTTTCACATAAAGTAATTACTGTTTCTGTAGTTAAAAATAAAAAAATCCCTGTCATCCCTATCTCAAGCATTACATATTTTGTTTTACAGCTTTGAATTGTGGTAGAAGGTGGGCCTTCATTATCTGACTAGTCCCATGAGTAAGGGCTAGTGGTTACAGTAATTAGGAGACTAAAATTCTGAGGAAGAATAAATTATCAACTTCACCTTGTTACACCAGTGAATACAAAGTGATAAGCTCTTACACTTTCCTACCAATAGCTCTGTCAAAGAAATCTGTATGTTTGAGCCTTAGAAGGAACTTTGAGTGAATAAAGAAGGTATGTCACAACCTTTCACAAACGCATGCTATGTGCAGAGCCACCCATTCAAACACATGTCTGGGGCTTCAGCAGGCTCTCGGTAGAGCACAGCTAAGCCCCACCAGCGAGGCTGATGATTTCTATGAGACGTGGTCACAATTTCAGTGACTCACACTGATTGAACTGGAGAATGAGTCAAATCCTCAGCACAGTTGAGCTGATGGGGTCTGGGATGCAACCTGTTTCTTTGACAGCTTGAACCTGGTGTTGAATTGGCATGACTGCTCCCACATGCTTCCTACCCAGGCAGGACGAAGAGCAGATATTACACAGCCAGTATGCTCGGTGTACGTGTTGCCAATGAGAAGACTCTTTGGTAGCCCCATTAGGTTTGCTAACCATGAATTGTGCTTTATTACAGACACTTAGCAATAAATATTCATGTAGTGTAAAGCAAGTACTTAAGAGAAGTGGAGGAGGACAGCATCTTTAGAAGCCAGGCCCAAATGGTATCCACTACAAATTGCTCCACATTGAACAAAAGACACTCTAAATTAACAGTAACATATCTCAAAAACTATCAGGGCAATGGGTTAAATTTGAAATTTCGTGGTGGGATTTGTAATAGAAAAATAAGTGTCTCGCCTAGGTAAACTAGACAGTAAAGCTTAGGTAAACTAGACTAGGAGGTGAAAGTAAAGTTCCATAGACACAGAAGAATGATGTAGCCAATATAAGAGATTAAGATTTTAACTAGAAAGTCTGCGAAGGAGTACTGCTGATGCAAACATTGACTTTCGGAGTCATTCCATAGAAATGGATGTGGTCCACTGTCGCGGTCGAGACGGACAAACGACACGTACGCATGCTATAGTACAAGCAAAGCAGTTTATAGTAGCCTCTCT
>JAVJGG010000082.1:17034073-17048393 GCA_035590195.1 Aviceda cuculoides | reverse complement strand
CTCTCAAGGGAACACTGTAATCTTGTCAAGGTCAATATCCTCCCTAGGCCCCTCGGTCCAGCCGAGGTCCTCCACAGTCCACAGTGTTTAACACTGCTAAAAGAGGAAAGGATAAATATTTACAGGGATCACTGATTGACAGAAAATGGAGACATCATTTTTCATGCTGATAGAAGTATTCAGAAGGGAGGTAACCGGAAAGGTGAAATGGATGAGGGATGCGGTGTGTGCTAAAATGGTTGAAAAAGTGAGGCCTTCTTCAGGGCTTGGCTAAGAAAGCATGGATTAGAATAAGAGTTCCTGGGAATATGAAAACGAAGAACGGGTTTCCTCAAAGATATAATGGTTTAAACATTTCACCTAATATTGAACTCAAATCATTACTATTGTATGCAACAAACATCAACTTAAATTATTAAATCAGCACTCAGTTGGTTTTGAAAAAAGTTGACATACTTAAGCTTGAATCTTTTTTTCTCTTCTCGTGCTCTCTGACCCTCATATTACTTGTAGTGTTGTTACTTAGTAGATAGGTCACCCTTTCCTTCACTCACTTTTTTTTTTTTTTTTTTTAACATGCCAAGTGAGATACAGAAAAGGTGCACTTCATCTTGTCAGGTTGTGTCTTATCCTTGCTAACATTCAAAAAATAGAGAAGTCCTGTGTAAAAGAAAAAACAAATGGCATCAATTGAAGCCTAAAATGTCAGCATGAAACACGAAGGCCACTTCTTTTTTCACAACTTTGACCATAAGATATCAACACTTCCAAAGCTTGCTATTTCAAATAGAAAAGAAAGGATTAGAGCCACAAGATAGCCAACTAAATTAATTCACTGGCAATCTGCTTCCGTGCTCAGGATCTCAGGCTTTAAGAGTCTACGTGGGCAACATAAACAAGCTCCTACAGGGAAAAGCCCACATTTCACTGCAGTGTATGATAAGAAAATGTTCTTTATTTAGCTTCAAATGTAAGGCAGATAAATATTTACAAGATTAGCTCAGCATAGTTAACACCAGACTTCTGGGAATTTTGTAAATTCAAAGTTACAGTTGCCGCTCTGGACAAAATTCCTCAAGTGGAGGCAAATTATGAGAGTCTTTTCACTCTGTATTAGCAAATTTCATGGTGTGCTCATGGCACACTTGCTTGAAGTTTCAGAGTAACTCTAGGAGTTAAACTACTGCTTTACTCAGACGTACTTACAGCCTCTTTCAAAATACTAAAACCTTTTCAACCATATACATATGCAGCCAAACATCTAATTATATTTTGCTATACAAAGTAGTATGAAATAAACATTCACTTTAAATATCATTATCTTAATTATGTTAATGGCTTCAGGAGAAACCCACAGAATTATGGCTGATGATATTAGTCTGCTCAGTCTTAGAAAATAATACACACCCAACAGCAACGTAGATCTAATAATAATAATAATGAGAAACAGCAGAGCAGAAAGGTAACTATAGCTTAAGCCATCCTGACAATTTTGTGAACGCTGCTAAAATCAGGGAACAAAGATGCCCTGTTTTCAAAAGAATCAGAGTTCAGCCTAGCTTCTTAAGTTTAGTCAAGAGAAGAAAAGTTCTTATTTTTATCCTGGTAATATACACGTTGGTTTCCTAGCTAGTAACACGCACTCTGCCTAATTGGGATAGCTCATTACTGAATGAGGTAGACTCCCATAGACCAGAAATCCAGAAATACTTTTCCAGCCTGTACTCAATAGGCTGCCCTCCACTGTGAAAGATGATGGAGGAGGAAACAAAAACAGGAGGGCGAGGAGATGGAAAAATTTGGCTTACAGATAAATATAAAGGATGTATGACTAGAGGAAAGATAGGGGAGAAGAGAATTAGGAATGCCTTTACTCTGTGTAGATGATGTTGCTTTGCCCTTAATCTAGTGCCATTGTACCATGCCTCTGACAAATGTCACCATGGAATAATAAAGCATAAACACCATAAATGATGCAAACACATCTCATTTATTTCAGACTCCAGTTTAAGACTTGAATTTTTTTCCTGTAATAACTACAACAGAATTGGCTGCTGCAGTAGGTCTTAAGAAATAGTTTCGGTTCACTTTAAATTCATGATGGTTTCTTTACTGCAGCAATACAGGAACAGGACGACTGTCTTGCGTGCTGTGCGCTACTGAGGGACATACATTGGACAACCAGTGCATGCCTAGCCTGGTTGTCCCACAATTACTGAGTAAATATGATGTTCTCAGGATGCCTCAGAGGAACTGTATTGTTCATGCAAAACTCCCTCGAACGTGTGCTGTTACTGGGAATTAATGAAAAGATGCAGATGTGACTCTTGCTAGTAAAAAGAAAAGACCTTTGATCATACTGTACAAACAGATGGCACTGCTATCACTCAACATTTCAGAGAAAGAGATCAGCAGTTTTCATGTCATTTGGTTTTCTGAATCTGAAAGAATCACCACTGCTCTGTAAACACTTTGATTTTGGTGTCTCCTGTAACTGACAAATGCCTGCTTATTATAAAAAGGGCACACTAGCTGCTAACTAATCATAAAAAAAAAAAAAAAAATTGTTTACTCATGATGAATATCCACCAAGAACACACTTCTTCCTTCTCTTCCTTCCAAGGACTTACAGTGAATTGCAGCAAGTAGACTAGACTGGGCCTCATATAGATAATGATGAGATTTTATGCTTCCAGCAGCAAATCTCAGCCTGTTGTTCTTAGAATGAAGAACAGCTGGTTATCTACAAGGTGTATTTTCTGGATTGCCAGGGATGTTATGCATAGTATACTTCAGCGAAGCATAAGGAGACACAGAGTCTTCTCACCATCTGGGAACATGCCCCTAGTGTCATTTAAAAATAGGTTATACAAAGGGGATGCTAATGGCAAAGACTGTGATAATAATGCACAGGCAGAAACTCCTTCAGTTATCAACAGCCTGTCTGGCCCTGACAACAATAGCTGCTGCAGTACTTCAGAGGTCACTGGCATGGGCAAGACTCACTTAAGAAATATTGTGTGAGCATGAAAAAAATAGTCCTCAATTTTACAGCCTCAATTTTACAGCCTCATTATAAGATAAGAGACAACAGATGGATGCAGAGAGATGTCAACTATTTTGCAAGTATTGTGCCAAAGGATATTTCAAGGAAGGACTTCAAGGGTTTAAAAAATTTTAACAAATGTTTTCAGGGAGAACAAGGTGAATAATTTGTGGGACGCATAAAAGGTCTTATCTCAAAATATAACAGAGAGGCTGGCCCGGCTGAGGAGCTGACTTCTCAGTGTGGAATCATAAGGAAAAGAGGCCACAGAAGCTAACACGTCCACCTGTTACACTACAAAAAGGCAGTGCAAAAAATGAAGATAGCCAAGGCAAGAGATAAGGATATGATCTTTCCATATCCCAAACAGATAAGAAGAGACCACAATTGAATTTGGGAGAGCCTGAGAAAAAATAAAGACAGCTGGAAACAAATGTGAGACGATGTTTGGATCACAGTTTCAGTTCAGTGGCTAGCTAAAAAAAAGTGTTTACTTTAAAAATCTCCCAGTGTTAGACACAGCATAGATAGAAGGCCCTAGACTAAAGTAGCAGTGGCCCCTCATTACAGGATGAGGCACAGCAATTTAGATTGCAATGATCAGTGAAGGAGACAGAGAGAATTATTTTTGGGAAATGTGACTGTTGAGGAGCTGAGGCAAAGACTGAAGAATGGTAACCTCACGCTTGGGTAAGAGAGAGCTCACCCTCACTTATATATGTGCTTTAAACAGATTTCTGAATAACTTACACAGAAAAAACCCACAATAATTTAAAACCATTGTTCCCTCTTCCTCAAAAAATAATCGGGGTGACAGCACGGGTGCAATTTTCTAACTATACAGAATTGTAGTACTTTATTCTTATGAGAAATGGTTTCCTGAAAGAAACTCCCTTAATGCATTAAGCCTTATGTGCTTCAATCATAAAGATGCACAAAGAAAGCATGGGGAGAGCAACATACTTCAGGCAATTAGATACAAGATGACATAGCTGTCATTGCTCATTGACTTCTTTTGACAATATCTACTGCAAATGGCACAGATCCCTATGGAAGCCTTTCAAAAGCTCACACTATTTAATCTGCAGGCATTTTAATTAGAAATAAAAGTGATATTTTCTTCTAACAGTCTGAGAACAGGGTGAACAACAACGATCCAGACAATCTTAAAGCACTTGAGGATAAGGCTTTCAACAAGTGATACGCCTTGTGCACACTCAGAAGCCGTGTACATAGCTTGGTGTTTCAGAAGACAGAATGGCAAAATCAGGAATACATTTTCAACGGCATGAGAAGCAAGTGTTGTGTGATTCATTCTCCAAAGAATGTGAATATCTTGTTTAGCTCCGAGGCAAAAACTTGGGGGGCGGGGGGGGCAGCGAACTCCCCCCCACACACACACAAAAAGAAAAAAAAAAACCAAAAAACCAACAGAAAAGCCCTGTTCCAGGATGCGCCTAGAACATAAAATCCTGTCTGGCATATGCTACGGCATGTTATTGAACAGAAACATGCTGTGCACGCATGCTGCTTACAAAGAGATGACCTCGCCAGTAATTTTGCAAGAACACCTCTTCTCCTGCCATCCCGTGGAAGAGCTCTGAAAAATCAGCTTTGGGCAAACATCCAACAGGAGATGAAGATGAAACCAACAATGAAAAGCTCTAACCTACAGCACTTGGTAATCAAGCACATTTTCCAGGCTGAGAATGAAACAAGCCCCCATCTTTCTCCCACACTGGTAGCCACAGTTCAGCATTGTGGTGTTTATGATACCAAGCACATGCCTCGGGCATTCAGCCACAGTCCTGCCTTTCTGCTCAGTCAGCCCTCATGTCTGCAGAAATCAGCTGCCATTATTTTAAAGGGGGATGTACTCTGTTCAATTTACAGGTTTATCCAGGTTTTGCTTTATCCAGGCTACCCCATCCTGCCAACATCCCTGGAGAGCCTGGAGCTGACTTTCTTAGGCAGATTCTCCCAATAACTTGCAGCTTCGACAGCAGCTGGCCATTGCCAGCCCAGGCAGCAAGCAAAGAGTGTGCTACTCTGCCAAACTGTGGCATTCTTTATCATTAGTTGCCACTTTTCTCCCATTTTGTGACAAATTCCAGACAATCAAAAACATATTGAGCAGAGACACAATTTACACAAGTCACTATGTTTATTCCAGCTGTGTGTCTCTTCTAGAAGAGGAAATGCCTCACTTCTGAGCAAGGCATCAAGTGAACACAGAGCTACCAACAGTGTTACAGTTACGGAAGTAAACAACATTAATGCATGAAAACAGGAAGGTATTGTAGTATTGATTTTGCACCAAGTTTCCATCTGGAATCAACTGCACTGCAAGATGAACCCAGGGAACCATGTAGTTTTCATAAATAGGTGATTTTCAATAAAGCCACAAGAATGATACTCCTTCTCTGGTTTGGGACTCCAAGATACAACCTCTGACATAGGCTTTTAACAGTTAAGCAATTATTTTATGACTTAATTATTGAGAAATTGGGACATATGGATAAGCCAAAGTCCAAGCAGCTGCGAAGTTTTGCGGTAGACTGAAAGTCAAATCAAAAAATGACCAGGTTGTTCCCATAAAAGGCTCAGTTGTAAAAGTTTTGCAGATTCCACTTCTAGCCTAGCAGAATATTCATTTCTAACAGAAAAAATGCTGTAGAGAGTGATGCAGACTGAACAGAAGAATTACAAGCACAGCAGAATGCTCTGGGATCTGTTTTTGTTCTTAAGCCCCATATAGGTTCTGCTTCTTCTACAATTTTCAGTTTGCCACTCTATGCTATGTTTCTCAGCAGCACAAGTCTCAAGATTTTTCATCTGGAGAAATCTTGCACAGATTTCTTGTACCGGTCCAGCCACAGGCTAAGCAACCTGTTCCTGGTTTTTTGTTTGGTTGGGTTTGTTTTTTTTTTTTTAAATTTTCTTTCTTGGCTTTACTGCTATGAGCTCTTTAAAGTTACCACAAGCTATTTCCTTCTACACCAGAAAACAAAAAATTGTCCTGAAATTTTAAGTTCACCTTTGAATTCTTTTGTTTCCCACCAAGAAGTACATGCTCTAAGTGGATGTTCATCTGAGCAGGAATACAGCAGCAGACATAGATTGCTACCAGCAGTTTGAGCATTTATAATTTTTGACACAAGACCTTGCAAAAGTTACAGCCATACAGGAGTATAGTTTTGATAATAAATTGCAAAGTGAATTTCTAAAGACATCTTTTCCTCTGTTACAGACCCCAGATGTTTTAGGAGTTTTAGGTACTTGTACCAGGCATCTTCATGCAATCCAATGACAAGTATGCTTAGCTCATTTATTTTCTTAGATCTACCAACAGAAGTCTGGTACCTTCTTGGTACTGCTAATGGATCAAAAAAGAGGTTTGCCCTACTGTAGCAGTCTAAACCACCAACCCATTCCACATGTTGCAGAGCACTTCCCATTCATTGCCATACAGGAGACAAAAAAGGCTGTCAAAAATTGCCTCAGAGGCTTCTAGAAAAAGACTTGAAACTTGACGTATCTGACACAACAGTGTTAAGAGATGAAAGGGCTTTGACCACCTTTGGTTTGTGTAGTCTATACCATTTCCCCATTTTACAGATGACAATGAAGCAGTGATTACCCAATTTAGAAACCCCAACAAATCTGGGAGAGAGCCAGAAAGGACCTCAGCCTGCTGGATTCACTGCCCCACGCACTGACCATGAAACTTCTCTTATTATCATCTGCTGTCTGTCAGGACTGAGTTCTTAATAAACGGTCACAGAATCTTATTTCATGCCCAATAAAAAGTATATTGTTGTTGCCAAGGTTTAACTGCTCTTGAAAAATGGAAGGATGAAAAACTAGGTAGCGAGAGAAAAAACAACATTTCTAAGTATAGGTGTCTTGTCCTAATCCCACGTACCTTAGGACATCTAACTATCTTCACGGGTCTGCATCAAAAACAGGAAGGAAGCTGCTCCAATATTACTGACAATAAGCATGAGCTGTTTTTTAATGTAGAACCACTGAAAAAAGAGAATTGTCTTGACTAAATTACATTAACTTCAGATAACAACATGTGCTCATCAGGCAATCCTCAAACCCACAAATAACGCTCTTTTTTAGCTCGTTATATGTTCATTGATACATCTCTGAGCATACAGTTAAACACTTTTTATGCTGTACATTGTAAATGGCAGATTACTTCACAAGACAAAATTTCTTTCTTTCTCTCCTGTAAGAGGGAAGGGCCAGTGATCAAGCATTGTTCCAGAACAGAAGGATAAGTTATAAAGCTTATTTGTTCATGTGGGTGTTCTTGATGGGCTTTTTTTGGTGGGTTTTTTTGGTCTTGGTGCTGTTTTTGGTTGGTTGTTTTGTTTGTTTTTTGTTTTGTTTTGTTTTTGGTTTTTTTTTTTTTTAATTCTTCCCTCCCCATGGCAGAAAATATATATGCTTTAATGGAAATGAAAAGGAACACAGATTTAATAATGAGAAAGAGCAGAGGGAGAAATTCACATAAATCAAAACTCATTTTGTGATATCCAAAATGTTTGGAAAATATTTTATCTGCATTACAGGACTTCAAGCTGTACAAAGTTCCCCTATCCCTAACTTCAATTGTTAACTTGCTAAATATTTTCCCAGAAGGAGATGAATTAAACATGAAAGGAAAAATTCCACTAAATACAGCCTAGAGAAAGCAGGTGCAGCTCTTGGAGAAGTGCCTGGCCCCAGTTCAATCTGATGGTGTAAATTACATCTACAACATCCATGTTGTTGCCATTAGATTAAATTAGGAGTGGATCCTAGGAAATCCCAAAAGTTATGCTGATGTAAAAATATGATAAGAGAAGGGACAGCTGGGAGTGGGGAAAAAAATGATAAGAAAAAGTGAGCGAGCATGGCAGAGTAATGTAATGTGTATGAACAAACAAGACCAGTATGAGTTATAGTCTGCATTAATTCCTTTCCTTCCCACATTTACTTTTTTGCCTAAAGGGAATGTAACATAAAGGAGAATTCCTTGTTTTAGATTATGCCTCTACTATAAAAAAAAAAAATTCCAGAACCAACATGAGTTTGGAGACTTCAGTAATTGGACCCATACATCACAGTGGGTTGTCAAAATAAATTTTTATTGTGCTTTGCAGAGCTGGTTATTTCATAAGTGAAGACCTAGGTAGGGACCAATGCTACACAGTGCTGAATGACCCCTGCAAGGTGCTAAGTGCCTTGAATGTCCATTAAAGTAAGTGAGAATTGAGAGCAGCCAGCACTTCACAAGATGCTAAAATGCTTTGCAACACTGAGCTACGGATATGTCAGATCCTGAACGCCTTTTTTGTTGTGGTTTTTCTTTTTCTTTTTAACAAGGTCTGTGTGATGCCACTTTCATCCCTGTTCTTTAGAGGCGAAGACAGCACTGGAAATGTGCTTGTACGTGGCCCTCTGCCATCTATAATCCCCTCTGGTTTTGTTCTAACCAGCACATACTGATGCGAAGGAGTAGGGCTCCCCGCACTACCGATCGGCACCATGGGAATCCACTGAGCTGCAACGGCAGCCGAAACACTCAGGAACCTCTGGCCTCCCCAGCAGCAGCATTTGGCCTATTAGAGGAGTGAGGGCTCCCGCTGAGCTCAGGCATGCTTCTTTGCTCCCAAATGCTGGAGCGTGCAGCAGGCACCCTGCGGGAGCCAAGCGCACCCTCCACGCTGCAAACAGCACCTGCAATGCATGCTCTCTCTCTCCCCGCAAATGGCGATGACCTGCATCTTCCAGTCATCGGTGCCAGACTGGGGAGGACTTTATTTGAACGCATCTGGGACATATCTGTCCTATTTACAAAACAGCAAACAGTATGGGAAGGGTGACCTGCATTAAAACCCCAGATATCCAGGCACTCCCAGCAAGGCAGCAAATCCCTATTTGTGGCATGGTACAACTTACATTGCTGGACAGTGGTTCCTTACCAGTCCAAACATACAAATCAGCAAGCAAATGAATTTACTATAATATGATAGTTATAAATGCCTGGCTATAATGGAGTGAGGAATTTTTACAAGGAACTGCAGAAACAGACATTGGCTGTGGTGGACAGCATAATGCAAGGCACTTTCATCTTGTATTATCACAGCTTGTCACATTAACAGAAGTACTTATTTCAATTTCCATGGTTTGGAGCAGCCAAAGGGAAACTTGCAGCTGATATAAAACCATGAAGCAGTCTGACTAGCTTTAGAGCAGACATAGTATTTTCACAAAGCAAGCACAAGTGCTTTCTAGGAATATAAAAAATACTGCCGTGACGTGACAGATGTGATCTTTAATTACCTCTATTCAGTACAGGAGCATTTGTCTGACATAATGAACGTCAGGAATAAAGCAAAGAGGAGATCCTGTGAAACAAGGGGTAGACAGAAAAACTATTTCAATGTGAATAAATTGACTCTGAACAATTTCTTGTCCACTGCTATTTTAACAATCAATTATACATTTCCTGTAGGATTCCATAATACACAAAACAAAGGCAGTGGCAGTCAGACTCACTAAAAGAAATGGACCTTTAAAAAAAAGAAGTGACACAATCCATTCCCTGAAAACGCAGGAGGAGGAGGGGGAAGTAAGAGAAAGGAAAGGGGAAAAAAAAAAAGAATCCTCTCTTCAATTTGACAACACTTAATTTATATAAAGTTAGATCTAAGCAAAATGTAGGATGGTGTGATTTCAGCCTATGATTCAAAATCATAGGCTGTCTGATATAAAGTGATGAGGCATTGAAAACATCCCTTTCTAAAGCATTGGTTCTAATTGATTGATTTCCATTTAGTGCTTGCCAATACAAAGCTTTGTTACATCTTTTCCCCCTTCAAATATCTGTCTAGGAACAGAGAACTGCTTCTATGCTTTTGTTTCTCTTTAGAAAATACCTGGAGTGGTAAATGGGAATTGGTGAGACAAGTGCAAAAATAATTGGGACCTGCATGATCTCTGTTGGTACGAACATCCCAAACCACAACCCAGCCATTAATAATGTAAACTGCAAGGCTTTGGGAGGCTGAGAGCATCTCCTAGGATATGTCCTGGCATCCAATCATGACCATTTCGGAGATGAGCACCACCGGGAATGTGTGGATTCGGGAGGTGTACAAGTGCCGAGGCCACATGAGTCTGCTTGCGATTGTGAGTGACATTAGGCAAGTGCAAACTTGCAAATAGAAGAGACAATGCAGAGAGAAGCCAAAAATGATTGGATGGGAATGGGTTTATAACGCTTGATTGTCGTTATAAAAAGACATGCCAGAAAAAAGATTTGTTAAAACATACAAGGAAGAGGACTACATTTCCAACACTGAAACACAGTCTATATATCCAGACCTGTCCTCTTTTGGATTAAAAACAACATCAGTGGTGACATCGCCCTGCAAGCAAGACCCTGATCCAGGGAAGCAATTCAAATGTGCCATAGCCGTTCTGTGTGTTCACGGCCTAAGGCAGATATAACCAATTTAAATAGCCAGAATGTAATAAGCCTACAACACACCAACCCTAACAGTTTACCTGCAACGCTCTATTAAAAGTCCTGGTGTGCTTTTAGAAACCTTTAGCTACTAAAATCAATTCCCTGATTCTCTTTAAGTCGGAATCTGATACCTGGCATCGCACCTGTAATTGCCCATGAACCCTCAGAAAGACACGTGCAGCTCTGTAGCACCAAGAGCATGGCTCGGCTATTACTTCTTTCTCCCGGGCAGCTAAGGGAGGATAGGCACGGCTCTCCATAAACCTACGTTATCAGATTAAATTAAAGCTCTAGAGGGCAATTCTGCAGCCAGATCCTGACTAAGCAGTTGGAGACAGATGGATGATGAAATAAAAAAAAAAAAAAAAAAAAAAAAAAGGCCCTGACCTTCCTGCTTGACCTTCTCTACTAACCCAATGTAGGATGTAGAGTTCTGATAAATAAAAAAAAAATGAGAGAATGAGAGAAAAATAATCTAGCTGCATGGGCTTAAAAATTGTATTTTGCAGAGCACTCAGACTGCTTTACCAGGCACTGGCGTTGAACACTGGGAGCTGAAGGAACAGGAAGGATTTGTGGGAGTAAATACACTGCAATGCTGTGGAAGAGGAGGAGATGGTCTGAAAAACTGATGGCATTAGCTATGGTTTTAAGGATAACTATTAAGCAGCTGCCTAAACAGGGGCTCATATTCCCTCTCAGTCAAAACACAGCACAAGAAAGAAAACCCCTCTCAGACTCCAGAGATGAACTAATACAAGTGAAAGCACAAAAAACATTTTCTCCTCTGTGTTTTGGGTTTTTTTAAGTTATTGTAAAGGCAAGCTATCTCTAAATGCGTGAAAATAAAATCCAGGTACAAGACACACTGAATGCAGGATGAATGCCAGGTACCCTCAACACACTAAATCTGTTTATGATAAGTACTGTAAGAAAATAAGCATTTTAGCAATTGCTGCCATATTCGAACACGCAAGTCAACCAGAGACTGCTTTTACTATCATGGGGCAAGTGTCCTCCTATCAGCATGGTAGATATGTCATGACCTTACACATACACCAGAAGTGTATACATTTCTACATATTGGTATAGTGTTATCAGGATTACACTAGTAATCAGGGGTTCTACAACACAGGATGCTATTTGTCAAGACAACAAAAATAGTAAAGGTTATGAAGTAAACCCTGACCTACAGAAGCCCTTGACACAATTCCCACTGGAGTCCACAGTGCTGGAGTCAGCCTACAGTCCCTGCTGCAGAAAGCTTGTGAATCAGATCCTTAGCAGCAGCGTAGACAGAGTGGCATAAAAATGGTTGGACAGTAGGATGAGTTGAATGTAAAATGAGTATGTCTGCATAATAAGTGGGAATCTAAATAGACTAAACCAGCAATTTTCAGAGTACTAGTATTTTACAAACCTTCTAGGTGAGTTGAGTTCCATGGGTGTATTTTACCTCCAAAGCAATGAAAGATAAGTAATGTATTATGAAGATATAAGAGATTTTCAATTCACTTAAGTTCTTCATGTGATAAGGTTAAAGAAAGAGTTCAATTATGGTGCAACATTCAAGTTAACATAGAGATAATAATGGATAAGTACTTGTTACCTGATTAGCTGAACAAAAGAAAAATGAGTATTTGCAAGGAAAAAAAAATTGGTAAAAAATAATTAATCTTGAATACCCACACAAGTGTAAGTGACACTTGATAAGCTCACTCATTAGAATTGCAGAAGCATTCTTTTTAAAGGAATTTATTTCACTGGGATTTCTAGACTCAACCCCCCCCACCCCTATTCTCCCTTTCTCTTAAAGACATGTGAGATTTTTCACAACGATCTGCTCACTAATGAGAATTTAATGATTTAATATTATTTGTTGCTTGAGACGCCTCTAATAAAGTGAAGGATAGCAGCAAATCTAATGTAGAAAATAAGACTGACAAATTCCTTTGCGCATTACCTGTCAGTTTTTTTACTTTGATTTGTAGAAAGTAAGAAAATGTAATTAATTCTCACAATCTATACCTACATATAAATGACATATTGCCTAGGGCAAATAAAGAAAGAATTTAGCAGTGGTGTCCATATTTCTCTGTTCATGCAAAAGGCAAATGCCTCTTTTCGGAATGGCTATGCAGCAGTGAAACAGAGTAATCACTATTATTTATCACAAATACTAGAAATGCCTCTTACATAGAATTACATTGTTCCTAATGAATAGTAGTTTCATTTCTAGAATAAGTGCAAAGTCACATTCTTCCAGAAATTTACAGAAACATGTTACATGCAAACAAAAACATTTTTGCTAAATATGCTTCTACAGGAAAGGGTATTTCTAGGAAAATGTTTTACTCAAACTATCGTCTCTGCCACTGTAAACCTGAATGGGAGATAATACTGATAATGCAGTATGAGCTAAGCTTTTTAGCTGAGAGGAAAGCTACAAAACCAGCATAGTAGCATACAATCTCCCAGTAAAGCATGTAAAGCCGCACTGTCGCCGTAGTACTCAGGTTCTTTCAAAGCTCTACATATTTCCACAGTTCAAAGTTGCTGGATTCTTAAAATCACATGCTCTTGCCAGGTGACTTTATGTTATCATCGGGTAGAGCTGGAGAGAAGAAAACTATGCAAACTATTGGGTTATCATTACAGAGAAAATCTTGTGTGTTCTGTTTACAGTGAAGCAATACTCACTATTGCCTGTGCAGGCTTCTGTCTGGTTTAAAAACTGTTACAGATTTTCAGTGTTCACTTACAGTAGTCTTATTCCTCTTCTTAAAAAGCAAGGCAATTATTTTCTAGCATCAGATTCATCACCCAACACATTTGTTAAAATGGCAATTTCAGGAGCCACTATTTCTGGGGATAATGCCAAAGAACACAACTGCCTGAAATATCTTGGGATTTTCCATACTCTGCACTTTGCGTGTTGGAGTGCCACATTTCAGAAGCTTGGTGACTGGAAAGCCTGTGACCACTTTCCAGTTATTAAAACCTCTGCTTCTGTGTGTTTCAACTTTATTTGCTAAGTTTTGGGGTAGAACAATGAGGACAGAGTATCAATCACATTTAGTGTCGTTTCCCTTCATCAGTAATGGAAAATCAGCTAGTAAAAGAAGGTCACTTCTAACAGCTTGACTTAGGAGAAATTTACTCAAGGGCAATGGCCCTATACTGATGTAAAACATCTTAAATATCAAGGGTCACTCCTGAATAAATATCTGGAAAACACTCCAGCTTAGGTGATATGATAATTGTGGTGGGTTGACCCTGGCTGGATGCCAGGTGCCCACCAAAGCCGTTCTATCACTTCCACCTCCTCAGCTGGACAGGGGAGAGAAAATACAACAAAGGGCTCGTCGGTCGAGATAACGACAGGAGATCACTCGCCAATTACCCTCACGGGCAAAACAGACTCAACTTGGGGAAAATTAACTTAATTTCTTGCCAACCAACCAGAGTAGGGTAATGAGAAATAAAACCAAAACTCAAAACACCTTCCCTCCACCCCCCCCTTCTTCCTGGGCACACCTTCACTCCCGGACTCTCTACCTACCCCCCCCGCCAGCGGCGCAAGGGGACAGGGAATGGGGTTTATAGTCGGTTCATCACATGCTATCTCTGCCGCTTCATCCCCTTTGGAGGCAGGACTCCTCACGCTCTTCCCCTGCTCCAGCATGGGGTCCCTCCCACAGGAGACAGTCCTCCATGAACTTCTCCAATGTGGGTCCTTCCCATGG
>JAVJGG010000082.1:16999233-17013320 GCA_035590195.1 Aviceda cuculoides | reverse complement strand
CCTTATTTGAAGCTGGACAAAAACACTGCTGATAATTTTGTGTGGGGTTATAAAGGGGTTGCGGTGGGTTTTTTTTTTTTTTTTTTAAATACTACATTCTATTTTTACTCTCATATTTAGAATCATGCTGGTGTTATGTCCACATGGTCAGAAATGTGTCCTTCCACATCCTACCTTGTATCCCCCATCGCCTTTCTCAAATTTTGGGAACAGCACTAAAACATATCCCACCTGCCTCAGGAGTCATCCGCTTGCTCCTTCTGAACAAAGCATGCTTTTGAATAAACATGCTGCAAATTCATTATATCTTTCAGACACGTCTCCCAGGGACTGAATACAAGAAGTTTCAGTGTAGGTACCTGGTGGGTATGGATGTTTAACTAATTGTAAGGGCAATGCTGATCTGATGGGGCGTATGGTGCATAAAGCATGATACTTGCTCCATTCTACTTCCCTCATGTCAGATAAGGCCTTTCCCTGTAGCTTGGGAAGTAGGACTCAATGCTTATTAAGTATCCAGGAAAACATTTCTGTAGTTGAATAAGCAAAAGATAATTAGAGCCATTCAGAACTCAGACCAGGAAAAGTGACAATACATATTAAATACACAGATCGCCTTCTATTGTCCTCATGTGTAAGCACAAGCTTTGTCATGGTGTTAACAAATTCCTGCATGTCATATGGACTCTCCCCAAGGTGAGTGAATTAATGTCTCATTCTTGTAGCAAATCATTTTGATAGCCTGAAAGTTTCAATGCAGCCACACGGTTCCTGTGTATGTCTTGTCATTCAGTAAGACCATAACATTTATTTGGCAGCCCACACCACACAGTAAAGTACGATAATCCACCCCTTGCCTGCAAGAATGCTCCTACACAAACCTTTCATAACTTGCTCTTGACATTGTCCTCTGTATGCTATATCTCCATATAGGAAATGTAAAGTTTCCTGTTTGCTCCATTTACTTCCTTAAACACACATGAAGTCTGCTGAAGCACTCAGATGGAAAGAGCTAAATAAGTTGAATCATACAAGTATCTGATCATACACTATATTTTTCTATATTGTTCATTCTTTAACCAGTACACAGAATACTAACGTTCACAAAACAAGCACAGGTTTAATATTCTGTACCTCTGAACAAGAGGAGGAACTAAAGAGGTAAGTACTCTTTGTTTCTCCAAGCCTAACAGACATTCATGGATTCACACCCACAGGGTGAACAAGCAATATTGCAATATACAACTTACGGACAGGAAACTGGGGACAACAAGAAGGATGAGCTAAAGAAATGTCCACTATTTTTGAGCATCCTATTTGAGGTAACTTAGCTTTCTCACTAATGCTGACTCTAATCATTTAGCTGTTGAAAGCCACATCTTAATATTTCTCCTTGGACACGTGAAGAAGTTCTGTTAAAGTCAGGCAGGATGACTCATTCACAGGCCCAGACAGGCACTAGTTCTCCAGGCTGCTTTCTTGGCCACCATATTATCTTTTCTCTCATTTACAAGCATCCATCATTTTTTTTCATCTTCTCAATTCTGCTACATATGGTGTGACACAACATCCTTATGAAGCTCCTTGAAACAACAGCATCTTTTTTCTAGTTAGCTGTGATTTGTCCAAAGCACATGCCATCTGTGCATCCTGGAGGGAAAAAAAAACCCCAACCTGTAGCTAGTGAATGCTTGGCAAACTTTTAAGCAAAGGAAAGCAGGTCATAAAATGGGACATAATGGGCTACTTCAACTACCAATCTTGAAATCAGCCCTCCCTAAATTATACATGCTAAGACATTATATGTTAATTTTGCTGTTGCATATTGATATGATGCACAAACCTAAACCACGGATCTAGACAACAAGCCACCACCATCACTACTAGATTTTGTTCTGTTGGAGATTTGGAGAGGTATAAGAATAAACCCCAATGCCTTTCACAAAACAGCAAACACCCAAAATATCCACCACAGATCTAGCAGGCTTGGCTCTTCTTCCTTAACGGGTACAGAGGGACTTCTATGTAAAAGCACAAGTAATTTCACTCACCGAGAACAGAGATGGGGGAAAAAACAGAATCCCCCTAACACTGAAAGTTAGAGACAGGCTTTCAGGATGCAAATGGACCCCAGTTAACACTTTGCAAGGTTTTTATTTTCTATGCATTTTTAAAAATTGAAATAGCTAAAATAAATGACAAGAGCCTGGAAATACTATTCATCCACTTTTATGACATGGAGCTTAATGGTCTGCCAACATCATGCCTCTCCACAGAGACCTCAAGGGGTGACCATTCCCCCCGACCATTCAATCCTTCACATCTCCTGCGAGGCTGCCGACAAGCACACTAATTACTGCCAATGACAATAACAATTCCTGTGTTGTGAAATGGATACCTGGCACTGGACTATTCATCTAACTTCACAGAGGTGAACAGTGGTCAAATGATAATGATTTCTAGCAATTACAGAAAAAGCCTCTATTGGAAACTCTACAAAAAAAGTCGTAAGACAATGACATAGAGGAAAAGAGAATAACATAAGATGTAACATCTTGCACAATATTATGTCTCTCTTCTCCTTTCCTCTTTTAAATATGTAGCACCGCCAAAAAGCCAATTGCTCTAATAATTTTGCTCTGGTACACCCTGGGGCTCGCAAGAACACAACTGGTTGTGCAGCCACCTCAGCTGAAAGCAGAGGTCCTGGAAGGAGCAGCCTTGAGACCCTCCCACACCCCTGCCAGTCTCTACTTGTTTTCCTGATGCCAGTCCTGAAAGTGAAACAGGAAAGGATGGGAGAGCATAGCTCAGAAAATTAACTATAAGACTCATGAGGATTTTAGGAATAACTGTGGTCCTCTCCGTGCTTGGTTGGGGTTTTTTTCTTGATTATATTGAAGTATTTTATTTGGGATGGGTCCGTAAGAACCAAGGAACAGTGTGGAGTGTATGTCTGTAAGGTGAAAAGCACTGGTCTTTTTTACCACCAGACTGAAGAAATCCAGTCCTTTTCCAACTGCTTTTTATATTCAACAAAAATGTTTTAAAAACAATGACTTTTCAAATTTTTACTTTATAAAAGAAACCCTGCATATAAGCAAAGTTCATCCTCATTAATGCTGCTTAAGTGTACATGCATCCTTGACATTTTGCCATATTTGTGCAATAACATTTATTATTAAAGTCTCAATGCAATTTTTCAAATACTTGAGCCAGTTCTGTTCAGATTCACAAGAAAGCCCTTTTCAGCATTATCATGCAAGATGATTCACTTACAACAGTCTTCTGTTAAAATTACTCAATTCTGCCAAAACAAAACAAGCAAATAAAATCCCTCTAGAACACCACCCAAGCTATTAGCCTACATAATAGAAATGTTTTAATGAGAATGTCTCAATTTTTCTTCTGAAAGAGTTGATTATAGAATCCCACATACAGTTACTATAGCATTTAGCAGATTTACAAGTTGTCCTCGGAAGCATCTTTTATCATTGTTTCAGTTTTCACCTATAGGCAACCTCTCTTGAGAATTCTGAAAGGAAATTTGCATTTGTTATGCCTTCTGCTCATAAACCTTTATTAAGGTTACAGGTTAACCAACAGGTTAAGTGGAGCTGCTGACAATTGGAAAACATTGTATCATTTATATGAGGAACTGTAAAAATACTATGTGTAAATAAAGATTTTATTACAGACTACAAAGCAATCTACTCTTTGTTCCTGTGATCTGTAGCTCTGCTAACCAAGGATTATGGTACCATCTACCAGGTTTTCACCAGCTATATCAACGGTACAACATCCTCAACAGGACGTGAAGTGGTTTAGAGCTTTATTCTGTGGAATACTACAGCATGATGCGTGCAATCAGCTGCTGCAGGAGTAGAAGGAAGTCTAAAATAAAAGTATGGTTCAATACGTAGAGGGCGAAATGGTACTATGAAAAAGAAGGCAGACTCATTCATATTCCCTCATGGGATATGATACATCCTTTTCATAATTTCTAATTTTTTTTACATATTCTACAGCCTGTAACAAAAGATGACCTGCAGGCATTTTCCGTCAAATGCCTGTCAAAGTTACATCATATATAACAACCTAGAAGGATAGCAACTAAAATGTGCTAACATTTCTTAATGCTTTACTTGAAACTGTTACTGGTTTGGGGCTGGATTGTAATAATCTTACTGAATATATTTATTGCTACCATTTAAAGTGATAGTGACTGATGGAGCAACTGATGGAGCAAATACTCTTTCAGTGTCACTTGCTGTTGATACTAAACCGGGAAAATGTAAACCATCTGGAATAAATGTACACAAAAGGAAGTTTAGGGGGATCTAGTCCAAGCACAAGTTTTGGAATGAACTTATTTAAATCCCCTTTTAAATACCAAGAGATAATGTAGAAATAAAAGGGAAAAGGAAGAAATACTGTCCTTTGTTTCAGCAACAATCAAACCAGACCACATGAGTGGAAGATTACATAAACTTCTGCTCTTGCCACATTTAGCCCAGGAGGATATACATGACAGTGCACCCTTTTTCTAGCTAACTACTGTCTAAATAGTTGATTGAGATACTGTTCCAGTCCAGTATAATGCTAATTTTTAAACTCTGGGGAATGATAATGTGTATTACCTTATCTGTATAATCACTTCCTTATTTCTTCCACTCACCACTTCCATATTTCTGGGAGTTGTTTTAGTTTGGTTTGGGTTTTTTGTGGTGGTTTATTTCTGTTGCATTTTGGTTTGGGGGTTTTTTTGTGGGTTTGGGGTTTTCTGGGGAAGGGAGGTGTGTGTTTGGGTTTTTTATGGGAACAGGTGGGCAAGTGATGAAAAATATTTTGTTTTGTTTATAGGTTAGATATTATTTTACTGTCAGAGGAATTAATACTGTCAAGATTTTACAGTTGTGTTTTGTAAAGCTGCTTGAAATGTATTTCTGAATATTTCTAAAGCATGTAAGCCTCGCCCATCACATGCATTTAAAAAACCACAAATATTGAGAAAGTGGAATATGGCCATTCAGAAATGTCAACGTATACTTGCAATCAGTACCTCTGAAAATTACAACCCCATACCAGTATCCTGTATATATAGAAACAACACAGGGAATCTGACATACCCATTTTAGCAATTCTGTACAGATCCTAGTGATGCACTTCTTTATAAATAGTAACTAAAGAAACTACACAGTAGATGGAACATATCTATTTCTGGTAAAAGACTGAGGTCAGATTCTGAAACCTCACGTCTGGCCTTTGTACATTTACTATGTTTAAATATTTTGCTGCAGCAGCAGCTCTTCTTGGTGTTAACCGCCTCAATGTATTTAAATACCGAGGTAACTATGTGAAAGCCCAAGTTCTACAGGTATCTCAGTAAATCCAAGCAGATGCCAGTACTTCCTGGAGAAACCAAAAGCCCCCCAAATTAGACTATTTTTGGTCAGCTGCTTAAATACAGAATTAACACTGTAGCATTAGGTGTTCCTGTTTGAAAACTTAGATAAAGAGCAACTTGGACTCTGCAACTCTACCTCTCCCAGTTCAGCCTCCTTTTGCCTCCGGCACCCAAGTCATGAACCCCCTTCCATAAAGTTATTAAGGTCTGTCTTAAAACTAATGAAACTATTTTGTCCCCTGTTGGACAGGTTGTTCTCAATTTCTCCACTCGGATAGCTGAACACCTTCTTGCCAGCTTCAACTTATTTGTGGCCAGTTTATCTCCATTTGCTCCTGTGCCAGCATTACCCTCCAGCTTCAGCAGCTGCTCTTGTTGTTTACCTGCCTGATGTATTTATGGAAAGTAACGATATCACCTCTCTCAGCTTACTTTTGCTAGGTTTAACAAGCCAAATTTTTTTTTATCCTCTCAATAAGTAAGCTCTCCCTACTGTTTTCCAGTTCCAGTCCATGTTCATCCTTTTTAAACAGAAGCGATCACAACAGTATGCTGATTTCAAAACCAGGTTTCTCTAGTGTCTTTCACATCATGACTGTGTCCCTATTTTTATTAGAATATTTCATACCATACCTCCTAAGACTTCACTTGCCTTGACCGTGGCTTCATCACATTGCTCATTCTTAGTCATTATGTGATTTAATAATCCCAAGTCTTTTTCCTTTGTCATTTCCAACTGAAGAACCTACATGATATAGCAGAAATTATTACTAACCACAATGTGTATTACCTTATAACTTCCCTGCAAATTTAATCATGTTTCTGTTACTCAGTCTTCAAGGTTATCCGTTATTGTTATGGATAGCAAAAGCCCCACAACTTTCATGAACAAATTCTATTGGTTTCATCTAACTCTCACACCAAAGCCATCAGTGGAAATAACAAAGAAAATCAAAGCCACAGCCAAAGTTTGAGAACCATGACCTTTCTCTAGCCCACTACTTGTTGTAGGCATCTCACCACCCCCAGAACCTTGGCCAGTCATCATACAATTTTCTACAGATCTCCATCTTCTTCAGCTAACGAAAATTTCCTACGTAATATTGCAACATGTGCTTTATCAAATTGCAGGTAAGATCTAATGGTTCCCCTTCAAATAGGAAATCAAGCCTATTATCAAAGAAAGGTATTAGGTAATATCTGAAACAACGTCTTTGGCAAAGTCATGGTTGCATTTTATCCCAGTTCTCCATTACTTCTGTGCCTTTAATTATTCTTTATTTCCTTTCTTGCTCAAAAAATCTGCATATTGTTCAGAACAGATCAACAAGTTTGTAGTGGGCCAGATCACTTTGTCTTCCTCTTTTGATTGGTTGTCTCTAATTTGAAAGATTTATCACCACCCCTTGTTATTAGAGAAGTCATTTCATATTATCGGGTCTTTCCGAATTCTGGAAAGGAGATTATGTTGGCTCCCATGACTTCAGGGTATTTATGTAAGGACTTCAGAGCTTGGCTTCCACCTTCATTATGATAATATTCATTACCATATACTAATTCCTGTGAGGCACCCTGTCTCTGCCCTACCTACTCTGTGAATGTCTTTATTTGAACCATATCTGTGCTAGCTTTAATTTTTCAGCAAAGCATATTTCCCTGATGTGGTCAATATTAATGAGTGCAATGATGCTATGCATGTGCACACTGAGAATGTGTTACTTTGAAAGTGATGCAGAAATCACTGGGATTTCTCACAAAAGAGAGAATACTTGGTATGAATAGAGATGGCAGAAGGATTTTAAGACTTAGCCTGAGAAACAGACCAGCTAAAGAGCATCTGTAGGATTAACCTGGAAGGAAAAAAATTCAGTCTCTGTCAGAAAAAAAAAAAAAAGAAAAAAGCAGAAGTGTAATTGCCTCCACACCTCTGAGACAAGAGCCAGCAGAAATGGGGAGCCTTCTGCCAGTTTATTCGAAGGAAGGGTCAGAACAAGAGACACTTAACTAAATCAAAGCCTGCACCTCTCAGAGATAGGAAACAGCACAGGGCAACTGTCAGACTGCATTGCTCATGGAAAAAAAAGCAGCATCTCCATCTCTGCCTTGCTTTGCCTTCTCATGGTCACCCACTTTTCTCCCAGGAGAGAGGAGAACAGAGAGTGTGACAGCAGCCGAGGACAGGCAGCATCTTGCTGGGTCAGAAATATGAAACTAATCTATACTAAGCTGAGAATGTGAAAGTAATCTATACCAGGAGGAAAGCTGCTGACTTGGGCAGCTAAAATTGACAGTTTGAGATAGCTTCTGAATGTGTGAACTAAGCCGGGATGAGAACCATTTTTATAGTGAAAGGTGTGATCAGCCATTGCTGGGAAAGGAAGGTTGAAATAAGAAGCAGGAAACACCAACCCAATACGGCAAGAAAAAGCTGTTTAAGATGTAGGAGGGCTCTGAGCTACTGCTATCTGAGTAGGAGTGCAAAGCCTGGCAATGGCAGCGAGGACAGAGAGTGAGAAGTAGTGAAGTAACAAATGCAGAAAGTCAGGAGGTTGGTCCTACTAAATAAGGCAATATTGCCACATCTAGCTACAGCGTTGTGAGATGAAGCCTATCTGGAACAGAACAGAGGTAGTCAAATGAAACAAATTCCTGAAGAGGGTTTATTATCCTAGCCTTGGTCAATAAGTAGCCCTTCCCAGGGGCAATCACATCCTTATCATAGGAAATCCAAAGTACTTTTCCCAATTTGCTGTCAGTTTCCTGTGTCAAAGACATGCAAAAGGATAATTGCATCTGTATTCCAACCTACTGTTTCAGCACACAGCAAATAGTGATGCCATGGTCCAGCACACATCTCTTTGCAAAGCATTACTAGCCAGAAGAGAAAATTGCCTGTAAACTGCATCAAGCTGCACTCTCTCTCTCCCACTTCAAATTCATCCTCAAAATTCACCTTGCTTTGAAGCCAGAAAAAAAACCCAGCTAACCAATTATAGCTAAGTAGTAGCTGGGGATAGCTGATTAAAAAAATAAGCTTTTTTGCAAACAATCATGCAACAAATAGTCAGTGTAACAGTGCAATTTTAGTTTGCACTATTCTGTTTTCCCTTTCTGTTCCTTTCATTTGTCACACTTGCACTTCAAATTAGACTTATCTCATTCGAACAGGGACTTCTAGCTATATGGCACAATGATCTAAATGATGATCATATTAAAATAATACATAATAATATCTGCTCAGGGCATTAAACAGGTACTTGTTTAATGTAAAGATATCAGGAAGAGATTCTGCAATACCTCTTACTACACCATGGCTTGTCTTGATATTTCTTTTAATTCCCTCAAAAACCCCCTAGGTTTATATTGTTACAAAGGAAAAAGCATCTCAAAGCCACTGTACATGCCAGTTTAACGATAACTACTGCTAAATAATTTACTGCAAACAACAAAGGCTAAAGAGTTATCTGAAGATGCCACAGGAGCATTCTGTGCACTTTTGCCATCTTAATTTCAGTGCCAAATGATTTTGTTTGATTTTTATCCAAAGGCAAAACCCTGTCACTGATGAAGAGGTGCAAAAAAGCACTGATTTCAAAAAACAAAGCAATCGTGGTAATGACAGCATTTAGCTTTGGTCTACTGGTGGCAGATATGTCACTTTTATGCAACTTCATATAGAACACACTAACAAAACATGATAAAAGTCTGCTCTACTTAGAGGCATGCAGCTGATGATAACTCACAGCAGAAAGTTAATTTTTAAAAGTCAGCATTTAAATTCTGCTAGCAATTCTTAAATCTCCACTTTAAAAAGTACATCTTCAGAAAAATACATTTGATTAGTAAAACTATATACTCTGTTGTTATTTGGGTTGAGGTTCTAAAATATGCTGTCATTTAGAGGTAAGCACCCTGAAATTAAAACTTCCTGAACATTATCAAGTGTACTAAGATTTATTTTTGAAAGCACTAGTTTCTGATAAAGCAGCATACTCTGAAATAAGGGTAAGTTTGTGTTTGAATAGTTTAGTGTATCCTGCCTGACACAATATGTAAGCACCAAAACATTCCGAACTTCTTCAAAGAAAATGCCCAGAAGTTGTTACTTATACCATTTTCTGAAGTGAACGGAACAGGCCTGATAATCTCACAAGAATAGCTCTTCTTATGTAGTTTGTCCCTCCTGCTTTGAGCTCTAGCTGGATCCCAGAAATGAAAAATTTCAAGACATGTAGGATAATTACATACTTTGAAAGTGAGACTGACTGCATGTTTTTCTCTTCCCCTGATGTTCCTTTTCATTTTGGGGATTAAATTTAAAGACTATTCTTATTCTATGTGAATCACATCTCTAACATTTGCCTATCCGCAGGCGGGGAAAAAAAAAAAAAAAAAGGCAGTAACATCTAGTAGTTTGGAGACCACTATCTGACAGAATTCTCTAGCTAGCAGAATACTGACAATCAAAAGTGGATCATGCACAGTACATCTTATATAAAAGAGCCCACATGACTCTCTGCACTAAAATAACAGCTATGCTATACTAAGCATAGTGTCCATTGTCGTCTTTTTCAACAAAGCCATGACTGCAGAAGAAAGCTGAGCGTGGTGTGCTTTTATTGATTTATATGGAGTAAACATTTTTTTTTTTTTTTTTGGTCACAGCATCAGAGAAAACTTTCTTCTAATACATCTGGGCAAATGCTCTAAACAAATAAATAGCTTGCCAAAGTCTTTAGATTACCACAAACATCAACTCTGACCTGAAAACCATAATGGAACAAACTGCGGATTTCTTAAATGTGAACAGGCATTTGTGATCATTATAAATACAGCACTTAATATTTTTCATTCACTTGTGTGTTGTTTTTTATTTCCCTGGATCTATTCCAATTTCCCAGAAAAGCTCTTCTTTTTCTGTCTCATTCATGTCCACACTCAGCATTCAGAAGCTAGGAACATATACTATACAGCATATGCTGATACTTGCAAATATCAGCATTGAAAGCAGTATACTATAGTGCACGTCTCTGAAAAGAAGCTACAATGAATCATTTCAGCATGCTGATTAGAATTTTTACTACTTTTAAATTTCAACTTTCATTTTTTTACTGCATCTTAATGCACTGTTCTTTCCCTCTTTGGCTGCCTGCAACTCACTGTTTGTAACTAAAGAATTCTTTTTCTGGTTTATCTCTGACTGTAAAGTAGTTTACGATGTTCTCCATGGTGAACAGCACATATAAAAATAAATTGTATGCTAAATATGCTTAGAAGGTAATATGATAGCAAATCAAGAAACCGGAAGATTTAAACCTCCCTTGCTGCCCAAAAGACAAACAGCTTAGCAGAGATGAGGGATATCAGCTGTGGTTCAATATCCTACTTCTCCTGTAGAATAAATATTTATATTACATATATGGATATTATGTTTTCTAACAATAAATAGTGTTTCATGCCACTCCAGAATACCAAGTAACATAAAAGGCTGGGCAGGCAGCTGAATTTCGATTCTCCATACGAAGCTACTGCATTTGATTTCAGCTCTTACTGCCATCCAACATCTAAAGGAATGATGCAAGCCTGATATTACACTATGCAATGTAATCCATCACATGTTCAGAGGGGTTCGCGAGGAATCCAGGCATGTGCTAGAAGTTATACACATGACTTAGTACTTTGCTGGGTGGGGAACATAACTGTGCTAGGCTACTGAAAACACCAACTTTCCAATTGTTATTCCTGGTGCATGCAAAGCTTGATGAGTGCTTGCTAGAGCAAAGCGTTCTCCCCACAGTGCCCCATCCTCTCGCAAAACCAAACAACTGAAAGAAAACTCTCCATCCCTCAGAAACAACTTCCTAGAGCACACAATCATACATTCCAAAAGGTTAGAAAGTGTTTGTGTATCTGCATACATATTCTTTAACAAATTAATTACATTAAGAGAAAAAGAGCATTAACTTTAAACCAGGTCTTCAGAAGATAAAAATAGCTATTACACTCTGCTACACACTTTACTACTCAAGATCACTGAGGAGGAAACATGTAACCATAAATAACATGCTACCTTTAATAGGGAAACTATAAGAGGGCAGTATATCAAAACCTGCTATTTACTTGACACAACTCACACAGTAAGCTCATTTTTGTTCTAAGTAAATCACCTCAATATAAACAAGGACTTCAGAAAAACAAGCAAGAATTCATAGTCTAACTCACGAGAACCATAAATCTGAATGTTTCCGTAGGAAAAAAGTGACACAAACCCACTACTTGCATCAAATTTTCAGCATACAAGAAATTTATCTTGTTGGCCTGCATCACATCATTACAGCACTATTCATTGAGATGCCAGAACTGAAGGCTCCCCAAACAGTCTGAAATGGACAGATGTGTAAAGCTTTCATGATGTTCCCAGAATAGCTGTTTTTAAGACATGTCTGAAAGAAAACACAGACGTATATGACCCTTTTTAATTTTCCTCATCCAAGTCAGTACGCTTCACTGAGCAAGACATAGTTCAGCAGCGAGTCTCAAAGAGTGATGGAAGTGAGTACTCTGTTTATGACTCCTGAGAAATAAAGATCAGGGGCACTGGATCCCAAGTAAACTACCTTCTGTCAGAAAGATACTTGTTCTCCATCTGAACACTCTACAGAGCTGTAAACGTCACACTTGTACACCCAAATTAATTTGCAGAATTGCTTCGGGTGAAGAATTCCCATTGAACAAGATAAACATAGGCCATAAACCTGAAATGTCATTGGTTCTCATCAGCATCTCACCAGACTTTTGATGCTCGCAGTAATTTATTTTCAGCTTAGAGCAAACCTTGCTGGTTATGATACCATCTTCATACTACCATCCAGTAGGCTACTTTGCTGCAATGAGTTTTATATTAAAGTATTGCTAAAAGATGGAATTGTTAATAGAATCACACAATGAATTTATATTTTGAATAGCTGAAACTACAGAAGCAATAAACTCTAACTATAAATCTGCATTATATAATTTTACTTACCTTTCTACAGTTGGAAATGTTACTCAGAGAAATCCAACCCAAATTCTTATGGCCAAAGTAGGAAATAAGTAAAGGTGGAAAACACTCTCTGCAAATATTCATTCCATGATACATTTCTGAAGATGTATTTTGTGCTCATTAACAAAAAAACTCCAAGGCATGTGAGTTTATTCACAGTGCTAATCACCAATAGCACTTTTTGATCTCACTTACTAAAACATTCAGAAGAAAATTATCTACAGTATGTTCACATGCTGACTTTCTGATTCATGCTGAGATGGCTGTTCATTCAACCCTGTAACATCAACATCACCATGTGACTTATAAGTCTAATTAGCACTCCACAAATTCTGAACGGTAAATATTCCCAGTGAACCATTCCTAAATACTCTGAAGACTGAGAAATAAATACAGGACAAGTTTTTAATGGCTCTTCATATTTAAGAAATTGGTCATTTTATTATGAGGGGAAAAGAAGTATTCTCTGCTATTTATCAACTGAGCAATAGACCTGGCTAGGTTAACAAGTACAAAAATAAATAATAAGCAACAAGAGAAACAGATTTCTATTTAGCTTTGTGACTGTATCTCACTTTGCTTTCACAGCTAGTGAGGGGTTAGCATCCTGCTGGGCATCAAAGAAAGGCGTGTCAGAGGAATAACACTTAGAGTTAAAGGTTTTACAATGTCTAAGGAATTTGGAAACTATATAAGAGCATCTACTTCCCATGCAGAAGAATTCCACACACAACCACCACTCCACAGATTAGCTGGCTGATGGGATTAGCATTTGTTTTTTACTTAAATTGTATCAGCACTTGCTCTCTCCTCTTGCCATCATGCTCCTTAAGCAAACCTTTAAAGAATGAAACTTGAAGGATGAGAAATTTGGGCAAGGACTGTTCTTTCAAAGCTGAATCAGCTGATACATAACTAAAAGTCCAGTTCTCAGGAGTGAAGTGTCAGCAGCCTCAGTGACACATTTGATCATTACATAACAACATTAAACAAACAAAAAATAACATATTGAGTAAACCAGAATAAAATTTTATTTACTCATCTAAGTGCAAAAACTCATATGCAGATCCTGTTGAGGTTGGAGCATCTATTAGTGTGAAGGGCTGCTTGTGAAAATAAACAAACATTTATAGTCAGATGCTCTTGCCACCACTCAGTATTCACTCAGGAAAATCCCCTACAATTAGAGTAAGGGATAGCAGGAGACCTTCAGTTACAAAATGTGTGAAGTGTTTACTTCCCGGTGCTTATCTAAGCTCACATCTAGCTTGCTTACGTCAAAACTCTGTGATTGCTCTGGCACATACACAAATAAATACTTAATATTCTGTTTACGTCAAAGAAGCTTCATTAGTGGCACCGATCAGCAACGAATAAATTTCATGCTGCCAACACAATCCAAATACATATCAATCTCTGATTTTTGCAGGCAGGATTGGGCCATGACAAAAGACTCAAGGACAATCTTAAATCTAACATGGCACATCAAGTACTTTCCTAAAAGTTAATTATCTTGTGATGCCAGTCCAACAAAAGTAAATCTGAGAAAGTACTGAAAATAATGACTGCTAGAATCTGGCAGAAAAGAACAGGGAGGTGGGAGAGAATACCTTGTATTTAGCTTATTATTTCTTCTTT
>JAVJGG010000082.1:16966608-16996706 GCA_035590195.1 Aviceda cuculoides | reverse complement strand
TAGCTAGAAGAAGAAAAAAAAAAAAACAATCCCACCCCCCCCCCCCCAAAAACCCAAACCACACACATCCATGGTTGGTTCAAGACTCCAGAAGCCAATTTAATGCTGTGGATATTTTTATGCCATAACTTAAATTCAGTTAAAGATCTGCAATGGCCTAGAGGTAGCAAAGGAAATGGAACTTGATACCAAAATATAAGATCTATGCTGAAAATGTCGAGATAAAATAAAAACAGAGAGAAACAACCTTAGATGAAGACAGGAATGCAGCTATCCTAACACAAAGCAAATTCAGTATCAGGAAGTCATTTACTGAAGACAGACAGACAAAATAGAATACACCACCTTCTAAGAAACAATATTCGGAAACAGAAGGAAGGAGGAAACTTAGAGAATAAAGTCTAATGCAAAAATCTGTTTTGTCATATTTTACAGATGATCATTTATGTAATTGCTATGGATGTTATTGGAGCATATATTCCAAGACAGAGCACATAATGAATACCAATAAATTCATGAGAAATGAGAAGTCTATATCAAGTATTTAGGTCCAGCAATAACAAATAGGTTTGGTATGAACCCTCGGAAAGAAAAAGGAACAGTCTCTGGCAGATTGTTAACAGCAAAACACCGAAGATGGTCATGCTTTGACACAGAAACTGCTAGTGTGGCTATTACACTTAAAGAGCTCCAAGAAATGCTATATCTTATTTAGCTCCCAAGGTACCTTCCATAATTTCACTTCTGCTGATAATGTTTAAGACTGTGGACATTTCATTAATGAAGCATTCATTAAAAAAAAATAACTTTGCCTTTTACTTTGTAAGTTAACATTTTTGAACTGGTGTTAAACACTAGAGAATCAGTTACTCAGTGTGAATCTTTATGACAGTGACATCACAAATCAATCAAATCCTTCCTTCTATGCCAAATCCATAGAAGCTATCAGTTTGAAAGCACAGATAATATAACAAAGACATAATCCAAATATTTGACAAACACACATCTCAAAGTTTCAAGCACATTTACAAAGATGTGCAAACCTTTTTTTTTTTTTTTACTTTAGTGCAGCCAATGGGGCACAGATTGCTAAATCATGAATTTACATCATTTCCTCTTTTGCTTAACTCCAGAAAGAGGGCCAATTCACATTTATTATCACATGAGGAAAAATATAACAACTTTATAAAAAGTTTATACATCTCTGCACACACACTTTCTCACTCCTGTGAAACACATTCAGCAGATAGAATCATCTGAGCTTAAAGGACCACTGCAGAGGGATGGACTTAAATAAAAAATTAGAGAAGTAAGAGTTAAACAGATGTAAAAGGCTGGCTGCTTTTGCCTGCTTGAAGGGCTTGATCCTGCAGAGAAAAAGTGACAAGCGCTCTGCAGATTCATAAAGGCAAGAAATTTATTCCCACAAGCTGGTGTGCATGTGCCCAGCAATCCTGAAGGGTCAATTCTCTGAGCAACCAAACTTAGGAAAAAATACCTTATTATTTTCTTTCTTCTTAAAACTCAGGAAGAAGAGGAGCTTGGATGACAGTCTAAGAGAGATCTGCTTACAACAGAGAACTAAACAGTTTATCAGGATTACATTAGATGATCAACAGGGGTCTCACAGCCGATCTGCAGCTTAATGTTTACCTTGTACCACTGATTTACAGGCACATAGGTATTAACTGGACTGTGGGCATATCATGCATTTTTTTCATCTTTCAATGTGCTTCTTGTACCTTTGCCAAAAGTCATAATTTTCCCACATCCTGGATAGTTGCATAGCCAAATGATAAATGCTTTCTCAATGAAAAGAACATAATTTGGCTGGATTTCTCCTTAAGCTCAAGCCTCCCTATTAATAAATACATTGATTAAAATTCTGCCTGCTTAGAAACAAAGGACAAATTAAGTAACTGCTTCACAGCAAGAATATATGTGTGTGGGAATCTCCACTTCTATACACAGCTTCATTGAATTTGGTGATAGTTGGTTAAAAAAAAATAATTACAACATCCATGGACTGATGCCTCTGCAATTCACATAAAGAAACCTGCAAGAGGCAGAGTGCAATGGCAATACACTGTGGTTGGTTAAAAGGCATACCAGGTGTCAAATATTTTACAGGTATTCTGCTGAATAGATGCTGTTTAACAATAAGAAGGTTTATAGATATAGCTCAGTAAGCTGTTCTGCTCTGTAAGTCATATAAACAATTCATTTTGGTTGAGTCAAATCTCCAGTCGCATTACATTGTTATGCACAAAAAGATACAATATGCTACTTTGGAGGGTCTTTGCTTTTATTTTAAAAATCTATTTGAATGAGTCGCATCATATAAACAACACTGATTGTTCCAGTACTGGAAACGGGCTGTGGGTAATCTGGAAACAAACCTGATGTAACAGATTTACACCAGGGATTCCTCTGAGACCATCTATGATCCAGTCACATCTGTTAGTCCAGCCTCATCTGCCAATGGAAGCAGTCAAAAATGGTTAAATAATACGAGCTTCATGCCACACCAAAGCATTCATCCATGCTAAGGGACCTGATGGTTACCAATTATGGATGTCAGCCACTACAATGGCCAAATAGGCCCAATGGGGCAATGCGTACCTCTCGCCACAAAACCTGCTCTATAAGTTATAACCATTTTAGGAAAAGCACTTACTAAACCTAAACATAAGTTGAAAGATTTGGGAAAAGATGCCTTCAGAGCACAACAAAATAATGACTTACAACTTGTCTTCAGTGGAAGGCCTGAATTTCTGACTCTGGTGGTTTCATAATATCTGATCTTAAATGTCACTGATCCCACAGAAAAGCATTGATGGGCTCTGGCATGGGTTCAGCTCTGTATGGATATGTACCAGGCCTCACACTGGTTTAGTTTTCATTACCTGAGATGTCATTTTGAAGGGTTCCCCATTTAATATATAAATGCCAGATGCCAAAAAGATGTTCAGTGACCTTCTGAAATAATAGCACTATCATTTTGCTTTAAGGTACGCTGATTTTCTCCTAGGCAAGGTGCCCACAAACCAGCCTACAATGCAGTAGCACCATCATAGGATGATATCGGTGGAAGCAACCTTAGACTAGAAGTGACAGTGGACATATGGCAACAATTACTCTGAGGTACACTCTTGGCAGTTCAGGAGAGTTTGTATTTCCATGCAAGGTATCTGAGTCCAACTGAAGTAAAACTGTCAGAAGTACTTCACTGTCTAGGAGCTTCGGTTAGATTTCCAAAGGTTCCTTAGTCATTCAGGACACCAACTCTCACGGAAAGCTTTTGAGATTTCTCACTGAAAGTTAATGAGACTTTGGCTCCTAGGTGTATAAGGTATGCCTGACATAAGACTTGAAAATTTGAGTAACAAGCATATGTAAAATATTTACCTGTATGCACCACATTCATTCTGCACGTAGGGGCTAATGGCAAAGTTTCAAAACCTCTAGTAATAAATCCAAATTTTAGTTTTATTTGATCACTAAGTCACTGTATTTTTATAGATGTTACTCCCCATCCCTTGCACCCCAGAAGATGATGACAATATTATAAAAGCATCTCAAACTAATAAGAGAATGAACATGGAGTAAAACCAGTAGGGATTTTATTAAGTGTACCGAGGGCAGTGTTGACACTAGATGCTACCTGAATCTCTACCTAAGAGGCTTCTCTCTGACTGAAATTCTTCTAGAGTTCATGTTAGTCTCAACATGGGGATGATAAAAGTGTAAAAAAAAAAAAAAAAATCTGGCAAGGGAAGAAAACAGACAGTATTTTAAAGTAAATCATCCCACGGCAAGATAACCTTACACATTGCTTCTAAACAGAGGTGAAAGAAGGCACTTCAGGAACACTTTTCTTTGATTATCCTCCAACAGCTTGCATGCCCATCTTATGTAGCTCAATTCAGGAAAACTTCTACAGTGGCCACAGTCTTGCTTGAAGTTCACCTGTTCAGGAAAAAGGGAGTCTCCTACACAGCGCAATTCAGTACAATCCTCCCCAGCAACAGGGAACGCTCAGAGAGAAGTGAAAATTGAACCCTCTGCAACAGACTATTTGAAGTGTGAACTGATACAAAATGTCAGCTGCAACTTTCTTCTCCTATGTGGGCAATCACCCCTTCTGCTGTTCTACCTGTGCAAAAAGTGCCTTTAGCTGCAGGAAAGGGAGATGTGTGTACATCTGGCCAATACTCAGAAAAGGCAACTAAGTGAGTGTTTTGGGGAAGATCTTGAACTAGTGGGAAAAAAATAACACTGAAACTGCTATTGATTTCATCTAAACTATATTTATTAAAACTGCCCTCTATCTTTGGAGCATCATGCCTATACACATATATTCTAAGAATAATAGACAATTTTTGGAGTTATCAAAACATATACATGACACACTCAGATCCATGGAGACCTTCAGCATAGAAAAAGAAACTATTTTTAAACAAAGAACTGAAACCACAACATTCTCCACTTCATAAAATGCAGTTGTGACTTTTATGTTATGTGTGTTTTTCAGATATAGTTACAAGCTGTATCTGCCTAAACATATGCAGAAAAAATGGATAGAAAACTATCCCAAAACTTCAGCAGTTTCCTCTAGGTCTCAAGTGATACTTTAATAATCCTTCAGGAAACTATAAAAGTAGTGTGACATACTTGTAGCTAAAAGAATAATTCACTCATGACTCCACTCTATTGTCCATTTATGACCTTTTGTTACACTGCAGGGATATAAGTATGAAGAGGAACAAAATACTTCCAGACAACATCCTCCTTACAATTAGCCTAGTAGTGCAAAAGGTCTTGTGTGCCTTGTCTGGAAGCATGGAGGACTTCTGACAATATAGCAGTAATAGCTACAGTATAAGTAAAGTTGGCAAATTTGTCAGTGCTATGTGCAAATTCAAGGAATGCTCTCTCAAAACCATGCTTGTAAGCAATGTACACCGCCATCATCAAAAAAAGAGAAAATGTGCTAAGCTGTATAAATTTCATTTTTTATTAATTTACTCAGCTGTTCATTAGCTTAAAATAGAAGCTATGTTGCTTTTGAACTCTGACCTTTTGACTAGGAAAACACATTAAGGAAGATAAAATGAATCAGATGAAATTCATAAACCTGATTCAAGAATGGCCCTGAACACCTAAATATGTCTCATCACAAATAAAAGAAAAAATTTACAAGCTTATAAAAAGAAAAAATACTTAGACTGTTCATTCAAGTTCTATACTCTGTGACGTGAAATGCAAAATTATCTGTGCCCAAGCTGAGATAGTTAAACTGAAAAAACAAGGAAAAACTAGAAGAAATAGCAAAACCCTACCCACTCATTAGAGGAAACTTAATTTCCAAGACACAATCCAACAACACACCAACATGGTCCAGTTCTCTCATGAAGTTTAGTAGTATACAGTTCTACAATGGGAAACTGCAGAGATATAGACACTACTGTACTCTGATAGGGTATAAGAGCCTCTAGCTGTATGTACAGGCTATATATTAGATGACACATAGGGCCAGGTCTTGATATAGTGATATAGGCCAGTGTATGATAAAGCTTCCAAGCTTCACTGACAGGAGCTAGGAAGTGGCACCGATACTGTAATCATACTTCAGTGGTGAGAAACTTTCTTCATTTGTGTATTGTCCCCATATATTTTTTAAAACTATTCTTTCATCTATTTTATTCTACAGTTAAAATTTAAAATCAAATTCTTCCACTGTTTGGAAAACCTGCTTCTCTATTACAACAAGTAGATCAGGTACATCTAGATTTAAATAGCTTCCCTGTCAACATATCTTTAGAGATCATTGATGTTACTCAAAAAGACATATCCAACATCGTGTTTTTCATGGTAGTAAGGCTTGGTTTCTAGGTATGATTTTAAATTGGCATCTGCTAGAAATATTTTCTGTGTCGCTTCTAAAGAATCAGTATGTGAATTGAATTATAAGTCTGCCTGGACAAGTAATTATCAATTTGCTGTAGCATTCTTCCATAATAATGACAGTACAGGAGGACTTAATTTAGGATTTCTTCAGAAGGGAGATTGCATTTAGGTCCCTTACAACTAATGCATTTGTTAAAGATTTTATTATGCAAGTGTTGCTGCTACAAAATGTTTAAGGTATCTTGTCCTACATAAAAAAAATAATTAGAATTGTACTGAATCAATAAGCTAACTCATAACTTTGCACTACACGAATCACAGTTCATTCCCCAAAATAACTTTTAATTGAAGATTGAAAAGATTTTGCCTTGCTTAGATCAGAAAAGGAAGTTTTGAGGTAAAGAACTAGCCACTACACGCTCCCCAGATATATTTACCCATAAGTAATTAAGGAGTGCTTTAAGAAATAAAATATTTATTCCAAAATCAAATGAACACTCTTGATGTGTACTTCCCCTCACTTGCTGACCCAGTACTCCTGCTTAACTGTATTAATAATGAACCATTTTCAAAAAGCCAAAATGGTTAATACATTCCTTATAATCTCCTAGTCCTGGAAGCCAAAGATAGTAGTATAATTAATGTTCATGGTGAATGTCAGAAAGCTGCTGCTTTGTTTCTTTACTTTTATGGGGGAAATGGGAGAGGAGGGAGGTATAGAAAAACACTGAAGTAAAGCCATTGAGCCCTTTAATATGTAGTCGTTTTCTTCTTTTTTACGTATTCTTAAGGAAGACCAGCCTCTGAAGCACTGGAAATAATTTACTCTTTTCACTGTTTCACAAAATGAGAAATGAGTGCCCACTTTTGCAGTGTTGCCATTGTACAGCCAAGACAACCCATGTGGAAGAGATAAAAAGCCTACACATTCCCAGTTCACCTCCATGTGGATGAGGAAGAACAAAACCAGAGGGTGATGCATCTTTATCAACAACTGCCAGTCATTCCTCTTTTGCCGTATGCAAATACATTAGCATTTGCTTGCTGAATTTGTTCATCAAAGCAAAATGCTTCTGGAAACAGAACTGCTGACAAATGTAAGGAGCTGTCACATGGAGCACTTTGGCAGACCTGCCTTAAACTTATTGCCTATTGTCATTTTTATTGTGCTTATAATTGCAATAATAAACAATACCTCATGTTCTTCCACTCTCATTCTGAAGATGCAAATTGCTGTTAAAATCCTGAATTTCAGAGAATAGTTTTTTGTCTAATTTTCTAGGGCTGCCTTCTCTAAAGCATTAAAGTTCTTGCCATATTGTGCATATAGTAAATTGTATTTTTTTTTTCCATTTAAGAACAAAATTCGTAGGTGTTTCAGGAATAATCAGACTTAAAAATCTCAAAACCATCACCCAGAGGCTTAGTACAACCAAAAAAAATTATGTATCTGTGTGTCTTCATTCAAACCCACCCAAAACTGTAGGCCTCTGACTCCCTCCCCGAAAGGCTTTACCAAATGTAATCACCAGTTCTAAACTGTGAACAAGCCTATGACCTCTCTATTGATGTATTTTCATTGCAAGTAAAGCTACAATATCGCTAATCTATATCTACTGTATTCTAAGTAACAGCTGAATATCACTGATCTCAGAAAACACAAATAAAGAAGTTGACAGAAAAAAAGCCATAGAAATAATTAACTTTTAATATTATATTATTTATAGTCTTTTCTGTTTGCCACTGTCATTTCTCTAATCATTCAAATGTACATCTAGAACTGGTACTTGCAGACTAATCAGCTAGCACTGCTTGATTGATTCTTATTGCCCCAGAAACAATATAATCTGCAAAATTTATTGACAAATATTCTATAGAGTCACCAATCTCATGCATGACTGGTGCTACAATGACTGAGTAAAAGTTCTTATCATTATTGAGAACTGGGTCAGTTTTGTCCAAAAGGTATTATTGAAGTCATGTAGATAAATCAGATTATATTTAGTGAACCCATAAATCAATAAAAAAGCTAATTTAACACATACGTGGCAACTGTTACAGTCTTGCTAAGGCCAAGATGAGCTGCAACGTTTACTTTGGTGTATGCAAGTCACTCAAACCACCTCAGTCACACAATCATTTGTATACATTCACCAGCATGATTTTCACTGGAGTTCCACTTCCACTAAATTATTTTTTTCCTTCCAAAATCAGCACGACCCCCTCATATTTCTTGCCCCTTGCAGCAGAAGTAGCCTCTGGGTAAACTCAGCTCTAACACCTTGCCTTATGCCTGAAGTTTTACGCTGTCTTGCAGGGACACGGATGCCCTGCAGGGGACCACATGGGCCAGGGTCCTTCTGAAGAGCTGGCAAACACCCTGCAAGGCAAGTATGGTTGTAGAGAGAGCCACTTCGTTTTCACTTGGCAAGCAAAAGTCTACAATGGACTGATCTGAACCACATCCTTACTTGAGGTGTCCTCATACAAATATCACTCATCTAGGGAAAGGAGGATCACAGCTGCTTAAACTCAGTAATACATAGAGCGTCTTTTCATGCATCTCCCAGACCTGCAAAGCAGGCAATGTCTTATACAAGAGAGTCAAACATCAACAACCATATTTCACAAATACTTCAACTGAGAGGTTGCATGCATTCCTTTCCATAAGAAACAAAAGATGCATTTCTAATACAGCAAAGCACAGACTCATCTATACTGCCTTTCAGAGTGAATCTAGCAAAGTAAGGTTCCCAGAAAACACTTCTATACACCAGTGAAAAACCCTGCCTTTGTCCATCACTGCAGCTATCTCAGTAGCACTGGGCCCCGGGCTGGCAATCCACACCTTTCAATACACGAAAGTACTTCAGAGCTTCACAAGGAACAGGGAGCAAGAAAAGAACACACTGTTGCTGAAACACAGAACTATCATCTCGGCTTATAACTTTACATTCAGCTTTTCAATTAATCAAACACATGATTAACAAAGAGATAAGACGTAAACAAAAGACTTAGGCCAAGAATGAATTTCAACTTCGATCTTGAGCTGCATTTTATATATGTTAGTAGCACCCTCCTGAACTTTTGAATGTTGAACAAAATGTCCTGAAGACATTGTTTTAAGCCCAACTTGGTATTATCTGAAGCAAAATGACAAGCAATAGAACTAGCCAAGGCACCAAGCTAGACAACCAATTTTTTTACATGCCATTTCCTGCACTGCTTTTGTTTTTAACTGAAACGTGACCTGCCAGTAAATGAACAGTCAAGCGCTTATTGTCACCAGATCTCTGAAGTGACAAGTCTTTAATAAGACTGCCTTCAGCAATAAACCTTTTTTGTAAGAAGAAATGAAAAATGTCCCTCAAAACATATTCGTTAGATTGGATTTATTTATATAACAGCACAATAGAATAGTAAGTCATGAAGGATAAAATAATTATCTTAATAATGTCCACTACAACGATGAACTGAAGCAGTTTGTGTATTAGTAGGCTATTTATGTACACTTTGATTGCATTAGGTTTCTCTGCCTATGGTCACCTCAGAAGTGTACCAACAGCTCTGTAATTCACATCACTTTGTGGTTTATTACCGAGATTGCAGCAACTAATATTTCACTTTCTTCCCAAATTTTAAAGCAAACATTTTTGCCTTTTTAGTAGTTGCCAGTGGAAGTATGACAGAAGGAAGAGGGTAATATATGCCTTTTTTTGGGGGGGATAAAATTTTGGTATTTATGAAAAAATAATTTTTTGTTGTTTGTTTTTCCAGCCCTTTCCAGATGGGTCATTTTCAGACACAGCTATATCACATCCTCTTTTCTGTTGTTCAAAAAGTAAGATCCAAAAGTAATTCCTGGCAAACAGAGACCACATCTGGACTCACAGCATTAGTGAAAAAAGGAAATGTCATATTGTCCACTTTCCAAACTGCTGCTTACATCCAATCTTAGCCTGGGTGGCCAAGAACCTCAAATAAGGGGAACACCATCAAAATCCCACAGCAAAGGGCACTTCCCAAACAAATGATTGTTCTAGCACTGATAACAGCTGAATACAGGCAGCAAAGATGATCAGTGCTTTCCATTCAAAATCACGCCTCACCAAGAGCAGTAAGAGCAGAAATAATTGTTTCCTCTCTTTGCCAATCTGCAGCACAAGAAAAGCAGAAGATCAACCACGACATATACTGAGGTCCCCAGGATGAGGAAAGATATGTAAGCAGAACTGTTGGATTCACACAGGCTTTTGATCAGGTTTTTGGGGGCGGGGGTGGTGGTTTTGTGGTTTGTTTGTTTTGTTTTTTCTTTTTACTGTTGTTGTTTTAATGAAGAAAAGCATTGCCATCCAAAACTGCAAACTGGAAACAGTCCTGCGTACCAGTGCAGATGATGCATATGGAGCAATTTGAAGAAATGGAGCTATTCTGAAGGTATAATCACGTTACACTGAAACCACTGAGTATTTTTTCCAGTGGTGATTCAAGATTGCCTGTTGCAACTTCAGTTTTTCCAGTGTATCTCATTCTGCATCCAAAATGAACTGTCTCTCTTTACAGACTACAGATCAACCTCAATGTGTGGGAGTCTCTTGTATTTAGCAAGGCATTTAAGGTACATTTAGTAATACTATATTTTTACATATTTATCATGGCATCTTGTATTGCCTTGATACTGCAGAAAAACAAATTGATATATTTTGTTTAAAATATACAGACATATCTTCTTTGTCATGGTTTTATGATGACTTCCAACTCTGTTTTCATTTAAATGCTATTAAATGTGTTTGGTTTTAAACAGCCTTTGAGAAATGATTAGTGATAAAAACATTTAGATAATGATTCATCTATTTTTGTTCACACTGACATATCAGATATGCCATTCTTTGCTGGATTCTGAAAGGATGGAAGCAGTGTTACACAATATCCACCACCCCCTAGTCTTTTTGTTAATCATCCCTAATCAGCTGTTGCTTCACAAATCAAATTTTTAGTCCTTTTAGGCATGCGGTGTGATGCTAATGTGTGGCAACAGAATGTTGATTATAGACCACTGGGTAGCACTAGCTGCCCCATTAGTGGCATCCAGCTGTCCAGATTCATGCATGAGCAAGGAGGATTTAATAAGTTAAGATGAAGAGCAGTGAAATGCCTGTGATGCAAATAAGGACAATACAGGAAATAATTAGTGTGAGGCAAAGCATCTTTTCAAAGCAGAATTAGTTCTGAGGTAAATGACTGTAACTTCATTAATCACTAAGTGTATTGTAAACTTTTAAACTAAACTGCTTTGACACCAGAGAGGAATACAGGATATTACAGAATTTCTGTACATAATTATGAAAGTGAAATTAATTGTTTCAAAAGTTGTATGAAACATTCCTACCCAGTGCATGAGAATACAAATCTGACAATTGTGTGACTCTTCTGAGATTATTAAAAAGCATCAGCACTTAAGAACTAACAAAAGAATTGATTATTTACACCATAAGGAATTATATTTATTCTCATTCTGAACGGAACAAAGTAAGCACACCTATTATTTGTGGGTGCATTAACCTCACCACACAGTGCCAGACCCAAGCACTGACCACAGCCTGCAGTTCTTGTCCTGCCCAGAAAAGCAGCAACTCATCAGGTGCAGAGTGGTGAGAAAAGTCACACAGATTCTCCACAGAAACACTTCCTCGTGTATATTGATGATGAAGTCAAGCATCTCAGCTGAAGGAAGTCCATAATTCTTGAATTAAAGTCTCTCCAAGACAGGACAGCCACATTTGTTTCAAATCAACAAAACAGGACTTTTACTACCGATGATTTAGACATTGGTATTTTCTAGAATATTTTTAATGCTTCTGTTAACTCTGTTTATGGCCAACACAAAAGCAGAGTGCAAGGAGCTGAGCATTTCAATGCCTACAGTGCTAAAAATATCCATGAACAGCTTGAGCACAATTTGAAGGATTAACTGTTTTAAAATCATTTAATTAATACAGAAGACTGCTACTCTTTTGGGATCCCTGTGTTTTCAGCTGTAGGAAGAATCAGAGTATCACTGGCCTCAAATTCTGGTAATATGAGAAAATTCTTATTTTTAGTGTAATCTTTTAAAATCAGAATCTGGAAGCTTGCACATGGAAAGTGTTTCTGTATTTTTCAAATGTAAAACACTTCTGAAAGAACAGAAAACATGAGCATTCAGAGTGCTGTTACTGTACCCGGGTTGTTCGTTGTCAACCACCATTTCTTCGTTAAGTATTTTGTTCCTCTATCACTCAGTGATAAAGGCTTTTCTAGAGATCAGTCTTCCCCCCTTCCCCGAGAAACTTTTCCATGCCCGCTATTTTTTGCCTTCTGATCACAGCCTACAAAGACCAAAATCCCCCACCACAAATTTCCTTCCAAATTGCAAGTACATCCCCAAAACACCATGGTAGTTCTTTACTTCTATATCTAATTGCTCTAAGTTCTAATAAGCTTCAAATAAAAGTGCTGAAGGTTAAGATTAGCCCATCATTACTTTAAAAATGAACACAGTACCATTTTCTTTACTTTATACATCTTGGCCTAAATTTCCTTAGGGTACAGAACTAGGCTGTGTGTTACTCTGGCATAATAAACAGTCAATGGTTCCATAAATACCAGGGTCCAGCTTCTCAGCTGATTCAAATTGACTTAAATAGAGCTAAGCAGACTGACACTAGCTGAGGAAACGGCTCTGTATATCTAATTATACACACAGCAAAAAAGTCACTAAAAGCTCTATCTCAGTTCAGCCTATTTTATGTAATTAACTGTACAATAAAATGTTCCATGATCAAATAGCTCAGTTCCTTTGAAGTACTCAGTTTCCATTTCCTTCAATAAGCACATCTAAGAAGAAATTCCTTTATACGTCCATGAACATTTGAAACTATCAGCACTAGAGGCTGCCGTTTTCTATTTTGTGCCTAATCCCAGCTACTCTGGAGAGAAAAGCAAAATCTCCAGCTGGGTGCCTTGACTGCAGAATAAGACTCTTTAAATACATAATGTTCATCAGCACAACTAAAGTCGTGTCAGTTGTGATAGGGACCAAAGCCACGTTCTCCATTTCATTCTACACAGGCCAGACTAGTGCAAAGGCCAAAAAGCTCTCAGACATGAACAAAATGGTCTGGATTTGAACCAGTGACCTGGAGGTGAAAGGTTTGCTAAGTAACCTCCCTGGATTCACTCTAGCTCACTTCTTTAGTCCTCATTCTGAAAACAAAGATGCATTTATTTTAAGCTCTGTCAACTCTGGGGGTGGGGGGAGGACAGTAATTAGCATGCCTCAGTTACATACATGGTTCATTTCTTAAACTCCTTGTCAATTCATTACTCCAATTTTTGACAAAGCAGCCTGGATTAAATCCATAAGTAAATGGATTCATGTCGTTTAGTCACTCAGATTTTAAAACACTCCAAGGGCTCAGTGCATTGCCTTACTCCTACAGGAGTTTATGTGCTATTCCCACAGACAAAATGTATTAAGTCCATTACATCATTATTTTCTAAATCAAAATTCTCTACATATTTCAGCAAATTGCCTCCTAGAATCAGAGTACATGGAGTCTGAGAAATGCTAAGTTAAAATAACTCCACTTTGGTTTTCTCTGCTTTATTTCTCCCTAGAAGCCTTTAAGCTATTCACAGCAGTCCCTAACAGAATGTGCTGGAATACAATAATATGTCAATTAAGTACAGTCAAACAGCTGCTAATACTATTTCTCCAAAATGTCTTCATTATTAATGGAAAGCACTGTGGTGTGTCAACATATGAGAAAACTAACTGAAAAAGAAATTATGACCAAGTTCTATGAATAATTATATTGCATTTCCTAACATTTTCCTATCACATTGATTAGTACAGTTGTGAAGTTCACAGATCCAACCTGACCAGAGGCCACCCAGCCAGCAAAACCCTATACTTGTCATATATTTTCATTTGATAAAGCTTCATAAATTATACACCACCTATGGCTTTACATTCATAGATGTTTTAACTAACTACTGAATATTTCTTCGAAACCACTTTCTAGAGCATTTAGAAGAAAATAATCTGGAAAAAAGGTAACTGCTCTAAATGACTGTGTGTGGAATTACTCACACCAGTGCTAATTAATCTAGTAAAAAAGTGGGATTTGACAGCTCTGGAGACTATTATAAAATATACAGCCTTTTTTGTTTGTACATCATTAGGTCAAACACAGCCCAGGCGACACGTGTCTGAAAGCGGACAGCAGCTGGGGCTAGGGCTGCTTGGTGGCCTGTGTGAAATGCACGGATTGTCTCGATCCAGTTCCAAAGCAACACGTGTCACCATCACAAAAAATGCCCCAGGAGCTGGCACAAATTGACACCCTTGTTGGCAGCCTCAGCAGTGTCGCCAAAGGCTGAAGGGGGTTTGATTGCTCTGTTCTTACGCTCACAGACGTTGTCATTTCTGATAACGCTGACATCTCAACACATCCACAGCCCAACACCCTTCAACCCCTTCCTCCTTGCGTCCTGCCGGGCAGCGTCACTACCTTGGGCAGAAAAACAGTAAACTACCAAAATACCTTAGATGGCATGTATTGACTGTTTCTAGAGATACACTCTGATTACATTCAAATCTCATTACTTTTCTAAACAAATGTAAGTTTGAGCAGTAATGCACTGCATAATAAACAAAAATACATCATTAAAACATAGGACTGCTGCGTTATAGTTCAGAGATAGTAAATGGTTTGATAGCATTTCATGTTCAGTTTTGTTTTAAATAACAGCTGTCTGTGCTTCTCAGTGTCCCTGCAGGAGGAAAAAAAAAAATCAAAGCTAAAGCAGAAAAAATACTACTCCCCTCCTCCTTTCCAAAAGGAATTCTTCAACTATTCAGTCAATTCAAATCTAAAAATAACTGGAAAAAAATACTTGGAAATAAAAAAGAATGCCTTCCTAATTGCATATTAATTGCTATATCCAATTGTAACTTTCTTTTGCACTAGCAAGTAACATCATTTGTGCCATTATAAGGCTTTTGAGAATCCTGCCAACAGAGAATGTGCATGTCAAATAATTGATTCAACCTGCCACTTCCCACAGGGTCAATAAGGAGCAGCCGGACTTGAAATCCCTACCTAAAAACAACAGCTGCAACACACAAGATAGACCTAGAGCAGAGATACAGTCTTTGTTTCCTCTCTCTTAATCCAAAGTGCTTAGTTAAATGCCCAGGCAATAGAGCAGAATATAAAGAGACAAGTTCACCACTCATGCAGGGGGCAGAACAGGGATAACTGAAAGGAAAAACTTGCAAAGGGAAAGAAGGTACAAATGAGGGGAGAGCAAGATGTACTGAACCTGCCAGATCCCTGTATCAGGAGTTCATTTTTACTCTATGCAACTGCTCTGGATATGTAGGACATCCAAAATCAACTTTTTCTACCAGCAAGCTTCAGAAAACCCAGTAGCTAACGATGCACTTTCAAGGTCTGTTGCAGCTTTCCCTTTCAACTAGGCTATCTGGGAACTAAGAAACTGGATCAAATAGCTTCTCAGGACTTCACTCTTGAAGTTCCAGCAATACTCTAGGTAAAAGACAGTGTCAGCCTACCTTGCTCCTGCTTACTCCCAGTCCTGACCAAAGGGAAAAAACCATACACACACTTCATGGCTATCCACAGCTCAACATCTGCCCTCTTTTGCCAGACCTTAGCTCATCAGACCACAGCAGGATCCCTTTTTCCCTCATACAAAACATAGAAGGTGACCATAAATTGCCAATAAAGACAGGTTACTGACCATTTACGTGGAAATCCCGGTTCACTGAGCAATCTGGCATTGAAGCAATATTTATATTTGTTATTATCTGCCTGTAAATAATTCTTTATTCTCTTAATAGGCTCTGAAAAATCTTAGTTACTTATTTTCCTCTCAGCTTCTGCTATTTGGAGGCATCATACAAGCTAGATTTATTTTTGTAACACCACGGCTATAAATTGCATGTGATGGGATTGTCCTTCAAATACATCCCTGTCTCAAAGTAAGCCTTACAGAATCTGAAACACCATGCTCACAATACAAGCACCAGTAAATACACAACTATATTTTCTGTAAATACTTGTTCTTTCAACATGTGAGCAAATTCAGCCTTTTCATCTACCTCCTGTAACAAACACTAACACTTCCATCATTAAAGATACTAATGCCTGCCCTTCCTCATTAGCAACTGTGATGCAAAAATTCTTTCACTGATAAAATTTAGGAGAGCTTTGAGGACTAGTGTTAGTCTATAGAAGCTTACCCTCTGGATTTACACTGAGAGCTTTGAATTACAAGTATCTTTGATCATCTGCAATATTGCCGTTCCTCATATATGCAGCTCCACCTTGCTAATAGGAACTTCAGTACCAACAGCATGCCAGGCACTTTCCAAATTCCCATGAAGACTTGGACCCCATCCCGAGGAGCATACACGCATAAGCAACCAGTAGTTATAATAAGAATTTTATGTCCCGTAAAAAACACTGGAAAAAAAATGCCTAGGGTATTCTACAAATGTAAGTATGCATATTAGTTAGATATTGCACTTATATGAAGCTGTGTCAATGTTCCTATAATCCAACAAAAATCAAGGGCAGTTGTGCCTCAACTGTCTAAAGGGAAATATATTTGCTTTGTAAATATTAATGAACTTAATATGGTGTCTGCAGGGAGAGATTTTAACAGGGAACTCAGAGCAGCAAGGCAACAGAGTCACAGTGAAAGTCAGTAGGACTAAAGCATGTAATTTCTACTGTGCCTTTTGAAACATTTCCCCATCATGAGGTTATCATCACACAGATCATATATTATTAGTATGCAGTCCCAAAGGAAGATGTTTGTTTAAATGTCCACAGGGAAGAGGTTATCATCTGACAGATATCAAGAATAAATTCAGGGGAGTCAAAGTGCTATGTGATAAGTTTCTTTCATACTAGGGCAAGGTTTGTGCATTCACTTCAAAACAGTAAACAGCAGTGCAAGTTCAAAGACTTTTTCCACACATGGAAAAGACATTTGACATGCACTCTTGCAAAACAAGGTGAAAGTAAAAAATTAATTAAATACACCGTATTTTAGCAATAAAACAATAGTTACACATTAACATCTCAACTAAAGGGATAAGACTATGAATATGCAAATAGAAGACTAAGGCTTTTTAACCTTTTGGCTTACAAAACCCAAAGGGACTTTAAATGAAAGGTGAAATTTCCAGCAGAAGAGGCTGAAAGTCACATATAAAACCCTTTCCCCCAGCCTGGGAACATGTAGCTGGATTGAGGCTTAAAAATACAGTCCCTTGTAAATATGTGGAAAAGCTGAGTGGAAGAAGTCAGAAAAGAATGCAGAACCTGAAAAATCCCTTCCTCACACCTCATCAAATCCAGGACATTTGGAGATGTGCTCATGAAAGGCCCTAGTTTCTTGCAAGGGGGAGAAATCAGAGATATACCTATCCCCCTGGATTTGTTGTGCATTAATCATGTAGATGAACATGTAGCAGCTGGTTCTTAGGATTTTATTTCAGACTGCAGTACTAAAGAGTACAGCAGTGTATTAGCACGTGGTATTTTCAGTCTAATAGCAAAGACAAGACAAATATACTGGCTCAGAAAAGTTCAATACTCCTGGTTCAGAAAAGCATCCCAAATTCAGTTCTGGTAATATAAAACGCACTCCTGAATTGGGACGAAGACAGACAGAAAAGCAGAGAAATACGGGCAATGCCAACCTAGTTATTTACAAGGCATAACTGCAAGTCAAATCTGTGCTCTGTGCCATGGTGACTTTGGTTTCAACTGTAAAATTATACTGCTTTTAAACCTACTTAATTCTGCTTTAACCCTCAGCTAGTATTTATCATCTTAACCACTGATTGTTTTCCAGTTATTTTACTAGTCCCAAAGTACATTCCTTTTTTTTTATGTATAAAAAGAAAATAAGACTTCAATACATGAATCCAATTTAGATTTAGTAGCTGTAAACAGCCTATGCTAGTAAAATTAACCTTCACACTTATCTCATGAGAGATATGGTTAGAAGCAAGGTCAGAACCTGAGCAAGCCTTTTTGTAGCCTTTGTTCAAAAACTCTTCTCAGAAAGCACTGTTTATACCTACTTAAGTAAAGAATTTCATAGCTCACCTAATTTATTCTCTGCTTTTTTATTAATCCCAAATAAATGAAAGAATCACATAATCTGTCCTGAAGTCTAAGTAGGAAGGTGATACACACCCTTAAACTGTGCTCACATTTGAATTTAAACAAGTTGTTCTGTATTAATAATCAGGTATTTTATCTTGGAAGCCCACCAGTCATTCCCATGTTTCCACAGGTTCTTATTGTCAATGCTCCCCACATACACAGTGCTCTTATCTGTTCTGTCATTTCATATATAATAGACAGTCCCATTTTTCACCTTCCCAGGAATACACTATGATACAGAACCTATAAAGTATGTGGCCAATATCATCTAACCTATTAAATGTCAGAATCATATACCTCAAACTACATGTCAAGATGCTGTATTCTAGCAGCAATAAACTCATTTTGTTCCTCACAGCGGATGCACTCCGGCTGTAAGAATCCACACTGGTTTCCTTCCATATAGATTTGATTGTGACCTACTGTTGATGGCTAACATGCTCAGAGATGATGGTAGGAGTTGGCCAGATAAAATCTCAGATGGGAAGATGGAATAAAACTTAACAAAATATTCCCTTTATAGTTAGCTAGCTTGTATCAGTTTGGTCCCTTGTAGGGTGATCTGATGCTTGCTCCAGTATGAGACTTGCCTAATGTATTTTTGTATTCTATTTCACCTTCACATGCATGCTGGACATTCTGCTGTGGGGAAAATTGTAGGCAACAGAACTGAATTTAAATCAAACAGAAGGGGCAGCTTTCCAGAAGCAAAACAGCTATGTGAATTTATTGGAAACAGAACACCAAAAAGCAGACATCGTACGCTCTTCAGGATGCCAGGAAAGTGCCAGCAAAACAAAGCATGTGCTCTTGGCTCGTGTGGAAGGGCCGCTGCCCATGCCAGCAGAGTGGCTTCACTCGGCAATGCATTGTGTGCTGCCGCTGGGCAGGCAGCGCAGCCGTCAGCTGGTAGCCGTCCACCCTGACCGCTGGTGCTTCCAGCACATGCTGGGCTGCGCAGCTAAAGCACCTCCAGGGCACTCGGAGAGGCCCAGGTCACATGGACAGATGTTTCTCATCTGCAAAGACTGATGAACACATCACCTGAGAGTCAGTTCAGAGAACTGAAAACCCTGCAGCCAAACGAAATCCCTAAATCAAAGACATCCTCTGCAGGCTGCAGCTGTGGAGCAGGAGGCTGGGCACTGGGCTCCCTGCCCCAAGGCCGAACCAAAAAGACCCTCCCCTGGTTTATGCCAGCACCCTGATGAGGCCTGAGTGGCTGACTGGCATCAGGGACAGACTTCATCTGGCCATGTGGTTTAGCTGCTGCTGGCAACTGCCTGGCCATACCCCTCCTCTACAGACAGCTTCCACTGTGAGTCTCCCAAAACCCTGTCTTCACGATGGAAGCCTCCTTGCAAACCTCCACAGAGCAAAAGGCAAACCTTCTCCTGACTTTCCTTCCTCTTACCCCATCTCAGCTCAATTCCTGCTAAGATCCAGCTGTAATCCACAGATACAGTTCAGTGAGATGTGAAAGTATAGCTAAACATAAATCACAGCAGATTTATTAATATGAAGAGCTCAGAAGCAAAACAAAGATCGTAACAGCAATTTCTCTTACTCATGAAGCATGTCATCCATGTATTTCACTAGAACTACAAGGATTGCTATTCCTCATTTCTTTGTCTATTTATTCCTATGTACCGATGGGATGAGGAGCACAAGTCAATTATAAGGAAAGAGTCTCCAGAAGGGTAGCAACAACAACTGAATCTTCCCAAAACGAAGGCTGGACCACTTCTACATTGGGCTGATTTGACAAGCCAGTTGAAATTATTGGGATTTCTGGCTGAAAGCCAGTATTGAAATAAAGGGATGTTATCATGATCTTTTTTGTCATGCAAGAAGTAACAGGAAAGAAAAAAATGTAACATTGTTTCTTCTTATTTTTTAAGGTCTTTTCACACAGCTCACTGCAGTACCCAGGCCCCTCCAAACGTACAGATATCAGGAGCAAAAAAAACCAAAGAAACAAGTCAAAACCTCAACCCTGAACTAGTGACAATTTTGCTAATTTAGCTACCTACCTATAGAAGCTATTCACATTCCTGTTATCATAGCTGCCATTAAATTGTAAGGATAAAAAGAATAAATGCTTTGACAAATTGCATGCGGAGACCTGTCTTATATTAGTGACACTCATTAGCTGTAATGGAGTTATAGGAGTCATTATTTATGCAGTACACTAAGTGTATATAAACCTTTACAAAGATGTATTCATTGAAAACATCTATGCTATGCATAGAAGTGGATTTCCTTGATCCTCAGCAAATTTTAGGGGGAAGGGCTGACAAGAAGCCATGTTCCACCCACCCCCCCTCCCCCCAGTTTTTATTTGGGTCACAAATGAGTAACTCGGAAACCAGTCACATGGGACATCAGCCACATGGAACATTCACAGCAATCAAGAGTTTTAACGTATCTTTCCAAAAGGATGCCTTCCTGCCTTTCTCTCAATAGCTGTATCAAAAATTACAAAAGCTTTTTAAGTTTAATAAAGTATCATGTGTAATGATTATGGGCTTTGCTTTGCTTTATCAGCCTTCTACCTAAATAGCAGTCTGAAGAACATATAAGAAAGCATCGCTGCCTTAGCAGCTTACTTATTTCAGAAAATGACTTGTCTGTTGGGATGATAGTTAGGTTTGGTCTTTGGGGACAGCAGTGAATCTCTTTGAGTCCAGTGAGAGAGCAGCTACACAGAGCAAGGAAATAATTTTAATTTTGTACAAGTTGAAAAGCATTTTTTCCTCAACTTCAGCTAGATGACAGTGGCATGATGGCTGATTTTCATTTCAATCAGAGCAGCATATGATTACCACCTAATTAGAATGTAGAAATAGAAAGGAGATCATTTTTTAACCTACCCAAGAGAACGGTGCTGGGGGAGGGGAGGAGATTATGTTAATCAAATGATACTGGCATATAAGAGCTACCAAAATAACCGCCTGAATTTTTATCAGCACCCTTACTGTCCTTGAGGATCTGTCATTGGCTTCAATCGAAACTTGTATTTTCAGAGTTTTATTTCTGAGTAATAAATATACTTTACAATAAATACATGTCACTGCAGGCCCAAACTTGCCATAGATGATATCACCTTAGGCATAAATACATATACTTTTTTCAAAATTACACCTACTTTTGTTGACAACTGTGAAACTGTAAGCATGAAAACTACCCAAGCAAAAACAAAAGTAATACTATCTTAGGGCGAGTTTTTGCATTAGGTTTTGTTTGGGGTTTTTTTGAATATTTGCTTTCATTAATTAAATATTGTCAGCTAGCTACTCCACTCCTTTTTGGAATAAACGTAGAAACATAGTTGCTCCTCCTAGGGGAATATAACTGAGGTTACCTTAAAGCAAACTGCATCAGACAACATTGTCCAAGACACACTGTCTCCATCTGCACCCTTCTGTAGAGATAAAGACAAGACCTCATCTCAAGATGCCACTTTGTTTAATTGCCTCTGAAGAATGAAGAGCCAAAATTAAGTAGCCAAGGCCACCAAAAGGAGGGGGAAAGAGAAATTAAAAAAAAAAGAATTAACAATGAAATTATCTTTCAGGCAAGCAGTCTGCAGAAATAGTGAAACTGTGTTGCCCTAATGTTTTCATGGGCTCAGGAGGTAAAAGCAACTTTTTGTTAGCTGCCTGACACAATTTTGAAGGGAAAGACATGAGAAACGTTCATACCCTGCTGTCTTACACCTGCTAGGTATATGCCTATGCAACATAACACTGCATGGCATAGATACTGCCAGACCTAATGTGGTACCCAAATGGATACCATGGGGTGCCATGCTTACCTGCAGAGAGCTGCACATGACACAATGTTGTGATCGTGTTAGTTTAACCCAAAGTAAAGCTCTAGTGCTTTTAAACACCCACTGAGGCACACCTGCACTACCCTGCCTTGTGCAATAGACAACAGCGGCAACTCCCTTTGCTCTGTCCTCCCAGGCAGTGGCTGTCCATCAGGACACCTACCTCTCTCCAAACTAGGCACCAGTACCCAGCACCGTTTTAGGTGTTTGCGATATCCTGCCTGGCACACAGATATCCCTCTGGAGGCCAATGGACATATCTGTCAGCCCATGCAGCGGTCCTGTCCTCCCTCAGGCACCTAAGAACAGTGCTCTTCTTATTTCAGCAACAATAACTTTTTGAGCCGAGATGCCTCGAGCAGGCTTAGGCCTGGGTGGCCAACATACAGCACAGCTGGTTTGAGTCCTGCTGGACCTCTCAGCTGCATCTTACACTTGAGGAAGCTGCTCCCTCAGTGCCCCGCTCTGGCCCATCCTGACCAGGAGACAACATCTGCTTACCATAGCATCAGGGCAATGAGCTCCATGAGGGCAAGAAAAACAGTATAACCCCTGAAGCTCTGCTTTCTCATCACAGATCTTCCCTTCCTCGAATCCCTACATACCCTCCCCATCCTTAGAAACTCAATTGCTCACGCAGGTTTTATCAGCAGGATAAAAGCCCCTCCAGTCACATCCATGGTCCCGTTGCAGGGACCGTTTCCCCAGCTTTCCCTGCTCTCATACACCCACAGCTCCTGCTGACAAGGCACATCCAGCCCAGTCCCTGTGTGCCACAAAGGCACAAGTCCGTATGGGAATCAGTGCACAGGAAAGGTAATTCCACTTTAACTATCTCAGTAGTGGAAAATATCACCATGATTTGGATGAAGCACAGTACAAAATGAAGCACAGGTGCAGAGCACCCATGTTGTGGTGTGCCTAACTTGACAAACCAGGTATTTCCTCCTGAAAATTTTTGTCGTGAAGAGTATAGCAAGTGTGATCCTGCCCTCACCCAACCTCCCCCCAAAACCAAGTTCCAGTAATTTCAGCTGTAGCAAGATTTTGCTCATCCTGTTTTGCTGGAAGCGTACAAAATTTTTTTGGCAGTGGGATGATGCATAACTACTTGCTACAAAACATAGGGACCTAAATCTCATGTACTTCAGGCAAAATATGAAAAAGTCTCTCTTCAGTAATGACTCTAATGAAAAGGAATCAGGAATGTATTGATTTATTTTCCATTTATGTGCTTTTAATCTGCATCAATTATTTTGATGAAACATATATTGCAATCGCACTTTCCTGGTTGTTGTTCTGCTGGGCTGCATAATGAATGTTGTGAGATATTGTGCAAGAGAAAGAACAATATTTTGAACTAAATGTGCTGTTAAAGTCTTTTCTTGGGCAGTGAAAAAGTCCTGAGGCTTTTCATGTCAGTAGCATAAGGTAAGGCATACACTGAGCATTTTTTATTTTTCACCCTTCTGAGAAACATAGCATGGTACTGAAGCAAAAGCAAATAACAATTTCTAATGTTGCAAATGTTTGAAGACACCCTCCACAAAAAACCAAACACAATCCTCTCTACATCGCCCCCCAAAATGTGGGGGGGTCCAGTATTTAAAGGTGTCACAATTCTTTTGTAATACCATTATGGGGAATCAGGTGGCAATATCTCAAGCCTTGCCAAATTATCCCACAAAGAAACATTCTGAACTGTTCAAAGGCTTTAATGTGCATTTTTAAATGAATCCCAGTGTATATTTTCCTAAAGGATGGGATCCAATTCTATTTTGTGCTCTGAAGAATTCTATTAAACCTCTAAAGCACTTTGTGAAATGTGAAAATGCAGTTTGCTAAAGAGATAGCCTAGGTGGTCTGCAGTAAATTAACCAGTACTGCTGACTGTGGCCGTTCTTGTGAGTTTGCTCCAAGGGATTTCTACACTTACAGTATAACACCATTTACCAGCTTCTAAACTAGATTCGCCCTCCGGCTGCAAGTCAGCAGACCTTGGTGTAAAACATGGCCAGAAATTAGTTTGACTAAGAGTTGCATTTCAAGACCAGAACAGTGCTGTGTGTTACATACAACTAAGTCCAAACCATTACTTCCAATACTGTTGTTTTCCCTAGTGGACTTTATGTAGTTAAGTTTTAGGCTGCAAGACTATGATGGCTGCTGCCCTGCCTAGCTGGTGTTCTGTGTTCAGTAAATTACAATAGATCTCTCTCTGTGTTGCTTTGTAACAATTAACCTCAGAAAGGAGCTAATGCCATTTGCATGGTAATGAGACATTCATCTGAGCGACATCGGAGTTAAGCATGCTAATAAGTTTTAATGCAAACACCTGAGGGGTCAAGCACAACCATGGACTTGGATAAGAAAACCTTTTATTAAATGCAAATCACTTTTCTTGTAAATACTATGATGGAGAACTTCATAGGACTCTAACACAGCTTGCAAGAATGGAGTCATTTAGGTTATATTTTCAGGCCCCCAGGCTGACTAAGGAATATAGACACTGATTTATTTATATTTTGAATTAATATCAGTGTGGATAAAATCTTCATTATAGCATCAAAGGAGAGAAGTACTACAGGAAGGTAGAGAGGAGAAAACAACAATATTGCCTTATCTTTCACAAATTTGTCACAGTTTCCTGGGATGCAGGAAGGCAGATAAGACACTGCTGCTGCAGAGCATAACAAAAGACTTACAAATTTGTCAGGTTTCCATCTTATTCACCTATTTGTTTTTGCCAAGCGTATTGTTATGTAGGCAAATTTCCTAGTGAGCAGGCTATCATTTTGGTCTCTATCTTGCACTAAAACTTCTCGAATTCATTGCTTCAAATCACATTCTACACCCAAAGAATTTGAGATCTTAGTTAGGACAACCAGGACCAAATACACCAAGGGGATAACTGGCTGCCAAACATCTCTGGGACTAAAGGAGCAGAACCTTCTCAAAGGCAAGGCAGATTGCACAAAAGGGAACAAAGGGAAGAAACAGACTGACTCATTTAACTCTGGCAGAGCCGAGTGCAGGAGGCCTCTTTTGTTCAGGAGAGGCTGTTAGCAGGACAGGCTGACTCATTTTGACAGCGCAGCCAGTGTCAGGGGAGTGGTTCTGGTTAGCGATAACAGGAGGGAAACATAGGCAGCCCTCTGAAAAGCTGGCCTCGTGGCAAATCGTTAGAGGTTTTGCTCCTGGATTAGAACATGTGAATTTAAATATCCAGTGGGTGTAGTGGGAATTGCTCTATCTTTATGAAAGAAGTTTATAGACAGGACTATATCATACAGTTATCTGCAGTAAAGGAAGGCTATATTGTTGAGATACAGAAAGTCCCTTTCATTTCTGTTGCTGTATGATGAGCTACTTCGGGGAAAAGTTTGGGTGATGTATAACATTACTACTCAAAGCCCAAAATCTAATCCAAAGGAGTAAGTGTACACAATATAAAACAGATCAGATGGACACCTGGCACAGAGCTACGTCAATTCATTTAAACCAGATGAACTATGCTCACCTTGCTAATAAGCATTAAGCGACAGCAACCCAAAAACTGTATGTTTCTCAAAGAGGCCTTTCACTGCATAAGTTACTGCTACCTTCAACAGAATTGTTAAGTATTTTTATTTTGCTGCTGACCTGTTTATGACATGTAAGACATGGTAGTATGCTGTAGTCTAAAATTCAAGCCAGTAGGTTGCAGAAAAACCTTACAAAGAGGGAATGCTTTGTACAAGAAAGCACAAAGCTATGGATAACTGGACCCTCAAAACATATCTAGACTGAAATCTAGCACTCCACTTCCTTTGAAAACTAACAAAAGCTCTTGGGGATTAGCTCTGCATTGTCATATTCACAGATATGTATTAATTGCATCAAATGCATCACACGTACGTCTTCAAGCGCGTCAAACAGCATGGGACCTCAACTTGGTGAGTTTGGGACTCAGGGAGTTAGGAAACATTTAATATAACAACTATTAGCTATACTAGTCCAAATTCAAAAAACAGCTGTGATGTAAAATCAGTAGGATAATTCTTAACAATTGTTTTGTAGTCAGGATAGCCTGGACTCCTTTCACTGTCCAAACATTGTAAACTACAGCTACTTATTTAAAAACAATTCAGATTAAACTGGAGTTTGTGGGGAGCAAGACAGGCAGTATAGAGCTAGGCAGCCAAGACGGCCAAGAATTAGAAGGGAACTTGTTAGAGAGAGTGAGAAAGAAGGTATCATGCATATTCGGTGTCCACAGTTTACACTAATCCGCGTGGACCATAAAAAAAAAAAAAAAAAAAATACAGTGGCATTTTGCAAAGACAGGTCAAAATACATAAACAAATTATTATAACTCAGATAAGAGTCATGAATATATATAACAAACACTGTCACTTCAATCACTAACTGCTATGAACCTCAAGTCTTCTTCCAAACCAGACCTGGAGCTTTCCAAGGACAAGGGGAAGAACTCACTTGAGCCCTATGGAGGGAACCAGAAAAATGTGGAAGCAACACGCTAACTAGAAGAAAGAGGGAAAGGTGACAGGCAGGGCATATTAGTTTCCAGGCCAGAAGCAGAAAAAAGGAGAAAAAAGGGAAGACTCAAAGTGTATTGAAAGTGGAAGTTGTCTTATAGTTGAGAAGCAATGGCTGAACCATAGAGCAAAATACTTCAGAAAATAGCGTTCACTGAGAAAACTTCTACGCTTTTAATAGGCAGTCTACCAAATGAAATCAGGTTTCTTGTAATACCACTAAAAGAAAGGTAATTAAGGGGTGTATATACAATACATACTCAGCCTTTGAGGAAGAAAAGCTTACTTCTGGAGAAAAAAAATAAATAATAATTTTAGCCCATTTTTTAAGTTATGTGGTACAATTGCAACTACAAGAAATTTTAAGATGGCAAAGCAGCACAAACATAGAGGTTCTAGCCTTACGCTTAAGGGTTAAAATTACATACTAACAGACTAGATTCCCCAAATATAAGCCTAGAGCTAGGCTGATGATACTTAGGCACCTAGGGTGTTAACGAAGACCGTCCATCCACAACTCCTGGTTCACTGCTCAGATATCTAAGTCACAGGGAGCTACCAAGTCCAAGTGCTCAGTGCTACAAAGAACCAGTGTCCAAACACGTATGGACTCCTTAGTGTACTTTCAGGTTTGAAAACCTCAACTTACCATTCAAATCTCATTGTAGTATTTCCTTTCAGTTCAAAGTTGGTAAAAACCAAAACATACCACATAAAACTGCTAAATTCATATCCTCACATATCAGATTCTTGTGAGAATAAGGCCCCCTGAATATATTGCTAGAGGAAAAATACTACTAATTATGTCCCTGTATCCAGTGCTTCTCCACTGGATGCTTTGTCAAATACTTTCAGACAAAAATACCGAACAACTCTAGCTGTCTGAAATCTGCTGGCTGTCATCATGAGGAAACAGACACATCTTTAGTTTAAGACATCATGATTATTTTATTTGCTCTGTCACTTCTTTGTTGCATTTCTCCAACTCAACACTAGGAACTAACAGCCTGCTAAGAACTCAAACCAGAGAAAGACAAAAACTAGAAAGGGGAGATATGGAGATCATTCTGTTGAAAGCATTTTTTTTTGTCTTTTAAGCATAATCACCATCACGTTGTTACTGGAAGACGACCAGTCCCATTAAAGATTCACAGTTGTATCATATTTAGTGAGTGTTCCAGGGAAAACAAACACTTAACTGTAAGCAAACCAAGAATTTATGAAACCAGAAAATACTATCATACAGCTCTTTACTGTAAAGTGACCCCTGGAACACTGCTGACCTTTGGTGGCTGTTTTCACTGACAACTGTTACATACGTTTCCTTTCCAAGAATCTCCTCATTATTACATGAAAACTCTGATGCTCAGAAACAGCTTAGCAAGAGAATAGTCTTTTACTTTGCCAGGAAAGACTACAATGCACAGGAAACGCGCAGTATGGTTTCAAACAAAGGTATTTCCCTTCAACTCCAGTGTAGCTTTTATAGATTACAATCTTCCCTTGGCTATATTGTCCTGACCTGATTTCACCAGTCTTAAGACAAAATAATAAAGAGACTTTGAGGCTTAAGCCTATGTTTATTCGTTTCACAGTTTTGGAGTCAAAGACCATAACCTTAAACAGAAATTTGGGAAATTTCTATTTTATTCCATACCTCATTATGATTCTTGCTTAACCACTCCTTAATAGTGTTAAGGGCAATGACAGCAGCAGGTTCATTTGGAAAACCTAAAGACAGAAAAAATGAGAGGTAAATAAAAGGCACAGATTTTTCTACATATATATGAAAACAAAAATCTGGATTTACACCCCACCCCACCCCCCCCCCGCCATTTTCTGGACTATTTTGGGATTACAGTTGGTCAACTCCCTTCTTCACACATTTCTATAAAGGTTTTAGGTAACACCAATTACTTTTTTTTCCCCACAGTTAAACAAATTGAAAATAGGGCCAGTGATGTTTTATTGGGGGTTTTTTTTGTTTTTCAACTCTTGTTGGCAAAGCTCCACTGCTCAGGAAATATAGAAGCAATAGAGAGCTATACAAGTCATACTAGGCAAGCAACAATATAACGCATATATCACAGTAACAAATACTAGGCTTACATTTCATGGCATGCAAGAAAAATTCAGACATTTCTTAAGGCATAAAGGCTTTCTTAAGGCTTGCTTTCTTTAATCCATCTGTCAGCAAAACTATACAACACTATGACCCCAGTGCCATAGGCCTTAAAAGGATAGAAATGGTTGAGTTAGAAATCTCTTAATTTATGACCTAAAACATAATGAACAAATTTGGAAATTAAGGAATTCATGAAGCATAAGCATATGAATTTAAGGCCTGATGTTGCATGATATACTAGCAATAGTAACTCCCCCCAGCACTAAACAATATCAGAAATCTTTCCAGGGATACAGACTTTTTGCTTTGATGGTCTCTATCTATCAAATCTAAAGAAGCTTTCATTACTTAGGCAGCCTTAATTTAATTTTCCTTTAAATTCCTAACTTGAGGGCAGCAAATCATTTTTGTGAGGATTTAAAAATAAAAACCCATAAGCTGTATGAATAGCTCTCAGTAGGTTAGACTAATAGAAGAGTCTTTGAAGAGGTGGAGCTGCAGGCACAGCGTACAAGCAAGCAACGGGGCTAGACAGAAACAGTCATGAAATTTGGCATACAGCTGTATACATATAGCCTTTTTTAGATCATATATCACCCTCGCATCATAAACTGAAATGCAGACACTGCAAAAATTAGTAGATGTGTCCAGCTTTTTGACCTGGCACATTATCCTCCAGACTCATATCTTCTATAACCCTTTTTTCAGGACTTGTGCACTGCTAGATTAGAAAAAAAAAAAACCACAACAATAAAATCCTTCCACCCTGAGTCACATCCCCAAAACATTACTCCCTGTTACTGGACTCTGCAATGATTTTGTCCAGCAGCATGTGTACTGTTTTGAAGTGATAGATGACAACTATTCCAGCAAGAGTAGCAAGTAAAAGAGTCAATGTTTGGGTAATACTGACATTCAGCATGTGTTTCCTTTGCACACATTTCTCAATAAAGCATATTTTTAAATTTTTTGAAATCTTTTTTTCCAGGTCCAAGATGGAAAATTAGCTAAGATCTTACAGGTGTTACCGTGAATACTTCCACTGCTGCTGGGAAAATATATTCTTATGACATTTAATAACGCTGCTGATATTAAGGCATATTTCTTATGACACAAACTAATCAACACTAACAAAACCCAAAGCAGGGACTTCCAACAGCCTCATTTTCATCATATAAAATAACAGACCTCTAAGCAGACCATCTGCTCAAATTAGTAATATTCTATCTAACAAACTGGGACTTTGTAACATAGAAATTTCGTACCCTGAGTGTGGTAGATCTGCCTGGACATACAATGAACGCTATGCAGAGGGACAAATGTGTATTTCAGACAACCGATATAACATTTTCTATGTACTGAATGGTTTATTTTCGGAACAATTCTACCTCCAGCAAGATTAACTTTTCAGGCTTGTTTTTCACTAACTTGAAGCA
>JAVJGG010000082.1:16911272-16966508 GCA_035590195.1 Aviceda cuculoides | reverse complement strand
TTTCGGAACAAATCTCCATCCACCAAGATTAACATTTCAGGCTTGATTTTCACTCACTTGCAGCAGGGTATTTGCCCAAAACTGTGATAAAGCACTGGCGATTTTATAGAATTGCTCCATAAATTGTACATTATTTAGAAAACTGCTGCCATACTAACCAATCTTAAATAGAAGCTTATCTAGAAAACGGGTGTTCAATTACTCCTAAGTAACCACAATGTAAAGGAAACAGTTCAGCAACCAAAATAAAAAGCCTTCAATTCTGAGTATGATTTCAGAAAATATCTTGAAATCCATGGAAGCCTGTTATGACACCTTATCCCCCCCCAAAAATATCTAATTAGTATTTTACACACATTTCTGGTAATTTTAAGGAAAGGATTACCTTATTGGCTTTATGCAGAAGCAGGATGGAATTTAGCCTCCTGTTCCATACCCTGCACCAGCACAAAAGACCCTGTGTCTCTGATTCTCAAACAGAAAAACATTTTGGTTTATAGGACTGGGTTAAAGGGAGATAAAGTGAGATGGGATCTTTTTAAACACGTTTTTGTGTTGTTTTTATCTCTAAACTACATTTGTCTGCCATAACATTTCTGATCTGTTCCCATACATGCACCCATCCCCCTTCCCCACTTTCCCTTCAGCAAAAAAGCAATCTCAGTGAGCACGTGGGAATCAAATTACTTGAGAGAAATGAGCTCGAGGAGCCTCACAGTTAACCAACTGCTGGAGCAGCAGCTCAGGCAATTCTGGCTAAAGGCTCAATTTCACAAAAGATAAAACAGGTAAAGTAATAAGAGTGACACTGGCCCATGTTACTGCAGTGAGTGCTCCTCCAGAATACTGAAAAGGACAAGGGCACAAAAAGGCAAAGGAGCATTAGCCGTAAGGTACAGGCAAGCAGTGCCTCCATAGGACTTCACTGGGTTTATTTGGCTGGAGAAAAAAGAAGGGTTGGCAGGTTGTACGTCATGGATAGGTGTGGGGTGAAGCGTGTACCTACCTATACACACAGGCCTCTAAGTTGAACTGGGCTTCCTATATACTCCAGTGGCAGACAACATTCTGGCAACAAATCCCACTGTACCACAAAAACAGCGCAGGCTATCTTCAGTTCCTGAAGAGCTGCTTCAGCAAGTGGGAATTTTACTGCAGCCCTCTGCATTTTGCAGTGCCCGTTAATCACATCTGACCATCTATTACCAGGATCTACTCCCAACCCTTCGAGTACCGCAAATCCTAGCCACCACCTCTTGTGCCCCTCTCAGTTCAGGAACCCTCCTTTGAAGTACAGCTTTATTTGTTACAGCTGATGCCACAGTGGGAGCAAGCCTGATAAGTCAGTAGGAATGAGGGTGTGCAGAAAGTCCTGCATGGTTAGAAAGACATGGTAGGTGAAGGAGACATCCCATGTGCATACATGGCCTGGGCTGAGCTTTGGTCTGCTTCTTCAACACTACCAACTCTGGAAGTATGTCAGTGTTGACCACCTCCATGTGCCTGTCCCTCTGACCATATGGGAAAAGGCTGTATTGCAGCTGTGTCTCCAGAAACACTTGATACTCCGAATCTTTGTAATTTGCTTAGAAACTGTTATGGAAACTCTCACGTCTTTTCCCAGTTGCTTCACAGCTAAAATATCACCCTAGACAGGACAACTGCCTTTGTATACACCTTTAGAAAAGTCACTGCCAGCTTTAACACTAACTTGGGTACCAGCATCAGCCAAGCCACAGACGAACTTTGAAACTTCCTCTCCTCCCTCCTCTTTGCGTGTTGCTAATAGATGTATATACTACTACATTCACTACCTAAGATGAATGACTATGCCTTCATACTCCCCACTACAAAAACTCCATCCTACTACCATCACAGAAAACATACCTCATCTGAACCCTACTGCTTTTGGCATGTCCTGGCACAGATATTACCCACAGTGACAGCCTATGAAAGCTTTAAAAGGCCTTCGAACTTATGAGCTTCCACACCTCTTTCTAGGACTTTACCATGTTATTCCTGGAAATTGTAACACTAACCTGAGAAATGGCTGCTGAAACAAGCAGTACACTGTGCAAGTTCTCGCAGTCATCGTGGCCATAATTTTCCAGAGAAGGCATGATAAAATCTGGCAGAATTATTCTGAAATATTTGATATTAAATAAATCTGCTGTTTTAGAAGAGGAGACCATGGAGGAGGACTTGGAAAGACAGTAACTGTAGAGATACATGTTTAAGTTCCCCTTACATTTTGTATTTATTCCCGGAAACAACTGGTAAGAATGTAAGTCCTGTTTCATCAACGTATGGAAAACATACAATGAATTCCCTGTTGTTAGACACTCTAGTGTAAATGCTCAGACTTTTGTGCTTGGGGGATTTAGCAGAGAAACATTCACACTATTGTGAGTGTCTGTTACTGTATGCCTAATTTGTCTGTGCAGTATCTGAAAAATGTATACTAGAAGTTCTTCAATGAATAACAGCGCAAGAAGGATTTTGTGAGATAAAATTAACAGAAATCTATTTAAGGGGCTCCCAAATTGTATGGAGACACTGGTAGCTTTATCTGTCTCTTTTACTGTGCTCAATCCAATGCTGCATCTTATTAAAAATGTCTAATTCACAAGCAGGTAATGCCAACTCCCCATGAAAAGCCCATTAACAAAACATAAGTACTAAATAATCAACCTTTAATATGATATAGCTGAAGATAATAATAACAGATTGCATCAGTTAGGTTATAATACTAACAAGCAAATGTCAATCCAGAAAACCACTTCAGTAGCTGCAGAGGTGTTATAATTTGTCAGTTTAACCAAGATGCCCAATGTTTTCTGTAAATCAACTCATCCTGGTAAAAAAGTCTGCATCTTTTTTTGTAACCACACCCTATGTAATAGACAGGTTTTTATTCATTTAAAATATGCTCCCTTCCCTAAGGTTTCTTTCTGAAAGGCTCATCACAATCTTAATATTCTTATTTGCCAGTTTTAATAGTTTCATTTTGAAGCAAATCATGAAAAGAACCAAATGCACATCAACATAAATACTCGTTATGTGTTTATCATACTTTCTCAGGAAAAAAAAATCTACACTGGCATGTTTGTGCGTATATCAAGATGCAACATTTTGCAGACTGTTCCCATGTTCTAAAATTCAAACCCGAGTCCCATTGTTTAATCAACGTGACTGTCAAAATGTAATAGCTTCCATTTATTTAGTTTATATGTTTGTCAATGATGTTTAATAACATATAAAGGATGCTCTTCAAATAGTAGCTCAATGGTCACATTTTTAAGCTGTGAAAGTGTACTGAAGGCCCTCTCTACAGTCAGTATGACAGGGTATTTCCACCATGCATCAAGTATTTGCTATGTGGGAATCATCAGCACCAGATGGTGTGGAAAATAAAGACTTCTCCCAGGTTTGTTTATTTAAAAAAAAAAAAAAAAAGACACTAAACACTTAGTCCATATATGTTCTAAACCCCCATATTATTACCGGTGCTACAAACGCTTTCTGAATCGCAACAGACATGAATAACTGCGCTTCATTATGGTCATGTGGGTTAGGGTTAGCTATTGAGAACACACTGATCATCACACTACAGCCATATCACTTTATGACAATAAAAGCAAACAAATGAGATGCACAGCCCAGCATGCCCGAGGTAGGGTTAACTCAATACATACACTTGTCCTTCAGCTGTGAAACTAGCAGTATAATCTTGCAACTGATCCCATATAATCATCTTGTCAAAGATATAGTTCAGTAGTCAAAATGAATTCACTCATGCTAGGTTGATTCCCATTACCATGGTAAGTCTGGCATGTTTGGAAGAAGAGATGGTAGTATTCTACCAAAAAGCTTAGGTTGTTGCTACCCTTGAGCTCCCGCCCCCCCCACCCCCCCCTTTTTTTTTTTCCTAATAACCCTGGTCATGTAGTGATTGGATAAACAAGCTGACAAATTGCTAGCTTGATCATAGTTGTGGACACTCACAACCTGGAAAGGAAGTGCCCTCATTTAGATCAGCTGAATCGAAGACTAAACAGAAGAGCTATGAATCTTCTGCTAAATAACCTACCTTGCCTTATTGAACTCATTCAGCCAGAGAAAACCTTTTCTGACCACTCAAACAGTAACTCTCAGGAAGACAGTGAAATTAAGTACTGTGAAAAGCCAGTAACCTTTCTGTTACCCCAGTTACCCCAAGAAACAAAGCTGCACTTATTTACTGTATCCTTCATAGACCGTGCTAGAGTAATTAATTAGCATGTGTATAAAATGTCAAAGGAGAATGAGAGATTTTCAAAATGCATAAAGAAAACAATTCTTCTGAAAGAATCATCATATCTCAATTCCTCTCAAGCAAGGAACATGCTTTTTCATTTTCCTTGAGTGAAAAAATTCAGCAGCAACAGAAAAATACATACAGTTCCTGAAGAATGATTGCCAATTGCATTCAACTGCTGACATGATAAAGAGGCAGCTGGTAGAATATGGTTAATAAAGAAACCCAAAATAAGCATCTAGCAACTAATGCAAGAAACAGAATGACTCTGCTATGATACAGTGACACAAAGCAGGTAGAGTACTGAAATGACGGAGAGCCGTTCTTCACCCTCAGAAGTGCATTGGGTGATCCCTGGTTAAGTCAACCAGGGTCAATGCTAGCACCAGGGCACATTATAAACCTCATGCAAGTCAGCAAAACCAAGACAAGTTGCAGGCTGAGATGCACTGGCTCTCTTGACAACAGGGGTGTCTCAGCCTCAGCTTGTCAGAAAAGGTGCCTAGTGCGCGCTCACTGCTGTGCTGACTGACAGTGGTCTCTTTTTCTGATCAGCACAGCAACCCACCTTCATCAACTACAACTCAACCGCTTTTTCTGTACGAGTTGCAAATCTGGACTTAGCTTATGGCTGCAGTCAAAGAGGTCAGTTACAAAGAAGGAGGTGACTGAGATGCAGGAAAAACCATGTCATTGCTGTTTCTCTGAAACACATGATGTCATACCATGCTTCACTTCACACACTACTACATTGATAAAATCAGAAAAATACCTGCCATATAATTGTGTTAGAAGTGTCAGCTGAATATAGACATATACTGTAATTATTTAGGTCATGTGAGCAGATAGAGGCTTGCACTAATAAGTCTTAGGATCCCACTAAACAGAAAGTAGATTTCAAGTTTACCAAGCTGTTTGATATTTATTAGCATTAGGAGGAAAGGAAAAAAAAAAAAAAAAGTTGTTTTACTGAAAATGCATTTACACTTAGACTGCTGAAGAGGAATAGAGCACCCTATCAGTACCTTATTGCAGAAGGAATTATACTGCGATTCTGCAGGAGAGCTGCGCATTTGCAAGAATTTCACTTTTCTGCAGCAGTCAGTAGATTTTCATTAGAAGTCAAAATTTTGGTTGCATTCTTTTTCCAGCATTTATAGGGAATGTGCTTGCAGGGGGACCACATCATGGCTAAATGGGTTCTCTAACAGTCTTGTAAAAAAATATAGCAAGCAATACTCAGAGACTCTCTGGGAAGCAAACTGCTTCATAGCTGTGCTGTTTACTGTGCTGTGTGACAGAGCTGTTCTGTCTGTCAGGGTATTTCTAATGCCCATGTGGAACATTAAGGCTTCAAGCTGAGCATAATAGGAGAAACAGCAGAAAGATACCACTACAACACTGAAAAGGAAAAAAGATCTCACTACTCTGGCAATTAGCATTCTCATACGGTAAGAGAAAGCATATACAATGCAAATGCAAGTGGAAGATATACAGGTAGTTTTGCAATTATAAAATCTGCCTATGAGACTGCATAGGCGATGTATGCATAAATTACATAGCCGTTTAGACACATGTATACAGCTGTTCATGAGCTCAAGTACATCATTCTTCTTAAAACACTCTACACCATATCCAGAATTGCTATTCCAGAAACGAGTGTTGTACAGAGAAACGTTAATTGAAAAGAGGTTTCAAAGGATACATGAGCTCCTTAATGCAGAGTATTTCATCTTCTACTTATCCATATATAGGAAGCAAGTTGGTTTTTTAGGGTGGCAACATAATACAGCAAAAGTAATTTGAAACAAAGTGTAAAGCACTAGTCAACTGTGAAATCTCCCATCATACACTGAATTGAACAGCAATGGGATACAGCTTCATTGTAGTTACAATCCCAACAAGGTTAAACATTTATTCTACCCACTGATTTAAATAAAAATGCCTTGTTGTTCTCAACTAAAGCAATGTGTAGGGGATCAATCCTACCTTCCTGAAGTCCCTTGCTAATGCTGCAAGAGATGGAAAACAAACAACCCCCCCACACACCCCAACATTCTGAATTCCACTTGAAACTTGATAGTTTTTCTGAAAAATGTGGTCCAATGCAATGATGCTTATCCTTTACTGACACTATCCCAGGCCCTCCTTAACACACAGTGCCTCTAAGCTCTGAGGGAAGCCTAAGCATTCAGAGATCTGCTGCTCAGCAATAGGAATAAAGTAGCAATCCTGGACCTCACAAAGCCTGGTTCCCTATGGAAATGCATTTTGCAATTGATTGCAAGCTCTAATTGAAGGCTCGCCTGAAGTTGAGATATTCTCAACGTGCCTCTCCTTGCTGAGTCCCTGATGCCTATTAATGCATCTGCCACTACAGCCTGGGCAGGCAGAGAAATAGCTATGAGAAGCTCGCTCTTCTTACTGACAGGATCTTTGTGCAGACGGTGGGAGCAGGGAAAGCATACTGAAGCGCAGCATCTTGGGGTGGAGGAAGAGGAGGAGAGGGAGGGAGCACAGGACCTCTTGCTGCAAGATAAGGTGCAGGGTTTGGGGGAGAAGGGCTGAAACTGGCAGAGACAGTATCAGGGCTGTTGGCTTTGTTGGAGCTTTCATTATTTTGACTAGAATAGGCAGCACATTGTGACAGGAGTTACAAGTACAAGGACTTGGGGATACACATGTATATAAGGCATGTGAGGGAAGACAAGCTACCACAGCAAAATGAAGGGAGATGACAGTATAAAAAGTCTGAGAAACTTCAGAGGAATAAAACATACATAGGCAATGGACAAAAATACAAAGTCACATAAAGAAAACAAACAGCATTGCCAGCCCAGCTCTATCCTTTAAATCACTTCCACCACATTCAATTGCTCTGACAGATGCAACCCAAAGACCTAGCTGGATTATCTAAAACCAACAGAGTACTTGGTGAAGGCCATACATGTACAAGAACAAACAAAACAATCCGACATTATTTCTACTGAAGCGTAGTTCTTATCTCCTCTCTAAGGGAAATCAAAGATTTCCTAAGAGCACATAAAGAAAATCAGCTGAAACAACATATACTCACTCCTTGTGGAAAAAAAAAAGGGGGGGGGGGGGGAAAAACATGTTCTTTTATCTTTTTCCCCAAAAGACATCTATGGAAAAAAGTTATAGGGCAGGTTGGGTGAAAAAGCAAGATACTGTGTGAGGCATATTTAATCTAGTTGATTCTTTTTAACAAATACATTATCGATTCTTGGTTTCTGTATATTATTCACTGTGGATTTTTCTTCCCTTCTTGCCTCAGGCAGTGATAAAACCATACTAAAGGGTCACACAGACCAGCAGCTATTGTATTCAGGAAACCTACAACAGCTCAAAACTGAAATATTTCCAGATAATCTGGAGTTCAAAAATGCCAGTACATTTTGGAGGAACAGGAAAGGGAGAGCATTTTATATTTGATGCTTAACAGCTTCTGTTCTTCACTGTACGGTAGGGCACTTCATACTGCTTCAACACCCGCTACATGAATACTGCTAGAACAAGTGCTTGTGCAGGATGTTTGACTTGACACAACATTGCACTACCTCAACATTTTATGCATTAATTTTTTAAGAGGAAGCATTTTTTTCCTCATTGCCTAGATGCTCATTTCTGTAGAAATCATTTGCCTGGCAAGAGGTGAGCTCCATCTGAAAACACATATCCTTCTTTTTGTCCAGCAAGGATCACAGTGCACCTTATTTGATTTTATGCTACTGTGTATATCAGCAACCAGCCAACCTACTCTAGATCCTTAACTTCATTTCAGGCTGTATTGCAGCAACTTTGTGAACAAAAATTACATGGAAGCCACCAGCAGTTATTCAAACTTACTCCCAACGCTGCACTGAGAACTCTTTTTGCTTGTTGTGTTACCTTAGACAACAGCAATATACACAAAAGAAGGAGTGTGATTAGAAAGAGTTTTAGGGATTGGATTAATGGGAAAACTGGTTTAAAGCAAGGATAAGAACTTGAAATTTAAAACTGATTTCAGCAAACCTGACTGCTTACAACTGTGCATCTCATACTTCCAATGCTCTTAGCAAGTCCTCATGCTAAAGAGTACAGAAAAATGATTAATGGGTAAAATATGAAAATATCATAATCTCTTAGAAAACACTGAGTCGTCTTCCACCTTCTTTCTGTTTTTAAGGACTCATTCACTCACATGCTAATTATATATACCTGAGTTAGAACCCCTTATTGCAACACTTCTCTTTACTGACAATCGGCCCCTAGCATCAGTTGCCTTTTAAACTCAACAAGAGTAGCTGACCAACAAAATATCCCAGATCTCATCAGGTTCTTCAGTGTGCCAAAAGATCACAGCATTAATTGTCAAACAAGTATTTTTTAAAACCATGATTTCTGCTAATATCTCTAATTTGCATTTCACTCACAATTATGCATTTACTGAGTCTTGTATACTTCAATCACAAAGGAAATTAAATAACTAGTTAATGGCACTTCCAATCCCACAAATTCAAATCCAATTTAATCTCGATATGAACTTTAGATCTTATTAATACTTGTTTTAAATAGCATTTGCAGCATGTATTCTGACAAGTTGTCAGTGTGGCTTTTTTTTTTTTTTTAAATCATTATACAAGCAAATGTGTTCCACTTTAGCAAGCGATGGAAGTTCCTAATGTTTAGAAAGGTGTAACAAACATCAGCATTTCTAGTTAGACCAACATTGGTAAATCTGGTTTTAAAATAAAATTATTTCATTTTGCAAGATGCCATTCTTCAGGGGAAAAAAACAACAAACATGTTTTTCATGTCATTTTGAACAATATTCAAATTGATATTGGAGAAAGAGAAATGCCAATGCAAATGACAATTACTGTAGTCAGAAGCAATGCCCATATTTGAAGAGAAGAAGCTTATGCTATGGTTGGTTAGATCAAGCAGTGAAGGATATGGAAGACTAAGAATTTTTTTTTGTCCAACAACCGAGTACAAATAAGAAGCTGATCTGGACAATTTAAATGTAAATTTCTTACCACCTGTCAGACAAGTGAAATTTAAAGCCCTCCACTTAAAAAAACAGGCATCTCCAACCTGAGTCTTTAAGTGAAGATTGACCTCCCACCTCAATTTCCTTGTAAATGTAGACATGTGGCAGCAAAAGGGTGGTTTACTCCAGCACTTTATTAAATTTAGCTTGTGTGTACGCTCAGCATGAGATGACCCATGCTATGCCTGGGGAAAACAACACTTTGGAGGCGATCTCCACATGCCATGCTGCAGCCAAACACAACTAATCCTTGGAAACACGACATCCCAGGTAGATTAGCGGCGGGTGTACAGAAAAGCATTTAAACTTATTGGACAAAGAAACCCCATTGATTATAAAGCAGTGAAACAAAATAGGGAAAATAAAAGATGTTTAATTAGTGGAAATGTAAAAATAAGTGGGTCAGTTCAAAAGAGCTTTTACCATAATCGAAACCAAACATGTTAGAGTCAAGCCTATGGAGAAGCTTTAGCTAATGTGATTTCCATTCATTTTATCAAAGGGTCCTCTCCTATACATACAATTACATTTGAGATAGCTTGCAATAACATGACAGCTGCGTGTCTCCAGATTGTGAAAAATACCACTGCAATATTGAGTCGGGTCGGGATTATTTCAGTGAATTATTGATATGCAGTCACCACCCTCCACAGCTTAGTCTTCCCAACATCTCTGGGGACAGAAACCAGTAAAAAAAAAAAAAGAACAACAAAACTGCACAGAGGGAAAATTATCACTGTATGGGACAAAATCTAGATTGGCTAGGGCAATTAAGGTAGATTTATAGAGGATTTACCTCATCTCTCCTCACAGGACCTTCCCCTCGAGGGGGAAAAGAGCCTCTCCTACCTCTATGCCTTAGAACGGAAAAAGGGATTTCACAAACTCTCCTCTTCCTACTGCAGCAATCGCAGACAAGATGGCAAAGAACGTGTCAAAATTAAAACGCTGTAATATTTCCTGGTCTCTGGCTAAGATTTTGCTCTTGTATTATGTGCAGGTGTCAAGGCACTGGCAGCAGGGGGGCTGCGGGGCCACTGTGAGGAGAGGCCGGGGCTGCCCTGTGCCGGGTGCAGCCAGTTCCAGCAGTCTCACCGCAGGGCACAGCCCAGACCCTCCGCAATGCCCGTGGTGCCTTGGGGCAAGCTGGTTTTAGACAGGGAAAAACAGGGCTCGGGAGTGAGGGAGAAAAAAAAATAAAATGTGAGAAACAGCCTGCGAGCTCCTCCTGCAGGAGGGGGCAGGGGATTTGGGGGTGAGGGGATGACACTGAGCCTGGGAAAGAGGGGGTGCAAGGAAGGCCTTTGTCTCTCACCATCCAAATCTATTTTAACTGGCAATAAATTAATTTTCCCTAGGTCAAGTTTGTTTTGCCCATTATGGAATTCGGCAAGTGATCTCCCTGTCTTCATGTTGATCCACAATCTTATTTCCACCCCCTGTCCTGCTGAGGAGAAGTAGGAGAGTGGCTGAGTGGTCTGGCAGCCAAGATCAAGCCACCACACTACTACAGATTTCCCTGTCATAAAATATTCTAACTATTCTACTTTTCTTTCACTGAAACACACAAGTTGAAAGCCTGCAAAATGAAGTCACAATAACAGGCAGAAAAAATATAAAAAAGGCAGGGAATGGAAAATTAAGGCATGAGTGTTCTTACGCTGTTGAAACCAGCATAAGAGTTTGTTCAAAAACAAAGAAGTATTTTGGGAGGGTGGGAGGGGGAGCAACTGTAGTTAGATTTTTCTAGTTAGATTTACAAAACTAACAGACTGTCATTCTACAAGAAACAAAGTTGATTTTTATAAATCAACTGCTAAAGAAAGGACCTCCACAACAAAGCAAGAAAACTCACAGTACTAATGAGTCAAAACCAACGAGATCAATATCTATGCCTATTTGAATTACACGTATTTATATATGAGCTTTGCAAAATAATCTCATGCAGCTTGATGCTTATGCAAATAAAAGCTACTGAACTTACAGTAACTACCTGGAGACAGGAAAAGAATAATGGACTGAAAGTTTGTAGGGTTATGCCACAAAGTCTGAACATTACCACTTTAAATTATTTCAAAAACCAAATAAAGGTGCAGTCGCTATCTAAAATAGTTAAGAAAAAATAAAAATAAATTATACTAACACTGTAACAGATACTAATCAAGCCATGTTAAAACCACCACACACCCAGCACTCGGTATTTAACGTAAAAGTATTCTAGGAACAGAGAAAAGAAAGTGGGGGCCACCCGAATAAAAGAAGGATCTCCAAAATTCAGAAGGGTCGAAGAAGAAGAAGAATTTGTATTCCTTGGCAAAGATGACATTACAATTAAACCTCTAAGACACAAATTAACTTGAACAGAAAGACTAATTGCTTCAAGTTATTTGAATCCACGCAAACACCAAAAGAAGGGAAATGAACTGAAATTAAGAAACCCCCTCTCCAATAGGAATTTGAGAACAAATTCTGTATATAAATTGAAAGAGCAGGAAGGAGGAAAAAAAAATGCTAAGCATAGCAGTCAGACTAGCTTTTGCAAACACTTTCAAAACTTCTTAGAACACTATTTGAAGAAAGAGCTAGCATGCAATAATAGTGCTAAGTCAAAGGAGGAAACAAGGAATGTGTGAGCTTCTGGGACACTTCTTGTGCTGAAATTTTAATATGGATCTTGTTTCCTATCAGTTCCCATCAGATTCCACATACACCTTTCTCATTGTTCTGTGTATGTAAGACTGGGATAATATCACCAGCTACACACTGAAAATAACTGATGATTCAAAAGGATTGAGGCACTTCTGAAAATTCAGTAAACGAAAAAAGCCCACACACTAATTTGAACAAAGCAAATTCGGGGTGTGGAAAAATATCACCTTCTATATCCAGTTTTAACAAATGAAGATGCTGCTGCTGCAAGCAGCTCATCTCTGTCCCCCAGGAGTTAACTCCACACTCAGACCTGCTGGCTGAAATGTTTGTGTGAACATCCTTTGCTTTTGTCCGAATCTAGGGGGATGGGTTGGCTTCAACAGCTTCAACTCGGGTTTTTTTCCCAGCCACGTTCCCTAGGATTGATATATATTAGCAAGCAGGCAGACTGACAGACCCGGGGAGGCCGTGACTCCTGGACATGGGGTGGCTGAGGGAATCTGCGGGGCGAGCACTCTCACAGCAGGTGGAACTGGAGTAGCCAAATAGTGCTTAGATAGGATTGTCTGGGTGTTTTTTTGGGGGTGGTTTTGTTTTTTAAAAGAAAAGTATCTTTTAAATAACTGCATTGAATGTGTACTAATGTGATGATACTCTCTTAAATGCTGAAACTTATAGACAGGTAATTCAGGATTGGATTGAAGCACATGATTACCTCCTAGTGTTTATTTAGTGGATATTTAGATTTGTTGTGAAGGAAGAGGAAGAGTTTCATCATCAGTTCTGACATTTGAGGGGAAGAGAGGAGCCTTATAATTTAGAGATCCACAGACATTAATGTATTTAGTAGGCAGTGACAAAAACAAGCAATAAATACAGAGTAACCTAAATAGCAGGGATCATACATTAAAAGTTAGAAAATTAAGGCTACACATGAAATTCAGGCAGAACCATTTTGTTTAGTAAGTAGAAAACCAGTGAAATATGTCGACAGCAAGAGTCATAAAAACAAATAATAAAAATAAGTAGATTAAAAAAATTGTGGAGGTAGGAGAAAACTTAAGACACCAAGAATGATAAAATGTGGAGCCACGGCTGAAATATATTCAGTGCGAATATCAAGGTGACCTCTTCCCAGCCAGAAGCTTTGATCCCGTGAAACTTCAATAATTTTTCAAAATTGGTCTATTAAATAAACATAATTCGTTATCCAATGTAATTTTTTTGAAGTAGATAATTTCTTGAAATCATATGTAATTTAAACATAATATATGTTTATGAACTACAAGTCTATGTTTTATTGGCATAAGTGCTGATGGAGAAACATTTCTATCTATTCCTTTTCAGAAAATGTTCAGCTTAGTTAAGGTCAGCATAAATGCCATGTAATCAACATCAGAAACTCAGAAGAAGGTCAACCATTAGGAAAAGAAATCTTGAAAACATGAAGCAACCTAAAAAAGGATTCGGCAGTTAATTCTTTACCATAAAATGCATGAAATTCCACAGCTAGAACATCACTGACTGCCCTTGGTGAGACAATTTTGAATATGCTGGCATTAAAGAAATTCAATAGTAGAGCAGTTAAGTATTTCCATGTCACTTGTGCACAATTTTGAAAAACATCAGCTGAAAATATACACAGGGAGTTGATAAAACCTTGTGTATGCACATAAAATAAACAGCTAGAGATTCTTGTACATTCAGGTTTGTCAGTTGTACATTCTCCACTTCTTGGTTGCCAAGCATGGTAAATACAATCACTGCTTCTGATTACCTATATTCAATGGTGACAAATCATTAATCAGGCCACACAATAACAAGACTGGTATAAGGTTCCACAACCTGAAATCCTAATTAGGAATGACATGGAAGCATTGCCAACATGCACACTCATTACCTGCACCATGGCTGACAGCTCTGAATCTCACACCTTCCTTTGTGAAGAACCTACTATATATAAGTAAACTATTGCTTTACTGAAAACTAGTAAGTTATAATTTATGAAGTCAAGAAGATTCCTAGAGCACTGACCAGCATGGTCACCATATAAGTATCATCACTGTTTTCTTCTATACTGTATTTAGTACTGTGGAAAAGGCAGCAGCTTTTCCTTTCTCACTTTGCGAACTAGGCTTTATTTTTCTAAAAGAGACAAAAATAATTTTCTCTTAATTAAGCAATGCCTGTTTAGCAACCGAATTGTTCTTTTCTCTCATCCCCAAAGACAGAAAAAAAACCCCAGAAGACTTCAATCAGATAGCAAATACAGCTGAAAATGTCATTGGACTTACAGCAGTAACACTCCTAATGGCACTCACATAAAAAAAGTGTTCTGGACTTATAATGGTCTGCTATATTGTGTTTACTAGCTACAACAAAAAGAATGGTTAAAAACCTATCAGTGGCATAATGTTTAGCACCTATTATGGACACAAGTATAACTACCTTATGGTAATTAAAGGCATAGGAAAATGATTGATGTTCTAAAGCCATAAAAATGCATCAGTTGAAAAGCTATTATGATTGCACTGTCTACAGCTCACAGCCTACACTGGGCAATTTAGGCTGATATGCGTTCTGCATAAAACTGATACTCATTTTTTCCAACACTGGACAATGAACTGGTACATAAAGCTTAAACTACACACCACACACTGGTCACCGCTGGAACAGTTGATTTACTCCTATCCTAAGGATGCAACTTTTTTTTTAAGATTAGGTTCTAGATCTTCCTATTCTGTATTTTTCTCATCAGAATGACAAACAGTTCATGCTGGCATCTTCTCCATTTTAGAAATATGCTTCTGATCATAAAAACTGAGAAACAGGGAAATGGATACAGAAAACACACTACCTGGCTGCCAGCTGGAACAATGTGCTGACATTTATACTGGCTCTTATTTAGCTCAGGGGTGTCTGAACCAGGCCTTCCTCATGCAGGATCAGCGTAACATTATTCACATTGAACAGTACCTTACTCAACAAGTGACCTGTAAGTGCTACTCAATTTGACTAAGCAAACCAGAATTTGTTTTTTTGACAGCACGTTTCACAGTGTGTGATGAAAGATGGTATTTTCCATATGGGATATTTCCAGCTCCTTGAAAGTGAAGGTTTAATGTTCTTATTCCAGAGAGAAATGAAAATAGAAGGGGACAGAAAGTCTTCCACTGCCACAGCATCACATACAGTAAATTATTACCCAATAAATAGTATTATACATTATTTCTCTTAAAGGGTTCTTTCAAACATCACAGAGAGAAGGGAAAGGGAAAAAAAAAAAGTGATATGCTGCATTGTCCAAAATTAAATTGGAAAATGATAGATACAGTTTATCATCTAGTAATATATAGGAAAGCAAGCACTCCACTCTCTTGTAAGTAATATATTGAAAGGAATAAAAAGAGAGACACACACAAATTGTTTACAGATCAGACTTTAAAGTAATGTTCTTTACAAGGGGCTAGATATTCTTTCAAGAAAAAGTAAGATAGTAAAGTCTTCTCTGCCCAAAATGAACATTATAAGAAAGGTATGATAGATTGGACCAGATTTCTCCTCTGCTGAAATCAATGAAGTTACAGTCAAAGTGAATAGGGTCAATTACAAAAAGCTACATTTATTCCTCCAAATGCAATAGAATATTTCACAGCTAGTACAAACCACTATAGCTTCTCTGAAACCAAAGTACATTGACTTACTCCAGCGTGAATTTAGCTCTCTTTCCATTTTAGTTACGAGGTGAAAGCCTAAAATCATAGCAGCAGATAGCATAAAGAACATTATTACGAGTAGGTCAGTTAAAATTGGGTCTAATATTCCAAATATAACCCTAGAAGCCACACATGCGCTGCACCATTCCAAGAAGTACGTAAGAAGAAAGCTAAGACATCCACCGAAAGATCTCAAGTTCTTTTCATAGCTGACAGAGTAAATCTAGTTCTTCAGGCTGACTTTTTTTCCTTTCCATTTGGAACCGACCTAGGTCCTATTCCCTGGGACAACTTCAGAGACTAGCTATTCATCGCTCAGACCTGCTAGCAATAATCGTTGCTGTGACAGGCTTCTTGTGCAGTAGCCATAACATGTCCACCCAAACCAAGGAGCCATTTTGGTGTCTGTGGGATCAGACACAAAATCACTCTTCACAACAATAATTTAGGTTGCGCTCTCTCCGGGGATCTTGTAAGCCACTGCACAGTGACTCTTCCTCCTCGGGACTAATCCAGGTGATCCCAGTGCCACAGCAGTGATCAATGAGGTGCCAGGTGGCTGGCACTCAATAACCTTTATCACACCTGCCAAATCCTAGCACCGAGAGTGAACAGTTTGTTTATGGGTGGTGCTGATGACAGGCACACCAACGAGTCCCCTCATCCAGTCTAACGAGGTGAATTGAAAGATTAAGTCTGTCATGCTGGCATGAGGCCTCATTTTTCTTCCGTGCTACATAGGTCGCCCCCTTCCCGCAGCCTGTATTTGATTGTGATTAATTTGTCGAGGCTGGCTATAGCATGGAAATGAAGAAATGGATTGCCAATTACAGTTAGTCTTCTCACAGAATACCCCTCGAACGGTGCTATTCTGCAGTAGTGACAGCTCAGAAATAAACTGAATTCAGCTCTATTGAGCAGAAATGACCCAAAGTGTATTTTAAAGCAGAAGGTGACTCACCCCACCCCCCCACCCTGCCCCCAAACCAGCTCTTCAGTAAATGGTTGACTTCCAGACTGCCTGCCTGGCAGGTACACAAAAAGACCATCCACATTTATTTTTGTAGTCCCCTTGTTAAGACATACTGAACTTCTGACTTAACACTCTTCAACAAGGTGCACATTTGTTCCTGAATACCTCAGCCTGAGTAAGCCTGAAGGGGAATTTAATATGTATACTATTACTGCTAAGTAAACAAAACCAGCAATGACTCTGCTCTGTACAGAAGCTCTTAAAAGCATTCAAACTTTCTCCTCAACAGTACTCACAGAAAGATAAATTTTGACTCTTGCTGCGTTTCCTCTGCAGTAAACCTTATATGTTCTTACAAGCTGTTTAATATTTCATTGATATAGACAACTAGCTTAAATTGAATAATCAGATTCTGATAGATTAATGAAATAGGAAACAATTCCACAACAACCTGATTTTTTATTAATAATTATTAATATGGAATTTGAGAAATAATACCGCAGTCCCAGCAACACATGCATGCAATTAATTTTATGCACTGATACAACCACCAGCAAATTACTCAAGTTGCATAAATTCAAAGCCTGTGTACAAATCTATTACCTTAGAAATTCAGCTAAAAAAAAGAAAAAAAAATAAAATCCCTTTTCCGTCAAGAAAATTCAGACCACTGTAATAGATGCTTCCTTCCATTGTTGTGATTCACTGTATTTTATACTATTCTCTCAAGTATCACATCTTTAGACAGAAGAAAGCTGTATGTGTTTCCAACAGTCAGCAGCACACAATGGCTTAAAACATGTTCTGAAGACAAAAGGGCACAACTCTTCCAGGCCCGAGATGGCTTTCCATTAACACAACCACACTCAGATCTGTGGTATGCAGAACTACAGAATACCTCTTATAAACAGGATCCTGGCTTAGAAACAGGATTAGTCATTCATTACACTGAATCATCTGACTTTGCTATTCTTCTTCTGCCTCAGCGGCAGTTGCCCTTTCCAATGATATATGGTAGCATTCCTATCTAACAAAGATGTAGAAAAAAAGGACAACAGAATGAACAACCCTTGGAGGCAGAGACACCTTTAAATCGTCTTTTGGGTACTTCGATGAGACTCAGAATAGCAGGTCTATTCTGTTGATCTTCTCTTTCATTTCAGCAGGAAGAGAAAGTATTTGCCCTAACAGCAATATGTTTTTTCACCTTTCACAGGCCAACTAGAAGACCCAGTATTCTCACATATGCTTTTTCCACACTTCTTGAAGTGACCTTCAGACACCAAACATATGAATGAGAGATGATCTTGGTAACATAGAGTAAATTTATATATGTGGTGACTTTCTGTATTTGTACTAGAGTAGTATTTAGGGTCTCCAACACTGACTAGGCCCATTACAATAGGTATCATATAAATACACAGTAAGAGACAATGTCTGCTATAGAGAACAAAATAGAAGCTAAAAAAGGAGCAGCTCCACAATATTCTGTGGCCAGACCTATCACTGTGCACTAAAAATAAGGGAAGAATAAGAGGGGCTGTTTTCCTAAGGCATTTACTATCTAATGCAGTCACGGAAGTTCAAAAAGATACAGTTAAAACCTTTGTGGTAAAACTAATTGATATATGTCACACCACGAATATTATTCCTAGTCAACTTTGGTGTCTCAGTGCTTTTAAAAGCTACATAAGGACACACAAGCACAGACTAGTATGACTATTCTGTTCTCACAGAATAAGTTTTAAGTGGTGAGTGGGAGTCAACATTAACTGAATACACTTAACAGTTTTCATTTGTAAATGTCAGATAAAACAATTGTACAGTATTAAAATGATTGTGGGTGACGATCTAGGACTAAAAAAATCTTACCCTATGCACTTTTTAGATCTTTTTCTAGCTGCTAAAGTATAGAAAATGTGTGTTGTGTAACTAGGATTACATACACGACTAGTTATGCCACAGTGCATGGGTAAATGAAATTGCTGCTAATACGACACACATCAGCTCTAGTATAAGTTTTTCAAACGCAAGAGCAGTTTTACAGCTGTCAGTATGATACCTATTCTTCTTTAACTAGATTAATTTTATATTAAGTTCCTCCTTTCAAGGAAGCTCAGTTGCATCATGAAATTTGACTGAAACCATTAAACTAGCTGTCTTTTTTACAATGTCTTTAAAACTCAAAGGTAACACACTTCATATACAACATTTTCTGTAGAAATGGGGAAGGCATGAAAAAGATGTTCTTATAATTACTAAGCTGTCACACTATATTTAATCATGAATATGGTTAAAAGACACCCACAACAACACAATGTTCTCCTTTTGCAAAGAAAACCTGCTTTGCTATAGCACCTGGTGAGCTCTCACCAAGGCATCTGAGGTAATGGTGTGATTCTGTGATATGAATCTCACTTGTCAATGAAGAAAACATGTAAGAAGCTTGGAATCACAGGAAAAAACAGGTTGGAAGGGCTATGGCACCTCTGGAGGTCATCTGGTCCAACCTTCTGCTCAAAGCAGGAACAATTTCAAAATTGGAAGAGGTTACTCAGGGCCTCAGAGAACCCTAAGAGAGCACATCTTTGTCTTTGCTTCTGAATTTTTACTCCTCAAGATGAAATATAAATGCAGAGAAGCAGTCATGAATAGCAATATACACACTGGATTTAATTGAGTGGTTGGTTGATTTAATTATCTGAATAGGTATCCAAATGATCAGACCAGTTGTTAGTAGCCTCTTTACTCTTCGAGACAATTTTTAAGTTATCGTGGGCCAGTTCATTCCTTTATATACATTTAAAGCTAAATGAAGTGAAACTGCATAATTTTGAACTTGGGCATCCTTCTGCTGCTCTCTTCTTCCACGATGCCGTGGTACGTTCCACACTCATTAAAGCCAATGCAAAGAATGGAATTCATTAACGTATTGGGCTCCCAGTTTTTCTGGGGGAAGGGCATCAAAGAAAAATCTTGGATAGTGATAATTGGGCCTTTTACCAATAAGTATTTTATACTTCATGAATCATGTTAATCTAATGTCTCCAGCACAAGGTCCATATATCTTTATTTTCTTACTTAAATTCATCTTGTAACGAATTAGCTTCAAAGAGCTTTAGCTTTTCCTGATTGTAAAGCCACAGAACAAACACATAAGATTATCTTGTTGACATCAGTCTGGAAAATTTAGAAAAGGGAATTAAGTGATACTGTTGGTATATAACAATACAGAGTTTTAACTTTCATCATGGTACTTGAGACATTCTTAATTCTTTGAATGGAAAACCACAAATACCAAAACAAACATATCTGACCAGCTGAAGCCCTGTTTGTGATATCAGCAATATGTTTTCTGAATACCAGAGATCTTTTCCAACTCTTATACTTTGCAGAATAGTTTGCCTGAAAAAAAAAAAAAATACAAAAAGTGAAAGGGAATGGGGGAAAAGCACCCAAACCACAATGTGGTCTTGATGCCTTTGAAAACGTTACTGGCTTTTCTTCAACAGTCTGCAGGTATCTATATAGGTCATTGCAAAAGCAGCTAGACTTGAGCCATGCTAGGAGCTTCAAGATGTAAGCCACTATGAAATAAGAGGAAGAGAGCACACAAACAATTGCTTCATGCAGAGTAGAGCCAAGACTGAAGTTAAAGACTGTGGGCAGAAGTTGCAGGATTGATGGGGGCAATTAATGTACGCAAATATAAACTCAGAGCAGTGAGCCTAACAAAGGAGCCAGGCTTTCCAGACTTTACAAAGCCTTAAGCTCTTCATGCTTCTGCCAATTTTAAAAGAAAAAAGTAACTACATAGACTTTGTATCTCTTCCTACAATGAAAAGGGAAAAGACAAAAAAACATGGCCATGAGGCAACTGAGTATTCAGTGTTCAACAGTCTAAGCTTTTGAAGGGAAATTTTCAAGGACAATCACTAAACGCCGTTTTAATGAAGGACAAGATTTATCCTCTAGTATTCAGCGGAAATGGTGTAAGTTGGGTCAGTCAGCAAGAACTTCGGAATAGGTAAAATTCTAGATAGTCTAACTACAATATCCATAAAATGCCGATTTCCACTGAAAAAGAGAACTTAAGTCTCTTGTCTGGAATCAAATTTGAGCTTCTCCTTGCTAAATACATCATATGAATGTTAATTTTAGACTGTTGAGAGCTCATCGATTTACACTTTCCAGTAATAATTTTTTTAGTATTTATAATATGGGAAGAGACCAATTAGTATCACGGACACTACACTGTCTGAAATAAGAACACTGTTAAATAATGTATGCAACAAATTTTTATACAAGTAGTAATTAGATTTCTAGGATTACTTGAATATTATAATAGTCATTTCATAGCTGTTACTATTATTAATTTTAATAATAATCTCAGTTAACTGGAGATGAATCCCAAAAGAAGCATCAAAAAGTGAGTTCTCGTATATCTTCATTTTCACTAAAATATTACATCACACAAATTATGGAGTAAATAACAAAATGCAATAACTTCCTAATGAGTTACAAAAAAAAAAAAAAAGAGTGTTAAAACCACGTAGTATTGTCAAAAAAGTGGATGCAGTCTGAGTTGAGGGATGAGGAGCTGCTGGTCAGGTTAAAAAATTGGCTTAGTTAAGAGACAATGTTCTTAACGGGAGCTTTCCTTATGTGAACCTACTGGATTTTCTCCCCCTCTCCCCATCACAGAGAATTTATATATATGATAATATCCATTTTCCTAGGTCACCATAATTGACATCACAATATTCAAATGCTGATGATCAAGTACAGCATCAGGCCATTGTGATGGTTACAGGGACTCAAAGCACCAGACTGGAGATAATGACAAGACTGCTTCGTGGTTACTTATTATACACTTGTGTATAGTGGCTCTGAAAAATTTGCAGCTAACTCCTTCCTTGGAAAGATGACAGCGCAACCCTTATTAGAATTGCTCATTAAAGAAATACATAACTTAGGAATGAAATGCCAACAGAAAATAAGAAGAAACAGATGAGAAAGATGGAAATAGATTGCCTCAACCTTTAGCCCCATGTCAGGAATTTATTCTGCCTTTGAAAACATTTGGTTTAGTCTTCTGACTCAGATTTTCAGAGGGCTTTTATAATCCTTCAGTAGCGCACCTGTCGGTTAATCCCTTGTTATAATCTATCCTGGATCACCTCACAGGGAGAAAAGCTGATGGATATGGTCCCAGCCCTCTCTGGATTGGCAGGATGAATTGTCCTTTGGATACTGAGGAGGACGCGCTGGAGGTCAAAACAGCTGTGACACGAGCTGGCACTAGACCAAGGGACCTCTCTCCCCAGATAAAGACAGCAGAGCAAAGGATCTGTGATACCTCCCTGCATCCTGCCTTGAGAACATATTATATGCTTCTATTTCCTATACACACTGCATACTTTTCTCTTTTTTTTTTCTTTCCTTGCTTTCTAAGTTCGCTTTTCAGACTCTCCTTTAGCAACACATAATAAATTTAACCTTGCAATGGTTTGCCATGACCAAGCCATAAGCTACAAGTAAGCATAACTAGCCTGATTCTAAAAGAAACAAGTCTTACTCCAATGTAATAAAGGTGTTTAAAATGTGGTGAAACTGCGCGTTTCCACTGCCTAAATCACTGCAGATGTTCTGCACCTTCATGGCTTTTGGTCTTTTCCTTTCCCTTTCTATCTCTGTGTCTTTAAAAGAAGTGCAAACATACATTCACAACAAAATCTAAGAGCTGCCATTATCTTTTTTCTCAGAAAGGACAGATGCTATCATTTATAGTGAAAGTCAAGCTAAGGTAAAATATACAGCTATACTGATGTAGAGACTAAAAGAAATACCAACTGGAGATTTCTCTTAAAGTTTTATCTATTCCCCCCTCTTTCCTTTTTTTTTTTTTTTTTTTTCCCTCCCTTAAGTTTAAAAAAAAACTTAAATACTTGCTTATATTGACAGAGAGCAGCTTACATTGCCAACATAAGTATCTAGGAACAGAAGCCAAACCTTGTATTACTGTGAAATAACAGTAAGAAGGTAACAAATAGGTGTGCATAGACCGTAACATCATCAACTCCTTCCATATGGAGTCCACCCCATAATTATCTCTCAACAGAGTATTGTGACAAACATGAAAATTCCTGTCTTCTCATATCCATCTGCAGAGCCTTGGTTTAAATTTGCAGCTCATAAGGTTTGTAGCACCATATCAGACATCCTTGTTCACTTTGCAGGCTGTAAACACCAGAATTTGTGGATAGTTTCTTAAAGACATGATAGTGAGGTGCTCTTCCATAAAATCTACTGAAGAAAGTTGCTTTTTTTTTTTTTTTTTTACTTCTGGCAGTACCTCAGACATAACAAGATGGTAATTATGGGGAAAGTGGATGTGTAAATGGTGATTCACTGTGTACAAGGTGAAAAACTGACACACTAGAGCCTAAAATAACACTTTTTACCCTCTAGACTACAGATTTGTCTGTAGGTTTATTTTTATCACTTTTTTTTTTTTTTAACAGATAGTAAAATTGCTTTGAAAAAGGGAAAAGAGACAAAATGTAAGAAAATCCCTAAAAATCTAGCTGGCCTACAGAAAAGCTGTGTTAAGGTTAAGATTGCGCTCTTGCTCATGTTTGAGTATTATTGAACAGCTACTGAGGATCTGTTGCTGGATACTCCAGTGCCTCCCTAATGATATGGGTGTGACACACATCCTCTGTACTCCTCCTGAAGCAGTTTTGTTTATGGAAACTTCAAGCTCTTGATATCAAGGAAAGCATTTATTGCAACAGAAGAGAGTAACCCAGGAATCCATGGGGATATGAGTCTTTACAACCTTTGCTTTATTAGGCTGATCATCAGTTTATAAGCATATTAGAGGTGACAGGGTCACTTAGGAAAAAGGGTCTCTTAGGAAAAGATAGCACCTCCTTTTTTCTTTTCCAAAGTGCCCGTGGGTAGACCCTTACTTGCTTTGCAGTCCTTACAAACATTCAGCATTGGTTGCTTTCTACATCATTTTTTAAAGATTTAATCCCTCATTTGAAGCTATCAGACTTCTAAACAAAGATCCCTCAATAAGTGCATTTGTTGCCAGCACTCTTTAAATAGGAGCACATTAAAATAAAAGTTCTGACTCCTGGCACAGTGCCTTAATGGCAAATGGCCTTCTCGGGACTAACTTGTTCAAGCTGGAACATCCACAGTGCTATGGGTGGAAATGGAACATCAGGAAAGTGTTTGGGGAGGAAAGGCAGACCTTTCTTCTATCCAACACCCTTCTCATGAAAAGCAATCTGTCCTTTGCCAAAACTTCAGAAAAAAGCTTGCTTGCTTCTTTCTTTCCAGTTTCCTTTTTATAGGAGAAAAGGAGCGCTCTGCAGTGATGCACACAAGAAAGGATTGCTCTCCAGAGAAGCGTGACTACTCTCTCCTAATAATAATAGAAAAGGCAAGCAATCTAAGCATTTACAAGAATTTGGAGCAGAATGTAATCCAGATTCTTAAATTGGATGCACTCAGTTGATCTCTTGCAAATTTGTCCACTTCCATTTGGAAGGGAAACTCAGTTCTCAGCCAAGGGTTTCTGAAGGGACAGTGGTTTTTTGTGTGGATCTGAGGTGAGAAATCAAGGCTGTATGTTCCTTCAATAACATTTTATTGGGATAGCCCAGCATTAACTGCACAATACATAAAGCAATACTAATCAGCTAGGCCACCAGGAATGAAGTTGATCCACTTGCTTGTATAGACGTTGACTTTATCTAAAGGAATGTACATGTACAGAGGGGACCAACCCAACAAAACCAGAAAGATGAAAGCATAGCTTTGCAGGGTTTTGGTGTACTTTACACCTCAAACACATCACACAGCATAATTTTAGTGCTGCAACTGCTATCAAACATTCTTGAAAATATTGACACCTGAAGCAGAGTTGCCTGTTTAATTACTACTCTCAGGCAGTACGTCTGAGAGTCTGGAAAGAAGGCAAGTATTTTTTTCACTGAGGAATAGAAAGTCTTTATTAAAATGTAAACAGTAAAATCAATTAAAGATTGTATTCCCAAAACAAACAAACAAAAGCAGCATCAGAAAAACAGAGTATTTTAGCAGAAATGTGTCTTAATTTCCAAAGGTGAAAACAGCAAACAATTACTGAAAAAGCACCTGCCACACTACATAATGTTTCAGTAATGCCACAGCTTTCAAGTTAAAATCAATGCTTACTTGAAAAAAAGCATCCGTTACCTCAGGAAAAGAAAACTCAAGATTCCTACCAGAGATCCCTTCCAACTTTCTTTACTGACTTCAGGGAACCATATTCCTCACCTGCTGAGACCTTCTCCATTACCTAGGCCAATTCTAAAATAAAATTAACTATAATTTGTACATTCCTCTTACTAGTAATTACTACTAATTTCCACATATTTACACCCTGTCTTGCCTGGTTTTGTAAACTAATAACAAAAATGTGTCTATGTTAAAGTTCGATATATAAGCCAAAGAGTCAAGAACCGAAATGCAGAGCTCCCCTGAAAATTCAAGAGGGGGACCTGAACTGAGGACCAAGGCAGAGCTTTATCTGAAACCAGATTCACATTCAGTGACTTCTAGTGTTTGTGGAAATGGCATCTGCATGTTCTGCAATAATGAAAGTGCAGTTCAAGTAGAAAAAGATACAGCACCCAAAGTAATTTAGATTCTACCTTCTGAAGCCTAATTCAGATTTACAATCATCAAACAATCAATTTTAAATAAAAGGTCATTGAAAAAGAAGAAACAACCCTAAATATTCCTGTCACTTCCCTCTACCCCCCTGCATCTGCAGTATCTGATTAGTCAAAACTCAAATTATTTTATCTAAAAATTACTATATGTTATTTTCACACAGCAGCAGCTTTTGTCATATTATAGTGTTACACGACTGCATTTTTTTAAATTTATTGCTGCTTAGCATATTTCTTTAAAATCTTTCAATTGTACAAGTAATCCAACCGACTATCATTTGTATGTATTTATTGAAGCTAAATGAAAGAAAAATCAGCCTACATTATTTTTAAATGAAAAATTATTTTTGTCCCCTTGTAATTTGCATGTCCTCTCAAATTTCTCCATATTTTCTTCTAAATATTGAACAGCTTGTCTTTTTCCTCCTTCAAATATCATGCCCACTTCTTCCACAATGTCAACCAAAAAAGCAGCTGACTATTAGTGATGAATTGCCTTAAGATTACAACAAAGCAAGTGACAAACTTTTATAATAACCCTTTCCCTCCAGTTCTTCAGGCAGTATTAATTTGCATGTAAATTAATAAACTAAAAATGTGGAAGCACCACTCAAGGGAGCTAAGACAACTTCATGTTATTCTAGTAAGCTTGCTTGAGGAAATCCTACTTTTTGGCCAGTCTTGGACATTGGGGAGTCTTGCTTGCTTGCCTTCTGGATGGAAAATTTTGCAAAACCCCTATTTTTCCCCGTTGAAGCCACAGCAGTGTGTTTAAGAGTTACTGGAGCTGCAGAAGTGTAATCACAGTTGCGGGTCTCAGCTCACAGACTAAGGGTTGTACTAAGGGCTGCGCAGAAGTATCCCACTTAACAGCACACTTGTATCCAGTCACAGTCAAAGGCTTTGGGTCTCTTGTCAGCTAACACAGGATAAATATATTTGCAAGCCAAAATGACTGACAAGACATCTAATATGAAATATCACTGTTTAAAAAAGTAATAATAGGAAAAACCGAGTAAGCAGTAAGCGACATCTAAGGTCTTACTTACCATAAATTCCTGTCGAAATACAGGGAAATGCCTGTAAAACAAATGAAAGAAAAAAAATAATCAGTGGGATTTCTGTTTGCTGAACTTTTTATCAAAACCAAGGGTATTTTTAAATGCCTGTTTTTCAACACTCAGAGATTATATGTTGTAGCCTCCATTCTTACGGCAGTCAATTCATAGGCATTTTCATATTATATGCAACATATTTCATATGTTTTCCTTGCTGCCATGTTAATAAAGCTGCTTTCTTTTTCTCATCTTGAAGTACGAGCAACATTTGAACCCAGAATCATTATTAAAACTGCCTTTTTAGCTAAAAGTTAATGCCATGAGCTAAAAATTAATGCCATAAGCTAGTATGGTAGGAGAAAAAAAGTCATATTCTCTAGGTAGAGTTAGACAGCGTTTCTTCAGTAGTAAAATAAGCTTGGCCAGCTTAAACGCTGCCCTCTGTGGCTTCTTTGCCATGCCTTCAATTCATTATAGCCTCCTTCTTTGTTTCAGAGCCTTTCATTTTTAACCTCAGTTCTTTCAGACATGTGGTTTATGGTGTGACCCAACACAGCTGTACTGGTACAAGTCAAAGGCTTGCAAACTGTTGCAGGGAGAGGAACTAGAAGATGTTGGGTGAAAAGAAAGGGTACATTTGGGGGTCAGCTCGGACAGCAAAAAAAAACGCATCATGCAACAAGAAATGGTTATAGACACTGTGCCAGCAGGAACAACAATTTACGTTTCTCCTAGCTGTATGTGTTGTCTACAGATTTGCATTTCTGTGAGCCAGAGACAGTTTTCCACCAAAAGAAAGAAAAGCTGTGCTGCCCACATGGTTTCACGAGGGAGACAGTTTTCTTTGTGTGCAGTTGATATGCGGTATCACCTTTGCCTCCCGCCTCTGGACTGACAGAAAACACAGCTCAAAGGTACAAGAGCACCTGGGACCAAAGTCTCAAATATCCACCCTCAGGCTCCCTCCGGATCCCCTGGCAATGAGTCATCACACAAAAGAAAGGAATTCTTCCTTACTTAATCACACAGGAAAACATTATTCAAAGCTAATGCTTGCTTTATATTTAACCAGGGAATTAATTAGGGAATGGTGATTAAGAAAGGAGAGGTCTAATGGAAAGAATACGTCCTCCCCTCCTCTCTGAAAATACTTAAGTAAAATAAAGTGGGGGAGAATTATAGTGTCATTCCTTCTCACAACCACTGCAACTTACATCCTGAAAAATACTTAGCTTTGTAGTTTTTACCCAATAAATCGCAACAAATCAGCTCTTTAAGGAAATGAGGAATGGAGTAGGGGGAAAAAAAAAAGCCCCACATATGGTTACAGAGCTCAGGCTGAGGTGGCAACAGAGGCTCCAGCAATAAGAGAGGCATAAAGGATGATTTTGTCCAGTTTAGCAACAGATTTTAAAATTCACAACTATTGAAGTTTCACATGTTAAGAGATAATTTCTCCAAACAAGTGTTTTGTTTTCCATTCTTTTCCACAACTTGAGTAACAGCACATGATTTAGACACTCTTACTGGCCCCAGGGAATGAGTAACAGAGTATTTGAGGTTCCTTCTCTTACTAGCCCCACAACTGTGGGCAAGGGGAAACAGTCCTGCAGCACCTCTGAAATCCCATCAATCCTGCAGCTCCTTGGGCAACACCACACATGGTACCTATGGTAAGCAGCCCCACCACTGATGACTTCAGATCCCCACGTGCGTGGCAAAGCCACCCACCTCAGGGAGCACGAGCTGGGGCGGCTCTGCAGCCCCTGGGCAGCGAAAGAGCACCGTGTGCCGGCTCCATGTTTCTGCAGATTTATCACCTGTGCAAAGCAAAGGGTATATGGCTGATAAGGCGTCCAAGCAAGATGCATCTACCTAAAGCCCTGATGGTGATCTTGAGGTATTTACAAGACCAGTCAATGCACTATGGAACAGGCTCAGCACATGCTGCCAAGATCTGGCACCGCAGCTGTGTTTATTTGGGCCCCTGGAGCTGAGTGCCCGAAGGGAAGCCCACTTTAGCATTTGGGCTCCAGGGGACTGGGCTTCCTTTTCAGCTTTGCTCGGAGGAGAGAAGACTAGACAACTGCATTTTCAGCATTGCATGGCAGACGCTTGTTGCATTTGTTCATCTCCATTCACAGAATGCGCTGCTCTGAGGCTGTTTAGCAAGCTTTAGCTAGCAATTTGTGTGTTGTGCGTGTTTCTTAATACCTACTTAAAAATTACTGTGTAGACACGTCATAATCATTACCTTGCTTTCAGTTTCTGTCATGCAGCTGAAACACATCTGAATGGAGCTACAAGAGTGTGTAAAATCTCATCAAGCTCCTTCTGAATACCAGTCTGTGCCATAACTTAGATGAGCTCTGCCCTCTCCCTCATTCAGAGATGATCATAGCATATAACCAGCAGATGTAATTTCATAAAATGTGACGGTGCTTTTATTCACTCAAGGAAGGCCCGTGCCCGAGATCACATATCAACTGTGTTTCCTCTTGGCTCCTAGGGAGACAATTTAGTCTGGATGCCAGGTTGAAATTACTGGCAGAGCAGTAATGGGGAACTCACAGCATGGATATCAACATACTACAATACTTGGCTTATGGACAAAAGATGTTAAGGTTTCTAACCTTTTCTGTGCATAATAATATCTTAATTATATATTTGATTTCAATAAAAAATTCAGTTTCACAGTAGGAAACATTCACTCCTATTTCTACTATAAAACGTTTCTCATCTTAATTTGTTGCCGGTAACTGCTATTTATTGACTAACCTTTAATTCCTTTGCTACTGAAATAGCGTGTTTGCTTTACTTTGGGAGTAATAACAAATGCTACCCTGACAGTACCCAAAATGGATTACAACTCTGGAGTAAAACACAAGTAAGAATGGTGAGAGCTTCCTACTGCTACACTGCTGCCATCATCTAAAGAGAGAGGCCAAATTAAATCAACTGTGTGAATACTGTAAGACTGAAATTTATTTAATTCCTGTAGGAGAGGATGTGGGCACTCAGGCTCTGGTACTTTTTAATCTAATGTTTCTTTACTAAGGCTACAGCAGTAGTGCTAATTAGGATGAAATGTAATGGAGTTTCACGAGGAAAATTTACAATAGTCACCATGCAGAGGCCAAGTTGGACCCTAAGACATTTCAGTAAGAGGGACCTGGGTATTTAAACACTTAAGGGCTTCTCTACAACAAGGAGTTCTAGTTCACACTGAGCTGCAATGTATTAACTGTTAAACATTAGATGAATACAATTGCTATGTCTACATGACCAGATGCCTCCTACTGCCATTCTAATAATTGCCTCCACAGAGCAAGGACTTTCTTCAAATTAAGTGCTTGCCATTCTGCACCAGCATCCCCGTGTGATTTCTGCCACGACCAAGCCACATACAAGGTAAGCACTTTTCTTCCAGCACATAACACAGCAGACAAAAATAATATCAAACACAAATAGAGCTTTCTCTGATTTCACTGCATCACCTCATGAAGCGGACTGACTTGTACTCGTGTTTGAGAGCCATTCCTTCATGCAACTTGCATTACTGAATCTTCACAAAGAACTCATCAACTTTTAAAAAAGTCGTCGTTTTTACTAAAATTGCAAGTAGAAACAATTTTTATCTAATTGTTCAACGAAGTAAAAAATTCTTAGTATCTCTGAGTTGAAGATAGTTAAATGTGTTACACACAAAACAACACAAGCTTCTCCAGCAAGTTCAAAGTAACAAACATTCCCTCCAAAAAAAATTGGCCACATACTTTATACTTTGACTTTTTTCTTGGTCACTCTCCTTGCGAGCTAGGGCCTGTGCTGCCACTGCAGGAAACCTTGGAACTGAACAAACCTAAGGATGTTAAAAAAGACTACCATTCTCAGCATCTCGGTCTAGAGGAGCTGAGGAGCAGTACAGGACCCCCCATGCAGCAAACATGCTCCATGTAGCCCTAGCACTCTGGGACCTGTGATAGAGGTGTTGTGCTAGAGGAGCAGCAGATAACTGACACTGGGAAAAGATTTGTTCGACAAGCAGCTTGCTCCTTTGTGATCTCCAGAAGTTGCCTCTTCATCTCCCTGTTCTCTTCTGTAATCTGAGGTAGCAGCCAGCCTTTGCTCAATGAAGATGATGCCCTCCTCTGTCAGCTCAAGCTGGGCTACTTCCCTTCCCCATCATCTTCCTCCAGAGCCTGCGAAGCCTCACGCGCTCCTGAGCTGCCTGCCTTTATCCCCTTGACACAGCTAGGAGTTAGCCGTCCACAGCCTCTCTTTCTGACCTTCTCCCTCTTATTTGCCAGCAAGCAGGAGGTTGCCTTGGGTCTTGGTTTTGAGCACTGCACCAGTGCAACTGTATTTTCCGTAGCGGCCAAGAAAATGATAAGCAGTTAATTCTCTTTGCCTGTTTTTTATGGACCAAAAATAATTAACTTGCCTTCCACTTCGGAAGACTATCCCTACAGCACTTTAGCATTAAGAAATTGCAGAAGCAGGAACATCCAGACCGAAGGAAGACCCAACGCTCCAAAAACTTACGTGCCAAAACACCCTCCATGTCAGATAAGCAGAAACTTGAGTCCTTGCTTCAACAGGAGAATGTCCCACTCCTGTCACTCAGAGGACCTGACCCAAAACTCAGTCAAACTGCACTCTCAATAGTGCCTCTGTTTATTATTATTTTTAAAGTGGGACTTGAGTTTTTTGTTTTTCAGCTTCCTTCATTTATATCAAAATATTACAGTAAGATCAGTTCCTCTGTGCAGCAGGCATTCTTGTCTTAAAAGTAGTACCATGAGCACCTTTGCTAGATTGTCTTACAGATGGAGGTGAATGGGCAGAGAGAAAATTGCTCGTTTAAAAGCAGCCCTGACAACACTGCTCTGCTGTGATTTGAGAAGTTGAATGTCAGAGGGACTCTGCAGAGGTAAAGCAGAGGGTTACAAGGTAAAACTGCCTATGCTAGAACAACTTCTGCTGCATAGAGTATAATACGGGACTTTTCACACCTTAAGTTTCCATGTGTGTTTTCAAAAAGTTCACTGTAACGTAAATATATATCTGTAATAATTTTGTAGAACATCACAGATTAATAATGGTTTCATTGGCACTTTACTGCCTCTGACTTGTCCACTTAAAAAAAAAAAAAAAAAGTATTTACTGCCTAAAGCCTATGCTTTCTGCCAGAAAAACCCACGATGTTCAGACAGCATACTGTGAATATTTTTTAACATGCAACACCAAAAAGCTGTGGCATATACATCATGGCATTATGAAGTGCTGTTATCAAGACTGCAGCACAGTGCTATGAAAGCTAAGTATCAGCTCAACCACAAAGTAAACTAATTTAAATGGTATAAATTGTTTGAATAATGAATAATTTATTTTCATGACAAGATTTTATGATTTGAATCTAGTGGGTGGTGAAGAGGTACGGTGGGGAATATAGTGGTGTATGTGTATCATTTGGAACACATGGTCAAGGTGCTACGATGGCAAGGTACGTGCAGGACCTTAGCCAGGAAATGGGAAGATGGGAGAGAGCCCGGTGTGGTTCGACATAAGGTGTTTTTCATTTTCCTTGTTTGGCTGGTGATGTGCATTTTGTAGTCCTTACCCTGCCACCCTGGTATTTTGAGATGAATTACAGTCGTCGAGTTGGAATATGAAACAGCAGAGAAGGCATGGTCCTGGGTGAACTTGAAGAAAATCTTTCAATTCTTTTAGTGGCAGAAAATGGCATTTAACCATCAGTTGCACATGCTCCAGACCCACTGTAATCATTATTTTCCATATACAAGAAGAAGGATTCAAAACTGGAAACCCTTCAAGCTCATCCATGCCCATCTTGGCAGCATACACCTGGGCAGCTGGTACACACAGACATAACATCAGGTGTGCACAAGAGTACCACTCACCAAGCATTTCAGTGCGGCATTAACACCAGTAGTCCCATACCCGCTTTATATTAAATCATCTCCATTGTGCAGATACTGACTTGTGGTATGCAATCGCAAATAGCACCATCTACACCCACAGTTCAACAGGAGAATAATCTGTAGAGCTTAGGGACAGTGAGAGGGATGTAAGCGCACTAACGAGCCATTCCTAAGTCTAGCATCAAGCAGTGTAAGTTAGCACCAGGAGAACCAGCAAATTACTGTTCCTTTCCCCTTGCCATGACTGTTAAGAGTCTGCCCTAACTTAACTTCTGTGAGCCTTAACAGTCTGAACACAGTTGTAGCACTGTTTTTCAGTGCTCATCAACTAACTTCAGTATCAGCTACACTGATATTCCCGTTGAGCAGCCAAAGCTCCAAAAAAACCTGGGTGCCTCAGATGCTTTTCAAAATAACATGTTCTATAAAATCACCTACCTCCAAAAAGCACAATAAACCTACAAACTTCAGGGCCTATTGTACCTCTTAATCTGCACAAAAACTATTCACAGGGTAAATACATACATACATGTTTAAGATATCAGTAACATCAGTCATTTAGAGTCAAGTTTCACTACTTTTACTAGATCAAACTTATAAACCAAACCATTTAATAAACCGTTAACTATAATACTATCCTGTTGCCTTTTGAAAATCCTTATACTACTATTTGGAAGAAAAAAACCCAAACAAACAAACTTATGTTATTTCCCAGTCAATCTCCTGCCATAAATTCTGTATTTGTCATCATTTTGAACTGTAATTTAATGAACAACAAATTTTGCAAGTAGCTATCATTCAAGGAAAACTTATTAATAGAAAACTCTAATGCAATTCTCTATACTGAAAATGAAGGGAAAAAATTAAATGGAAGAATTGAATAGGAGAATGTTTAAACTCAGTTTTCATTATGGACCATATTAGCATGTTTATTAATCTGTCTTTAAAGAATACAAAAGTAATTATTGCCTCAAAAATGAGTCTCTTGAATACGGCACATTGCACACAAACCTTTAGGCATTCACATGAGCTTCCTCATTCACACACTGGCAGGTTCATGAGCTACAACATCCAGCTGTCCACCACAGTCAGAAACACCAGGCATGCAAGTGCCAAAAAAAGTTGGGGGGAATTTTCTGGTAGAAACATAAGCCTCCAGCTATTTTACATGCCTAAAAGTTTACATGCCAAGTACATGAGGGTTCTCAAAGGATGCCGATAGCTGACAAAATGCTGGTCAAGCAACTATAGTTGAAGCTCAGATTCCAAACCGCCACAAAACATCCTTTCTGTATTGTGGCTCAAGACTTATCTACGCACCTTCATTTACCAAAATGTAAGTTAACATTGCATAATCGAAGGACAATGGGTTTAGAAAATTACACACAGCAGTAATTAAATTTCAAATAAAAATCTAACGGCTGGACGGCAAATGATTATTGAGAGAGGACATGTCACAAAGCTACTGAAAGCTGATTGAAGGACTCCTATTCAGTAAAAATGATTTGCAGCAAGTGCATAGACAACTTTACCGTAACTCAGAAAACACAGAAATCCACAACAAATGTGTGTCAGTTTTTCAGAGGATTTCCACAAACTTCCCCTGCTTGTCACACTTAGACTGCTCCAGATAAACATTTACCACAAATACTGGAGTTTTTCTTTAAGTCTGTTTATTTATACAGAAGGGCAGTTACTGACAGAGGCCACCTTAGAGGTTAAAAGGGCCAAAAGAACAACCTTAATATTTCCTGTTAACCAAACTAAATAGATCAAGGGGCTGCAGGGGAGGCTCTTCCTCTGATGACCTGTTTGCCACAAAAGCAGCAATGTTCTCATTGTCAAATTGTGTGTCTCATCTCACACAATGAGTGACAGTTTTGTTTAATTTTTACTGAAATAATTAAAAACTTAAACCAAAGAACATTCATTCAACAATGAGAATGAGGAGAAAAAAAATACTGAGGAATCACTACCAAGATTTACAAATAATTTTTAGCAGCTGTGTATTCTAACTTTATATGAGTTTAAAATAGATTTTTGAAGAGATTGAAAACAGCTGCTAAAATGAACTATGCAAGATAGTAGAGCATTGTAGTATGGAATTAACTTAAGAAGATTCACAACTTGAGTAATTCTCACCAATTTTAAAATTTTCAAATTTATTATCTTTCAGTAATTAAAAGTAATAGCTCAATTAACTGCCTGGATAAAGACCTGGACTGAAAGTTGGTCAAACAATTTATTTGATTTCCTCAAGTACAAACTCAGTTGTGGGGTGGCGGTTGTCTTGTTTTTTTCTAAACTATTTGCACATTTGTAGTTAGAATGAAAAGTTTGTAGGAGAACTACAGACTAGCAGTTTGGTACACATTTTTAAAAATCAGAAACCATTTACATTTAGAAATGCTCAGAAATGAAATTGTACATTTCAGGCAACTGCAGAATAGCTGAGGTTGGAAAGCACCTCTAGAGATTGCCTAGTCTAACCCACCCACCCAAAGCCGGTCACTGAGGACCATGGCCAGTCAGGTTGGAATATCTCCAAGGATGGAGACTCCACAACCTCTGTGGGCAACCTGTTCTGCTGTTTGACCAACCTCAGAGTAAACAAGTGATTTCTTATGTTTACATGGGATTTCCTGTATTTCAGTTTGTACCCACTACTGCTTGTCCATTCAGTTGGCACCACCGGGAAGACATGCTCATTTTTACTCCCACCATCAGACATTGATACACGTTGATAACATCTTGCTGCTAAGCCTTCTTTTCTCCAGGCTGAACAGTCTCTCAGCACTTCCTTCTGTGAAATACAGTCCAAGCCCTTCATCATCTTTGTGAACCTTCGCTGGACTCGCTCCAGTGTGTCCATGTCTCTCTTGTTCTGGGGAGCACAAAGCTGAGTAGAGGGGAAGGATCACTTCCCTTGACCTGGTGGAAACGCAGCCCAGGAGGCTGGTGGCTTTCCTTGCCTCCAGGATGCGTTGCTGGCTCATGGTCAGCTTGTTGCTCACTGGGACCCCCAGAGCTGCCTCTGCAGAGCTGTTTTCCATCTGGTCACCCCCCAGCATGTACTACTGCCTGGGCCTATTCCTTGCCAGGGGCCGGACTTTGCATTTCCCTCTGCTGGACTTCATGCGGACACCTCTGCCCAATTCTTCCGCCTGTCGGGGTGCCTATGAGAGGCAGCACAATCATCTGGTGTATCAGCTGCTCCTCCCAGTTTTGTATTGTCTGAAAACTCCCTGGGGTGCTTTCAGCCCCATCATCTAAGTCAATAAGAAAGATCTTTAATACTATTGGCCCCACTATCGTCCCCTGGGGTACACTACTAGTGACTGGCCTCCAGCTGGACCTTGTGCCACTGACCACAACCCTTTAATCCCAGCAGTGCAGCCAGTTTTCAGTCCACCTCTCACACAGCAAAAAATATAGACAGAAACATAATAATTTGGTTTATAAGACAGCATCTGCGTAGGATGTTCAGAAGCCATTGCAGTTCAAACACCAATTAAAGCAGCAAAAGCACAGATGATTATGAGGAAAGACTAAAACATCAAATGAGAACTTAGAACAGATTTAATTTTTTTTTCTTTCTATACCAACCCATGCCAAAACAGGCTTGAAATGAATGACAAACTGATTTTAAACCACATCTGTGACGTGTTTTTTAGCCCCAGCAGAGAACAGTTATGAGTTTCCTTCATGCTGAAGAGCAAGAATTAAAAATCCCCTTGCCTTTTTCAAAAGGAGAAAGGGACATTTGCCTGTATGTCCCATATTGCATCAGCTTCTCGGTACTGCAGAGCATGGAGCAGTTGCTAAGTTTGCCTCTAGAGTCCCTGAACCATTAGTGTCTAATTATTTTGTCAAGAGCTTGAATATGCAACTTCTTTCACACGAACAACACAGATACCACCCTTGTTACTTTTTTAAATGAAGGATATGGACTATTTTCAGAAAACTAATAATACTGTTTAATCATACTCACTTCAAAAACACCTCTTATCTTAAGGGATTCAACTTCTTTAGCCAGAGAGGGCATCTTCACAGCAGTGTTTGGGCATTTCACCCCCACTAGCATATTTCTGCTCACAAGATCCTGCAGGATCCACCAACCTCATCTTATGTGTGTATCACTAAGAGGAAAGCTAGGATCCAGCTTCATCTCAGTGAAGCCATTTCGAGGCTGGACTTCTGGTCTAAGGTTCACCCTACACTTAATAAAGAGAGTATAATTTAGCTGTTTCAGTTGAAACAAATGGCTCTCATGGGGAACCGCTGACTACAGAGTGAAGCTAGATACCGAAGCTAAATTTAGGTGAAAACAATCTCTCCCTGAGCACGGGAAATCGTATGTGTTTGCCAGAAACAATATTCAGGAACTCTCTTTCTCTTGAGTCCAAACCATAGGAATATTCTTTCCATTGATTCAATATAAAATTACTTCTAATGAAAAATGATGGGCCAGACTTCTCCAGCTTCATGAGATCATCCTGTATGTTAGTCAGCCTCACGGGTGTGATGGCAAAGGAGAGCTTAAAACAGTCCAGGAAAAGGTCTGTCTGGCACAATCCTGCCTCAGACAGAAATACTCGCACACTAGCACTGAGCAGGCACCTCTGGGCCAGTGAACACACTCTGCTTCTCAAAAGGGTTAATTAAGAACTACACAGCATCTTTGGTCTTGTGCACTGGTCTGATTTCCAGGTGCACAGCTGTGAAAATCAGATCTGCTGGCCCCAGCGCAGGCTCCTGGTAGTCCAGGGTTATGTCCACCCCCGGGGATGCAAAGGCTGAGATATACATTGTGCTCAGAAGACAACAGACATTGCAAGCCTGGCTTGAGCCCATGCAGGCTGGTAGGAGGACATGCCTAATGCAGCATTAGCATTTCCAGCATACAGGTCATTATACTTCCTAATACATTCTTAACGAGCTCAAATTTAGGGTGTAGGGCCCTGATCCAAATCAATATTGTGCCACATCTACAGATCAATACTAGCTTTACATTTATAATACTTTCAAATGAAAAGAAAAAGGAATAAGAACCCACAAGACTATATTAATATAAAAACATCTGAAGGAGATTCAGTGACAGAAGTATTCACTGACTACAGTGACAATAACTGCTTCATCCTTAACACTAGGTTAGCCTGTCCTTACTGCTTCATCTAAACCAACATACCCAAGAAAATACCACTGCACCTTTACTGTGGTCTGATTCAGATCTGAGCCAACCTTGCAAGAAAAAGCCATTAAATGACATTAATGCAGTACTGAGATCACTCTCTGACAACCAAGAATAATGAGGTAAATTAAGGGCAGATGGATATTGAGGTTTTCCTCTAAATGTCCTTAATTTTGTAGGTTTTAGACATACTGTCTCCTGAACCTCTGTGCAATTTTAGTTTTACTATTTGTGATATTTATAGCTCCCATTTATATAAGTAATATGTAATTTTAATGCAGGTCTAATAGTTCCAGCTGCCATTGACACAGATTGTAAAATGAAAAAGGGAGGATACCTTGTTGAATAAGATGCTATTTTATTTCCTTCCTGCCACGTTAGCCACTGCAATACAGTGGGTTAATGTCTTATTTGGATTCCAACCTTGTCAACACATCAAAGATCCTCCCAGGTGAAGAGGAGCAGGGCTATGCAATTGATCTCTCCTAACCTGTAACGTCTGTGTCACTCTGGTCCAGGGTGAGCAACTGAAATGCATGTTTCTTTTTGAGAGAGGCAAGTGAGCTGCTGATTGCCTTGAAGAAGTACATGACGATGAAAGGTATGAGACAGGAGTAGACCTTGAGAAATGTCAAGGGAGATCACAGTCAAAATTGTCTTCTTTATCCAGAATAAATAACAGCAGTTGTGGATTAGCGACTGTAATTCTGTTGAGGAGAGCTGGTAACATAAATCACAGTAAAGATGACTTGAGACTTCTTTTAAAGACCAAGGAGGTTATTTGTATTTTTTAACTTATTTTCCACTGTTCCCAGGCATCGTCTCTACAGATGTTTCTATAGCTACTGTGAGTCCCCTCAAACCAGTATTTTTCTCCTCCCTATTTATTCTCTGCTGTCACCCCACTCTAGCTTTTTCCTTTCTGTCTTTCCACCCTACCCCAGATGACAGATTGCTGCCATCCACCCAGTTCTGAATTCACTGCTTGCATTATTGCTTCCCTTACAGCTGTGGCACATATGTTTTCAGATCCACTTTACAATTTTTCCTAAGGCCCTGCCTTGCTTTCAGTGTTGCTGGAGTGCGTGTGCAAGAAGAGCAGCAGCTACAGGAACCTTGTCACCATCTGTGGCTTGATTCAGAGCCATTACAGGCAGCAAGAAAACCTCAACTTGAACTGCAATCCAAATCCTTTTTCTACCATTTTTCAAACTGCTGTCAAATGACACAAAGAAACAAGTTAAGCTACACCAGTATTGCCAAAAATGGGTCAACAACTCCGGATGCCTCTTTTCTGGTACGGTGGGGTTGGTTAAGAAAATGGAAAACAACACACTGTCTGAAAGAAGGTTTTGGAAAAATCAGTGGCAATGTGTTCAATGGGGCACTGGAAAATGAGGAGTCCTGAAGAAAGGCCAATCCAGGTTTGCAGGTTCTGACACGTTTCCTCATTCTGAGTAACTCCAACAGTGTTTCTACCAAGTTGAAAGAATCTACATAATGCTTCACTTGGCATCAGTAGATGTGTCAGGACATGTCTCAATAAAACTTCGATGGCAATGCAAGAAAGGCCATCACACATACCGGAAAAGTAAAAAAAAAACTGAAAAAAATATATATGTTTTCTCTAAGTTCTTCCAGCTTTCATTCTGTTACAGACATTTATTCTTTCTCTCGATAGGTGCTGCTGCAAAAATACAAGGTTAACATTTTTAAATGGAAGTGTGACTTTAATTTTGTATGTCCTCCTGTTTAATATAATGATCTAGACAGATATTTGTATTGGATTCAAGTAACACTTAATGCTTTGTCAAATTCTTCCTATTTTCAAATGGTTTGTATGGAAATAACTGGTACATATACCTTTAAAACGGTAGAAGCGGCAAAACTGGAGAAAAGGCATAAAGATTTCTCTCTTTTTTACAAACACATATTTCCCAAATGAAGAAAACTGCATAGAGTAATCCAAATGGAACAGAAAAATATAGCTATCGCTTTGATTTCCCTGTCTTTTCTGGTTGAGTTGCCCCCAGATGCCCTTTTCATTTTTTTAAAGAAGCATATTGAGATCCTTGTGCTGTTGCTCTGATTTTTTTTTTTTTTTAAAGGAAAGACAGACATGAAAAGGTCTAAACCACAGACGCATTATTATTCAAGAAACGTTATAAGGAACAACCACTTGCATTACTAATACTTTATCATTCATGCAAACCATTTAGCGTGAGAGACAAAACCAGCGTATATACATTTAAACAGCTACATATGCAAAATAGATACCAGTTCTGGAGAACAAATACAGCACACAGGGCTGGGGGCAGGGGAAGGCGGAGGAACAAACAAACAAACAAAAAAACAAACAAACAAAAAAAAACAAACAAAAAAACTCCAAAGCAGTGAGGAAAATTAATGACATTAGAAAATTGGATCTGTAGATGGTAAACATTTAAGGAACTGGTTTTACAATTTCATGTTTTCAAATACTTTGAAAGGAATTAAGAAAGAACTGAAAGGTTGTGTACCATGTGCTATGGTAAAGACTGTATAAAAGAAAAAGGGAAATGTTAGTATTAAGGCCCTGGTGGTTCTTTCTGTCTTTTCTCCAAGCTCCCATTGATTTCAGGGAGAGTTCTGCACATGCAGTGACTCCAAAACGGGGCTCTAATTGCTTGTGTTTTCAGACTGATACAAAGGCATTAATAGGGAGACATTTCCATTTGTGCTAATGGGTTCCGTATGGCCACCAATACTTGTTTTTCTTCCTGAGCATATTCGCCGAGTTCTTGTTCTTTTGAGATCTGCTTCAACAGAACACTTCTGTCTTGCAATTAAAATACAGTTACAAAATTCGTAACTAAACAGTACTTTAAACCATATTGTTTAATCTATGACTTCTCCTCTGACAAGTGTGAAAACGTGTGCAATATGACAGAAGGTTTGCTATAGTAATTGCATGTTGTGATTGAATGATAGAGTAACAACCACGGAAATAACTGTCTTGCTGAAATTGCCGCAGAAGGTAAGTTGCTCCTGTACAGTTTTAACTTATGCACCATCTGTTTCGCCAGTCCTTTAAATGTTCCTTTAACTAGTTAAGGGATTTTATTGTTGTTCTTATAGGCATTGCCACACTTTCTCTGACCTCTTGCACATTTTACTTTGGAAAGAGTGTCCCTCTGCCCCTTTCTGTCCCTCTCCCCTCAAACCCTACTCTCCCCACCTGGGACTCTCATCCGACACCCACATCCGACAGACCTCCCACCAATGTTTTCTAAATTGTTGCCGCATTAGCTAGCAAAGAGGAGCTTATATATGGGCAAAATGTGTAGGTCCTTTCGAGTATTTTTCCAGTAGATGGAGACACATCCACAAAGTGTTTATTTCTCTAAAAAATGACATTATTAACCATCAGTTCAAGAATAAAGTAATATTCCAAAATTACTATTACAGTCAAGACTTACCCAGTTGTGAGAGAAGAAATATATTTGGGTAATAATCACATTGTAGACTTGAATTAAAATGCTAAATCATTTGCAATATAGCACTAAGTAACACTACATTAAACTTAACAGAAGATCAAGACTCTAATTCTATATTAAAAAACTAAACAGCTGAAGTAAAAAAAAAAAAAAAGTTGAAGGAAAAAACCTCTTCAGCTAAACCCTACAATGTGGACAAAAAAATAGGGGATATCAAATGAAACCAGCATGTTACAAGTTCAAAACGAACAAAAGGAGATGCTTCGTCACATAAAGCAGAGTGGATGCCACAGAAAAGAGAAAAGTTTATGGGACCTGAAAATCAATATTACAAATTCACCTAGGAAAAAGCCAATGAGGAATTTAAAGCATGAAGATAAAATTTGTGGATCATAAAGTCCCTGAGCGATGAAAAGCCAGGGCTAGGAAAGTGTTCTGACAACTGCCATTAAATGCTTGCCCCATCCATACACTCCTCACTAAGCATCAGCTCTTGGCCAAAGCAAAGGCAGAATGAGACAGACATTTGGTCTGACCCAGTGTGGCCCTTCATACAGTCTTCAACAAACTTTCTGCATAACTATCAACAAAATTATGGACAAGCTGGCAAGATGAGGGTTTTTTTTTTTTGTAGGCTAAAATCGGTGAAAATAACAAATTGTATCAGAACAACAATAATTGCCAAATAGGAGGAGAGCCACTAAAGGAGCAAACAGCAGACATGGATCATTGAGCCAAGCACTGGCTCAGGCGTACGCAGCTCACGGAGCTGTCAGCACGCCACTGACAGGCAAGGAGGGTGGCACACGTTGGCCGGACACCAGCTACTGCTCGCTGCACCCTCCCCTCTCCAAAGACGTGAGAGTCCTCCTGCTCAGCGAACGCCTCCTCGTCCTTTTACCAAGACTTCACAGAGTCAGCAAAGGTCAGAACCAGAACCAGGACCTGTGTAAGAGGCATGGGACCGTTGCAGTGCCTTTCGCAAGGGGAAGGAATGTCTCCGTCACACAGAAGCAGCCCACCAGCCTCCTCTGCCCTGCCCAAGCCACAGGGTTTTGGAGAGCAAGTCTTTCATCCCATTTTCTGCCATGGAACCCTCACCTGGAAAGAAGGTGGCTGGCAGGCATGGGAGCACCTATGCAACGTGCTCCTGCTTCCCCATGGCCTGAGCAAGGAACATATATCACACTAGTCAGTGCTAATAGTAAAAGGGACTACTGACCCTCCATAGCCTTGCTGGATTTGCCTCCAGCCACAACGAAGCCTTCTCAATTCCCCTGGGAAAATTTTCTTTCTTTGGCCTTCATTGTTTCTTCCCGATGTGCTGCTGTGGGAGGCTTTATAAAGGACTTCATCCCTGCATAGTAAACAGCTCTCTGAATCAGGAAAGTAAAATACTACATCATCTTATACTGTTACAGCCCTCTTGCTTTATGACAAAACAAACATGTGGAAGAGGCATGTTTTAAACTCTCCTTTCATGAACATATTGAATACACTGATGGTCATAATATTTTAAATATTTGACACATCTTTACTACTTCTGTTATATCCTTTTTTTTGTAACTCAGTGTCCCACCTGATAGCAGCATTCACATCATCCACCCCCCTAAAAAACAAAAAAATCATCCCTGGCCACATGTTAAGGGCTGAGCATTTTATTTGCCTTTCCAGCCAGCACTGTTTTCAAGAAGTTGTCTAAAAACACTTTCAGAAAATTTCTCCCCAAGGAATTACAACTAATGAAGAACTCATCCGTGTTTTATTCATTTACATGATTCCATTGTGGATTCTGCAATTTTTATCTAAAGTCTTTGAAGTTTATATAAAATGTCAGTCATTCTGAGTCAGCATCAAATTATACCCCTCTTTACTGTACTGCTGGAAACGCTGTTAAATATATGGAGCAAAACTGGTCCTGACACTGTTCCCCCTAATACTACCGTTAACCTCTTTCATCAAGAGAATGGCTTTTTTATTCTTTGTATTCATTTCTCATCTGCTAATTGATTTTTAATCCATGACTTCCACAGGCTATCAACTTCTCCATCTCGTGATTTTTTTTTTTTTTTTTTTTTTTGTTTCTATTGTCAATAATTTGTGTCAAATTATTTCCTCAACGATACCTGGCAGTGAACGGGAGGTTGTCATTGCAGCACAAGGCTTCCCGGTCTAGTTGGTGCCAGAAATAAAGCAGGAGACTATCTCTGGGGCTGCCAAACAAGACAGTCAAGACTTCTATCCTTAGCTCAGTGAAGGGGGGCACACCCCCCCCAGGACACATAGGTAGGGCTGGGCAAAAATAGCAACACTAAGCGCAAGTGGAAGCAAACAGAAAAGAGGGAGATGAATACACATAACATTTCAGTCAAGTTTTGACCTGTTATAATAAACCAGAGAAATAGCTTCAACACTACATGTTACTGAGCAGTGGTCCCTGACCTTTGTTAGTCCATACACCGCAAGCGACATCAGCCATTGCCTTCCCTGGCACCTGGACCGCTGTGACAGCAGCCCTGGCTTCAGCTTGCTCAGTCCGCAGCCAGAGGATGGGGAGCACTGGTAAAGGTCTTTGGCTTTTCTTCTTAAGAAGAAAAGATTTTATTTTATAAATGTTGTGACAGTAAGCACCACTCAGAAAAATAGTGGCACACTGATTAATGCTGTATCAAAATACTGTGTTTTAAGCTGTACATGGGGTATATTTGGGGTAATTTGGTTGACTACCAACAAAGTACCACAAGTAAGGCACAAAGCTGTCTCATTTCTTTCCTTCAAATTATTACTTAAAACCTTTTCCTTTTACATCAGTGTCTAAAAAACTTGACAAAACATAACCTGGTGTTACGCTGAGCCTACTTCAAATCATGACAGCTAACACTACCTCTTCAATGGGCTCCTGGTCTTTAAGCAGTGCTCTTGAACACACCAGCAATACAAAAGCATCAGCTGTGACCGATCTGGTCTCTTCAACTGCTGGGGTCAGTAAAGAGAACCCATAAATTCTTTATGGACTGAAAAGCAGAACATTAAAATATACAGATTAAGCTAAACCCACTTTAACATAATTCAGGATTTTGGCTGCCGCTTCACCCGTAATTAACATCAACACTAATATGTTTTACTGTTTTAGAACAAGTATAGCCATAAGTCTAGCATTATGGTATGGAACAGAAAGTGGCCAACTCCATAATGTGACTTATAAAAAAACCATATGTGATCTGGCAAATTGTAGTCACTTCTATGTCCATCCCTGCAGCTGCAATACTCCTTCATGGGGTCCCAAGCCCTGAGGGTGTCTGCGACGTGGCTGTGCCATCATTCAGGACAGTGAAGGGTTGGTTACAGGACATCTGTAGTGGCTTGCCATTTTTAGAAAAGCCTTTACTGGAATTGCAATATTATGCCCAATGAAGGAAAATTGGGGGATGATGGAGGGGAGGAGGGGAGAGCCCATGAGGATACATATCTTGCTCTAAAACCACTTGTCAGATCAAAGAGTTTCAAAGAGCATTTGGCTGCAATCATATACACCATTAACCTATCCAGTATTTTATTTTAATGCAAAAACTCCAAGAATAAACAGGTAGTGAACCTAATTCATGTAACACTAGCACATCCCTCCTGCAGAATAATTTACCTCTCTACATGTAGCTGTGTGGACAAATAAGAGGAAGATGCAGGAAAGGGTCCATCCCCAACTCAAAGCTTTTTAGGAAATTCCCAGAAAGCAATATAATTAGTAAGGGAAAAGATGACTTGTTTCAAGTTTGACTTGTTTCCTTGTGCAAACTTCACTATGAGCTACATGACATTTCCTTTTTAACTATCATAAATGTTTATACTCTTAAAACATCATTAATTGTTGTGAAATTCTGCAACTCAGAGTATTTCATACTTTTAAGAACTTGCACATCACACTGAATGTGCAACAGCCATACCCTTGCTAAATTATGTTTTGACCATCTCACTCCTGGTGATATACAAAATCCAGCTTAACTACTGCATTATGCAACTGAAGTTGACAAAATTCTTTATGATCATGGTTATTCCAGAACACTTTGAACTTCTTAAAGAAAAACATACCAGTCACATGTTGGTTATACAAAGAATGAGCCTCAAAGCGTGCTTGTGCCTAAATGCTTATGGATCGGTCCACAAAGGTAGTCTTTGCTCTCTTGAAAGTGATGGGAGAAGCTCTTTGGCCTTTTTTGTTGTTTCTTTTAACCATTACCTTCAAAGCCAAGCAAGCAGCATGCATGGACTGGCCCAACGATCCCTGCAGCTTTCCAAACGTGACAACTGGTCAAATTTACCTAGCATTGCAAACTTCTGTGCAGTTACAAAGCACCTCCAAAGACAGGTAAGCGTTTGCTGTGTTACCATTTTCCATTAAAAAAATAGCATAAGCTCTTACTAAGATAATTAACAGCTTTTCCTGATTATTTTAACTTAATTCGCAGGAAGTGAATTAAATCCAAAAAGCAATTACCAAAACCAATAGTTTCATTGTGTTTCCTTATTGTCATGAAATAGCTACCCCCAAAAAAGACAGCTTATGTACATTAGTACAGATTTAGTAGCTGGTTGTATACAAAACTGAAATAATTTTTTTTTTTCAGTATCATCTCTAATTTCCAAATCTACTCTAACAATGGAAGACATTTTACTGCCAATGAACAATTCAAGTTACAGCGCAACTTCGATGTTTTTCTATTGCAAAATAATTTACCTTACTTCATGAAGGGCAGAAAGGCCCATTCTTTTGTATTTCATGCCAAAAAAGACAACCATTACCTACTCTAATTACTTGCAAAAGGAAACTAATAAATAAATAAATTTTACTCCACAAGAAAGCTGATAGACAATACTTCTCACCACAAACTAGATGCTACACTTTGCCATGAAATCCATATATAATGGTCTAAATTCCAAGTCCAGGCTATGAATTATTATGAGAAACACACCATAAACTGATGATGTTTTGTCATCATTAACTAGAATCAGGCAACTCCTTACCTTAAAAAAAACAAAACAAAAATGCCCCAACAATCTCTGGCACAAGCCAGGAAGGGAAAGTATCCATGTGTGATAGAGACCTGCTATTGGCAGTATATTTTACACAGACTGTGCTCAGAGTCTAGTGCTGGAAGTCAATACAGCACTCTGAGAGGGACCCCAGACCTTTTCCAAAATGGAAAAGGCTGCAGGATCAGCAACGCAATGACTGGGTATGCAGAAGGATGGCGTTCCCAGTACTCACCCCTCTTGACATTGAGGCTGCTGTGTTGAAGCCTTAAGTGTTCAAGTTTTGCAATATTGGCTTTTACACAGTAGAAAAAGTGATCTGCTCAAATAAAAATAATAGGAGTGCACATTCTTCTCTGCAATTGTTCCTGTTGTGGGGAAGTCAATCCTGTCACACATGGGACTGTCAATGGCTGCACCTATGTGGTGTATTCAGTTTCTGATACCACTGAAACATTTTACTTTAGCTGGCTTTTTGTCGATACCATGTTCATTTCGCATATATCGAATATACAGAGGTAGCTTTGCCACAGAAAATGTTTTTCAATCTCACCAATAGATTCACTTCTTTCCTGACAGAGAACAATTGAGGAGGAAACAAAGTTGAACGTGGATTTTGCACACTACATGAAAATCAGCTTCATGTAAGCATTCTTCTATATTCAACCAAAATTTAAGGACAGCCAACTGACATTTTGTTAAAACACAATGGGATAATAAACACATGAAATTTGCGAGCATTTGGAAATCCTACAGAAAAAAAGCACACAAAAGCCATCGTCCAAAGTACTTCCAGCAGAGATGCTTCAGTGCAAACGTTGCTTATCTTGTTTCAACCCAGATACATAAACATCTGAACCTGACCCAAGACATAGTCCTTGAATAGGTCATTATCTTTCACGTTTTAACAAAAACATATTCTGGGTACTACCAGAACCACAGCAATAGGCTTAGCTGAACCTACGCTAATCTAGCAGCAATCTTCCCAGTGAGCTACTGTCTCAAGTAGCCACTTATTGAAGGGAGGGGGGGAAAGTCAATGTTTCCAATGATTTAAATATTACAAATATGCCACTCAAATGAACCTATCTGCAGCATATCATGATAAGACACTTTATTGGCCCTGTAAAACCTGCAAGCCCCAGGAAGGCCACTGTATATTCTTGACTAAGCCGATTTCTCCATCAAGGAACTATTTACGTATAAAACAGGCTTTGCTATAAAAGCATGCCATGACATTAAAGGTAGAAGGGAAAACAAGTGTTGGTGAGACTGTTTCCAAACACAAATCTATTTGAAGCTTGCAAAGTATTTCCTTCAGCACACAAAACAATTTTTATCCAGCCAGCTCTCTCTTACATACACTTTTAGAAAGATAAGATCTCTGAGCTACCAATTAGAACATTTAGTTCCTGGGAACTAATGTGATAATATTCTGTATATAAAGATAGGTTTAAAAATCATTTTTAAGGCTGCCAATGCAGACATTCAAAAGTCACAAAACTCTAGAATTAAGTTTGTTATACAGCTTTTCATTCATATACTCTCCCTTGGATACATTTTTTACAACTTAATGATTAGCACATTTCATTCTGCTGAGCCCTACCTTCTTCAGTTCGTAAAAAGCACAATTCAAGTCACCAGCACGAACTAGGTCGCTTTAAGCATCTTCTGAAGGGTGTGCCTCAGCTTCCTGGTCCTTCCTGACTCTCCAAAGCATGCATGAGACCACACAACACTCGCTAGACAGGCTTTGTGAAAGTCTGGCTCCATTAGCAGTATAAACTTGACTGGGATTCAGATGGACTCATGACTGTGTTTCAGCTGAAGGAGCCAGAACACCAGATACAAAGGTTTATGTTGGCTTTCAGCTGGCTATACTACAGCAGATGGACTCTAATCCAGCATAAAATTAGCAAGGTGCAGAGAGGTAACACCTAATATGACAAGGTTTTCGAAACTGAGCCACAGTGCAATGATTTTATGCCAGAACAGTCTTGTTCAGTGCATGGCTGTGGCAGCCTTGCCGCAGCAGCGAGGGCCCCCAAATAGATTTACTGCATCATCAAGCCACAGTTGAAATAGGAGCAACTTGATTTCCTAGTGTGGGCTATTCACATGTGAAAAAAAGCAGTAGCAGTTAGACATATAGCTGCCTGGCTCATCTCTTTTTATTTTTTTTTTACTAGAGATTTGTTAACAGCTGGGGAGAAATCTGTGCATTTCTTTTGATCACTGATGAGCTCCCCTTACATGCAACCTTTTAGAGTTAAATCAGAAGAACAAATTTTGGAAAGAGCACGCACCTGTCCCTCAGTTTGGCTGACCTAGAAGGCAACCCTGCAGCGTATCACACCACTGTACTGCTCAATCGGTGGTCCAGCCAACTCCTCTGCTCCCAGCAGTGATGAAATGGAATCTGTGCTCGTGTACTGACAGCGGCGACGCAGAGGAAACACGCTTCTTGCCGAGCCCCAAGTTTTGATTCCAGACTCACAATCTGAGCACTGACCCAACACTACCCGGCTCACGAAACCTGGCTGTATCACACAGTCTGAGATGCTCAGGCTGCAGGCAGCCTTCAAGGAACAGCAGCACTGCTCAGGCTCTCAGCTCTGCTCACACAGCTTACCTACCTCATACAGCTGCTTCCTAACAACAGACAGTTTTCCCATTTTCTGCTATTGAAATAAATTATTTCTTTACAATTCTGAAATGTTTACTTCAAAACTATTTTCAAAAGAATATGATTTTTCAGAGCAAAAGTGAATTCGTGAGACACATAAATATCTAAGAAAAAAGCACAAGAAACAAGTCACTCTGCTGAACTTCTCCTAAAAGCAATAGTTTTTCTCTAGCAGTTTAACAAGAATTTCAGCTCCATACACAAAAGTGCTTCACCCACTTTACCTCCTCAAGGTTTAGCTTCTCTACTGGTATGAAGTCCCACTTCCAGATGCCCAGTTCCCATTGCTTGTCAAGCAAGCAGCAGTGTGGTGTGGGCTGAAATTCTGGTTTCAAACACCAGTAAACTAGTTTATCAGACACGTGGTTCCACAATGTCTGTGAAGCTCTGTAACTTTCCTGTTTTTTCAGTAGTAAAACTTGATGTCCATCACCTGCTCATTAATGGTAGCCACATAATCTGCCTTCCTATATTAATAGTGTAATACAAGCACAAGCAGCCCTCACTGCGAGAAAAGCTTTTGGTCAGGCAATATCTGGTCACAGAATATTAAAGAAAACATTCAGTTATTTACAAGAAAAAAAAAATAAAGAAAAAAATCAAAAGTCTTCTCACCTTTTAGCAGAATACAGGCAAGAAACTTTAGGATTAATTTGCATTTTGTGCAAAATTAAATTCCTTTTGTTTTTCCTACCCTGATCTTTATTAAATATTCCATTTCTATTTACATCCTTGAAGTGATGACATCTTACTGTATATCAACCTTCGCTTGAAGACAAATAAAAAACACCAGAACTCATCCTTACTGGGATCTAATTACCACAGCTGGATTATGTTTTATCAAACAAATGTTTGTAGATTTTCTCCTTCACTGTTTGTTTCGGGAAAAAACCTCTAATATCCTTTTAGAAGGTTCCCACATTAGCTGTACTCTGCTAATGAGACTTCATGGAGTGCAGAAATCGGCTTGCGAGCTCTACCTGTGATAGAGATTTCTGAGCTTATATATTTGAAAGCATCAAGATGAGCAGCTTTTTCAGAGAGCTCTTGCTCTCAGCAGTCTGCCCTCACAGATCAGCCCAAGGCTGGGGCTTCACAGAGTCATTTCCATGATGTAATAAACCAGCAACATGAATCAGGCACATCATTAACATAATCTTGTTAGCTTACAAAAATCCCCACACATTAAAATCCTGTTTCCTAACAAAGCAGAAAAACGGCCGCAGGCAACTTCTCAGCTCCATGCCTGCAAAGAGTCAGCCAAGGCGGGAAGGTTTTGCTGGGGGTTGGCTCTTACCCCATAGCAGATGGGGGCTCCCGTCCTAAAGAAACAGCCAGAGTTGCAGGCCAAGGACTAAAAGGTGATGCAGTGATGGAGCGTGATGGCTTCTGCCAGAGAGATGACTATTAGATGTTCTCCACACAACCCTGATGCCACTCTGCTAAACCCTATGGCCAAAAAGTCCCATCTGCCTATTCCCACAAGGTTTTCTCCAGCTCTCCTCACCAAGCATGTCCAAGTCTACCACCAGTACAGTCACCACCTCCATTTGCAAATAGCACTTCCCCTATTTAACAATATTAAGGCAAAACAAGGTTTCAGGAGAACATAATCTCTGCAGGATTAAGCTCACTCGCAATATCTCTTTTGCCTGTCTGGATACAGCTTTCCCCCTCTACCCCTGGGAGGCATTAAGCAATTCTCCCAGGCTTTGCTGGAACCTGAACTACAACACTGAGTATCATCAGTGCCCCAGAGTCACCAAACTACAGTTATTCCTTCTACTCCTTCTTGCAGGAGTTGTGGCCAGTTGAAAGACCAGTAAGAGAGCTTTCTTACAACAGATGTGTTCTTCAGTTTTAGATGTGGGAACAATACACAGCTGGATCATGACAAGCACTTCCCTTGCAGGGTAGGTGCACGCAGTTAGTTGATACGGCAAAGCTGAAGCTGATGTGCTGCTGACTGGATCACAGTGAAAACCAGAAGATCCCAATAAAAACGAGCTAAGAAAAATATGGCAGAATAATTATCTCCTGCTATTATCCTCTTTACTTTGAGCTCAGCCATGTTGGACTGCCTAGGCTTGATGGCGCTTCTCTCGTCTGATCTGCTAGTTGGGGGTTCAAATATAACAACAGGCATAAAAATCGCTAGTATTATAGCAGCAGCTGAGATTTAATATCCATGTATTCACATCCTCCAGTGTCAACCATTAAAAGCAAAATACCTCAGAAAAAACTAACAATGAGTAAGGTAATGTAGGAATAGCTCCAAAATGTTGACGTTCCTCCCATAGTATTTTCCCATGGTTTTGAGTTACAGATACAGCAGGTTCACCAGACCCATCTTTGTAATCTGACCATTGTATGGCATAACTTCTCTTAACAACAGATATACCAATTTTTAAAATTATGGCAGTGATCAGAAATCCCTAGAATTATAATTGTGCAATGCACTATTATTAAAATAAATATATATACACCCACAGTTACCAACCCAAAAGACTTTGTGCTGGGAAGTGGAGGGGGGCAGGGTTTCACATCAGCTGACCTACAACTCTGCACTCCTGAATTATCATTTTTTAACCTTGGGGAAAAAATGAATTCTGCTACTGAATAAATTTAGCATAGAGTCAACTTAATGATCACATTAGTTCCTGTCTGTTCTCCCAATGCCCATTCACTATTTAATTAACCTATTTTTGTAGGTTACTTCTTGGAGCTATTTTTAGGTAGTTTAATCTAAGTTGTCCCTTCTCTTTAAAGATGGTTACACGAGTTACCTTTCTTCTACCAACTGTGTCATTTGCACTTGGATGTTAGCTAGAAAATGGATTTGCCGAAGCTTGCTCTGACTTAATTTGCCAGTATACCGCTGCCCAAAACTCATGAGGGTTTTCTGGTTCATACCTAGGACAACAGAAATCGTTCCTGCTACCTTACTAACCTGGTAGAAGATGGATTTTCTTTGTTCAGGCCAATAATGCAATCATCATCATGGGCTGATTTAATTACGGGGGGGGGGGAAGACCCTGTACGTCATTTTTCTGGAAGCAAGACCCGCACACCAGAGATCTTATGACAAAGCCCTTGCATGCCAGCCCGCACAGATTGCAGCTGTACCAGCCAGAGGGGTGTCTGGTGGTGAATACACTGACAGAAAAACCTCATTATACAAAATGGGGAAGTGACGTGTATATTCCTTTTGTCTGCAAAGGGTGCAGGATGGACATGACTAACAAGCGAGAGAGTTGTTATTGTGGTTTGTTTGCCGCAGCTCATAGTTAACTGTAAAGCTAGAAAATAGGCAGCTAAAAAGATACCAAAATAAGTACTAGGACAGGAGCCCAGCAAAGGCTTAAAAATGTATACAATTGCAGTTTAGAGCCTGGGATTTGCCTGAACTGTTTGAAAAGCAAACCTCAAAAAAGAGATCCTATTTCCCCAGCTGATCCATAGAGAGACTGGGCATCTTATGGAAGGAATTTATAATTACCGGGGTAATATTTTGAGCAATTGTGATATTGGCTGTCAAGTTCCCACATGTCTTTAGCTGTAACAGATTGCTGTAGACTAGTCTATCCCTTTGCTGAAAGTATCATATCTGAGATTTTAACCAGGAATAACAAACCTGTTTTGTTCTGTATTCTCACTGCATTTTTTACTAACCTGCTAGCATATCAGCCTTTCCATTCTCAATCTCTGCTTACTGAAAACACATCAAACAATTCCTTATACCTCTACTGGGTAAGAGATGATGACTAAGCCTTTCAAGTTCCTTTCCCAAAATATTCCATCTTTTTTTTAGTGAAAAAGCAAGGGTTTTGGACTTGGGGAAGGGGGTGTCTCTGCAGAAGACCTTAACTGTCTCTTATTCTAATAGTCAGCTGAAGTCCCTTAAAAGTAAGGGGGCGATACAATGCAATCTGTGTAGTGGAGAATCTAACTCTATATTCTCTATGTTCTTCTAGAAAGCAGTTGAAGAAAGAAGCAGAAGGTAAAGGATTGTCTTAAGAGAGTTAAGAGTACAGTTTTCAAGTAAAAGTCAGAAGTGCGTTTGACACACAGAAGAAATAACATGGAAAAGGATAATAATAATGAAAAGACTAAGTAATCAAAGAAATTACTAGTGATCACAAAGCCTGACCTCAAACTAGCTGCTTTCGAATTAACTCAGCATAAACATCAAATATTTGCCTTTTCTAACCTTCATCTTGCAAAAAATAACATTGTTCTTTTCTTCTGAAGTATTCCTATATATGCAACAATTATATACCATTATTAACAATGAAATTGTTATTTTATATAACAGTTGCTGATTATATATCACTGCTAATAATATAATATATAATTGTTACGTTATATATAATGTTAGCAAGAAAATGGTTATGGTATATGTTTCTCTGACTTAATTTGCCAGTATACTGCTGCCCGATATTGACGTGATCATATAAAGTGCTATATAAAATAACAATTATATAATATATTATTAACAATGTTATATAATTGTTATTTTTTTATATCTGTGTGTGTGTGTATTTATATATATAGCCATGCTTCTAATCTAGCATGTTTTTCACCTTATGTTCAACAACACTGGAGATATGCAAGATATATAATTTTACAACGATCTTATCAAGTAATGATACAAGCAGCTATTAGGTTTTCTTTAAATATCAGCGATGTTTTGGTTAATAATAAAACAAAAAAGTTAAATACAAGGTAAACATAGTATAAATAATTAAAATATACAGTTTACTCAGGCTGGGAAGTTTACAGGAGAAAGACAAGAGTGTGCATACCATAAATATCTGTTCTTTTTGTATCGACTTTAACTTCCAGTATTCTGCTGGGATCTGTTTAGACTGCCACCTAATTCATCTTAGGAGACAATACATTCATTAATATCCACAACAGATTCAGGATTTGTTATTCGGTTAGCATACTTAGTAACTGCAGAAACTAGGAACCGGTGCACAACCTGTAAAGCTCTTCCTGGATAATTGCTCCAGAGTTATTTTTTTCAAGTGTACAGCAGAACATGTGGCTGTCTGCGCCTTCTCGGGTATCTGACTGCACCAGTAACGTTCTGCAGCAGCAAACGCCCTTATTAATGCAAGATCTGCCAGCAGATACAATCCTGGTTGCTTTTTTGCAATGTCTAGGAATAAAATTAGCTCTTCAAAAGGATGCCTGCAAGAATGAAGAAAAGTTGACACAAAACAGAAGCTGAAACCAATAGTGAAAAATGGAAGGAAATTCTGAACTTTGGGGTCTTAAACTTGATGGTACCTTACCAACAGTGTCACCTTACTAACAGCGTCACCTCTAAGTATTCCTGCCTCCCACCTCCAAAAAGATTCATACTGAATTTGATAAAGACAACTAGTTAAAGAAAACTAAATAGCATCTAGTTAAGGAGCACAGGGGTTTTCTACCTTTTCCAGTTTTTGTCCCTGAACATCTTTCTCTTTTAAACATATACTTCTTTGTTCTTCCTGATAACTGCCTTAAAATACTGTAAATATCTTGTAAAATCCCCATTGAGCTGCAAAATTACCTTTCAGCTCTGCTGCAAGTTGATATGCTAACAACCAGCAAGCAGTAAGCTTTCTTGACCTTGATGGGACAAGCTACTGCAATAAAGTGAAAGACTGCATTTCACCAGAACTGCAAAAACAACTCCACATCTTAGTTTTCCCATCCGAAGCCCAGATCTGAGGTGTTGTCTCAATGAAATTTGGAAATTACATGTCAAAGGAACTTTGCTAAGCCTAATGTAAAGGCAAATTTCTCTTTTGTAGGAACTGACAGAGAAAAGATACAGTGTCTGCAGTGCCAAAACTGATATGTGCATTCACCATCATGAAAAAATCAGTTAATAACCACTTGTTACTCATATTTTCCAAGCTCTTCCGAAGGGACTTCTTGAAAGCAGATCTTTAGAAAGAGGAAGGGGGAATCCTGAAAACAAGTGTTTGGAGCTCCAACTGAAAACTGCAATGATGACAAAGAAATCTTTCATTACTTTTACTGTAATGCATGTAAGTGTTGATCAAAATCCTCTATTCAGGCCTAGCCTAGTGACTGTGACTACTTGGCATCCAGCCATCAATTCGGGCTGTGGAGAAGGTTAATGGGATTAGGACTATATTTGTCATGGTCATGACAAAAGTTGTGTTCAATATGCTTCTAAAGGTACTGGGAGAGCTCCGGCCTTGTTAGGTGCTAGCTCTTTGCGGCTAGGAGAAAGTTTAAGGCTATTACTGGGGATATTGTTGGTTGATTGAAAATACCGATTGCTTTCTATGGGGCAGAAGTTATTGGACATATAATCATTTGGTCCTGTCCTGGTTTCAGCTGGGATAGAGTTAATTGTCTTCCTAGTAGCTGGTACAGTGCTGTGTTTTGAGTTCAGTA
>JAVJGG010000082.1:16866562-16911172 GCA_035590195.1 Aviceda cuculoides | reverse complement strand
TTTCCTGATTTCCTCCCCCGTCCCACTGGGGGGGCGGGGGGAGTGAGTGAGCGGCTGTGTGGTGCTTAGTCACTGGCTGGGGTTAAACCACGACAGGTCCTCACTCACAATGTAGTATTCTGGAGTCCGTACTCTTACCAATGCCTTTTCCTACTGCTACTGTCTCCTTTTTTGATTCAGACTATGGAGAAAGGCTACAGATAGAATGGAAAGGCCTCACATCCTCACCTGATACCATGTAGGCCTTTGGCCATGCACAGATAATGGTGATTCTCCTTCCTCCTGGCAACACTCAGGAGCTAGAAGCTTTATTTTCTTTATCGCTTGCTGAGGCACGCCTGCACGTGCCTGACATTATCATTATTCTTTGTTTCATGAAGTTAAGCAAAACATGCTACCAGGCTGAAGAGCTAGATTAGTACGATTGCTGCAATGACTCTGTATGCTCCCTGACAAAACAGGACCAGGCACCTCCCCAGTCCTAAAGGCATCTCTGTGCAGAGCTCCTGGGAGCCTGCTCCATCACGTCTTGGTTCAGTATGCACATGGGACGCCAAAAGAAAGTACTGAGGTGCTTTGGGCACTGATCCATATAGCATCCACAGCATAAACTAAACTAAGGAGTTTCATGGGGAAAACCATAGTTGCTAAAGTAACCACGCATTTGAATTTCTTCCTTTTTCCATACCCTCAAGGCAAATTACTTCTGTAAAGTTTACAGCAGTCCAAACCCAGAAATAACCACTATAACAATGTATTCTGACCGTACTGCAACACATCCATAGTACTTTTTCGAGTAATATTTATTATGTACTTAATAACTGTAGCTTACCAGAAGACACTTCTGGAAAGATACTGCATCTTCTTTTAAAAACTTCAATGGACAGAGCTTAGAGAAACCCAAAAGTTAATTTAAAAACAAAACAAAACCCAACTTTGGCAGGGAACCATCCAAGTTCATTTTACACTGTTTCTCCCTCCATTTCCCTACCTCTGTGTCTCAGACTCCTCTCCCTACCCACCAGCCTGTGGCTTCCAGTCATTTGGGTGGCAAAGGTCTGGCGTAAAATCTCATAATTGGACAGTTGAACCAGCATCAATTTCATTCCACGTGTTTTCTTGGTTTAAGGTTTGTTCTTAAAGAAAAGTTGAGGACAACATCTAATTTTTTTACACATCGCTGCCTCCAGTGATTCAGGCTCATGTAATGAATGAGGGCTTAGTCTATAAAATCTATCAAAACAATTTGCAATCTATGTCAACCAATTTTCCCTACCTTCTAAAAGAATCAGCACAGAGGTTAGAATGATATTGTGCTACTACAATGATGAGAGTTTTGCCTCTAAATTTAAGAGGGACAGATCGTACCTCTTTTTCCCATTTTTCCCAGCTTCCCCAAGGGAAAAACCCCAAAGCCATGTAAAATTTCAGACAACTGGCTGATGTAGACAGCTAAAAGAGAGAGACAGAGGGAACACAGATGTTATACAGGAAGCCAAATTCACCCTTAGTAATGCAGCAGCAAACATATCCCTTACATTTAAAAATTTAAGTTTAAATGTAAGGATTTTCATTACTCTCTGTTGAATTGAAAACTTTTACATTAAATGAACTAAAAAGTACTCTAGTTGCAAAAAATATGAAAAACAAAGTATGTCCACAGGATGCATGCATGACCCATGCACTGAATCACAGGAACCATTCATAACAGGACAAAACCAAATTACCATGCCTTTTATACTGTTTGAGTAAGACTTTACTCCACCAATAGTCCTTCCAATGGCCAAAAGAGGCAGAGGGGTGGAATCGCTACCCCAAATGGCATGTAAAGCATTGAATTTCAAGTCTGAATAGCTCACTACATACATTGTCTATTCTTTAAGCTAATTGCCACAGGACCTCTCTCTAAGATCACTGCAAGAAGCCTTTAGAAAGCTTACCAACTCTGACCAATACATTAGCTACAGTTTCAATTACCCTGTTAATGTGAAATGTTTTTCAGCATGCAGCGTCACAGAAACCAGTTAGCAATACTATTAACTTCACACTTAGTGAGTGAAGAATTGAGAAAGATTAACATTCAGGCAAAGAAATCCTTAGCTGACTTATGCAGGTAATAATCATGAGCACATAATTATGCCAAATAGAAAAGAAAGAAAGAAAAAAAAAACACACAAAAAAAGTAACGAAAATGCCAAATCTTAGAAACAATGCTATAATGAATAGTAAGGCACAAGATACACTATTTGTAAAAAATGCTGGCATACAAATGAAACGCACTGAAAGACGACTACCCAACACAGACTGCAATCGGAAATGTTGGTAAAGTGCACTCCATAAATTCATGCAAACAAAAAAAAAATCATTAAAGACAACTGTGTTTGCCAAAATCAACATATAATAATACATCTTCTTTTAGACAAATTCTCCTTTGGTGTAACGAATAACTATGTTAGCCAGCAATGCAATGCACAGTAATCACTACAGCCCAAACCTCACTGTTCTTGCAGAAGTAAATGTCCCTTTAGAATATATCTTATCTGCTCTCCATATTTAAAAATAAGATGCTTTTTATCAACTACAGTATTCCTCTAATAAGTATTTTGAAATGCCTATATTTACTCTAGCAACTGAATAACTGCGAATTAACAGAAGTTTCTGCTGGTATTTTTCTTCTTTTGGTAAGAAACAACATGAGCTCCGATTGTGAAAATGACTTAAATTCCTGCACTATGGCCCACTGCTGAACAAAGCATTAAGATTCTTATGTGATTTGCTAAATCGCAATGAAGTTAAATGCATACTTAAATACTTTGCTGAGTCCAAATACAATGTTTTGCTAAGCCCAACTACACAAGATTGTATACACTGCCAAGCTAGTACAAGCTAGCATATAAAACTTTGTTCATGTGCCAAAGGTTTGCTACAGCTTGAGCCTTAGACATTTATTTAGAAAACTTCACGTAATAAAGACTAGGTCTTGCTAGCTGCAGAAGGCCTTTGGCTTGGTCCAGAATAAACAGGAACAGAAGGTGTTTGAAATGCAGTCAGTAGCCTACAGACTACTAGTACCAAATCACATGGGCACAAGAACCTGTTCAAGGGAGACATTTCATCTGAAAGCCAGAGCACCATTCAGTTCAGGAGACCTTGACTCAAATTCACAATTCTGCCTGGACACTTCACCTTTCTTGGTTGCCATCATTCTCCTCTCTCTCAGAGGTGGGAAATTTCCCTTGAGCTACTGCTTTGATGTAAAGGGGTGAACAACAAAATACAAGACATGAGTAGTGTTGCTTACTACAAGGCATCGACTGTCTACGATTTGCTACAAGACTTCTCCTCTAAAAAACATTTTGGACTCATAGCACCACCAGAATAAAGTTCCTGACATTTAAAGATAACGCAGGACTGGACTCCCTTCTGAAGCCAAAGCTTTCCAGCCCTTGGCCTCCTGGGATCTCTGTGTTTCAAAAGAATCCAGTTTCTGTAGCACGCGCTGGCTGGATGATGCTATGGCTGCCATCTTCCATGTCATTTCTTACTTATCTCTCTACATCTATGTTCTCATTACCCCAGTTTCTTACCTCATCTGTCTGGCAAAAATGCTTAATACATCTAGAACTCAATCTGCTCTCTCGTTAATTAATATACAACTCTAAGCTGCACAATCTCAGTAAACCCAAGCTCGGCATGCTGTGGAAACCTGCTGCCCGTACGGCTGGGGGACAGACTCCAGAGGAAGGAGGGTTGCCTACCAAACCATCCAACCTACTCTTCATGTTTTTTTCCTTGGAGGACTTCCATCAAGGCCTCCTTCAGCTCAGATTGCTTAAATCACTGCTTTGCACTCCCTGCTGCAGGGCATGCGCTGTGCAGGAAACTAATGTGCATATCTAGGAACCAGAAATCAAACAGAATTGTATTCCTTTGAAAAAAAAAACCAAACACACAAAAAAACAAAAACAAAAAACCAAAAACACCACCACCAAAGAACTTCTCTCCTGTCAGTGAAACAGTTTCAAAATGTCTTCAATGCTCCTCTCCTCCTGCCTGCAGCTCTGTTTTTTTTAATTGGACTTTCCAGATAATTTGGATGCCAGCACAAATTATTTGGCAAAGGCTGGACTGCTGGCAGGTGGGCTGCTACTTTGGCAATTGAGAGTTTAAAAAAAAAAAAAATTTTTAAAAAAAGAAAAAAAAATAAATCAATCTATGAAACACAAAACAGCCAAACAGATTACTCATTGGCTGGTAAGCCATATCCCCTTGAGGCTGTTGATCAAGCTCTACCCCTGGCTGCCAGCCTGCTGTAGTACAGATGGAAGAACTGGCTGCTAAAATGCTTCTCTCACCCACAGCTCAGCAGGAGAAGGGATCCCAAGCCCTGCTGGAGAATATTTCCTTGGTAACTTATCTTGTACTTAGTAGTGCCTTTCCACAGCAGAAGCAGTATTTCTTTTCCTTATGTGAGATCTGAAGAAGATTATTAGTAATTTTCAGGTATTTCATTCAGATCAATTACTCCTTGCAGAACACTGAGCACAGTTAATTGAAATTGTTTCCTTGCTCAAAGATTTCATTTTCACTGCAACACAACTGGAGACATTAAAGATAAAAACTGCAGCTGCTATTTTGTGGGCTGAACTTCTTCATTTCCAAATATCATGTCATTCTCTTTCACTAGTTTTGACAAGGTCTTACCTGTGTTTATACTGAATTTGTGGTGTTTATATCTTAGGCACTACCTGTATAATTCTCTAATAAACAATAAGCTTAAACCCAAATAGGTCCTACATTACATCATGATGAATCAATGGATTCAAATGTAATTTTATTCCATGATTCCCTAGACGTATTTAGAAAGTGCGGTATGGTTGGTTTCAATCACAAAGCTTTTTTTTTTTTTTTTACAGAAGCATTGATATCATATTGTGTGCACTCTGCAGATGCCGGGGAATGGAGCAAAACCAATCCCCTGTTATGATATGCCCCTGACGTTATGACATGGATATGACTATGATGTGTAGAGAGATTAATCAGTATTTTTTCAATTTTATGAAATCCTGCAAATTTAAACACTAAGTGAAAGAGAAAGTTGGAAGTGGTCAAGATTAATGCAAATTAAAAAAAACATTCAAATGAAATACAAGTCGATAAATGAATCCTGCAAGCACCAAAAGCAAAATCTCACAGACTTCAAGAGTTAGATGTGACATTGCTTTGGTTTTTTACTTAATTTGCATTGCCCCATCCATTCCCTTAGCACACAGTATATAATACACAAACAAGAGTTTGTTTTTAATCTTCCAGTTTAGTGAGTTCTCCTAACAATCTCCCGATCTCTCACCCCACCAACTTGTTTCTCATCCACTCTCTGATGGTGTCTCACGGAACGAGCGATCAGCACAAAGGGAGCATTAGGCAGATCAAAATCCCTCTCCTAGCCCCAGCATTTGTTCCAGTTAACAGTCACGTTTGATCTCTGTGCAGTGCCAAGGGCGTGATATTAATCAGCTGTTTGCATAACTCTTGCTTCTTAAATTATATTCTCTGCTTTACCCGGACCTGCTCAGAGTTGACGGTTTGATTAGATGACAGCTGGGGGTCCCTCGCAAGCGATGCGACTCTGCGAGTCCTTCAGCCCACGGTTTGGCAGTGGGGACATGCCAGAATGCAGGCGCAGCCAGCAAAGCAGCAGGATGCCCTTGAGACCATGGAAGGGACTTGCCAGTTACTGAGCTGACAGCAACAGCACGTCACGTTAACATCTTCTTCCAACTTGATTTCCAATCTCCTACCAAGTTACTTAATTCTTACTGTAATCAAATCAACTTCATTTTGTCTTCACTCGCAAATCCTGGATGGCAAAGATGTCTAAGAGCAGGGGACAGGTGGAGAGACCTCAGATCCCACAGGAGTTGTCTCAACTTCTCTTACTGAGGCCGAAGGGGCAGAGCCTGGAGCGCCCGCCACTCGGCAGGCGTTGCATGGCTCTCCGGAGCCTGGGCACAGCCTCCCCATGAGCTGCCAGGCTTAGGCTGGGGACTGCCGGTACCAAGCGTGTGAAGACGAGCATCCCTACATGGATGTCAGGCTGGGCCCCTCTCGCAAAGAGCTGAGAAAAGGAAGTTTACAGGTCACATTTGGGATGTGTTTCTCCCTGCCAAGAGTTACAAGGTAGGACAGTTGCTAGCAAAAGGGAAAACACCTTGATTTCTTGGCTAGCACTAGCATAGCAGAAGAAAACAAGCAAACCTATCAGAAATTGCTGAGGCAGTGATATTGGAGAAAGTAACAGTTCGTATTTTCAAAGGGCAAGTAGAAGTGGGAGGAAACAGGAGACTGTCATAACTAGAAAGGTGAGGGAGATCATAAAACACCGAAGAAAGCTGTTTCTGTACTACAGCCAAAACTAAAGCCAGACTGTAATAAATCTTTGGGGAAGGTGCCCAGGAATAAAAAACAAAAAGTACTTCCTCAATCATTTGATTTTTAGGAAAGGCAACATCAGGACTGGGTAAGGGTATTTTTAATATTTTTAGGCAAACAGAATCAATTGTAAGGAGTAGGGGGAAAGTAATATAAGAAAGGAAAAATAAAATTTCTTAAAATGGAAAGGAAGGGCCAAAAAGAGACCAAATGATCAGCATGAGAAGAGCTTGGAGTTCAATGCTGAAGCAGAAGAGGGTCAAGAGAGAAAACCCATTAATCTCCTTTTTAGTATTTTTAAAGGTTCAAAACCACCATAAACAGAGGGCCCATCAATAGAATTTGATCCCTTTCTAAGTGGCAGCTTCACATTGAACTACCAAACTGGTTTTCTTACTCGATATTTTCCTCCAGCACCCGCATTTGACTCAAGTCATTGCAGTAAATACATGGCAAGCCGTGGAAAGTATTTTGGGCACGTAATATAACTTGTAGGTACTTGGCAGGCACAGCAGACAGTTGCACTGATTGCCTTGGTGTTGCCTCTGTCACTTAGTAAAGTCAGTGATAGATTTGGCCAAGCTGCTACATCCTCCTAATGCCGCATTCGGCTCGCTCGCTCTCCGTTCATTCTTAAAAACGACATATTCAAAACGAATGTGTGAGACAAAATATATCACCTAAGATCTACACACAATGTACTTTTGCTACTGAGCAAAAATGTATTCCACCATAAAACAGCAGCTAACAGCAGTTCTCGGTGTGCCATGCAATTGAAATGCTGGAGCTGAAAATGAAGTGGTGGAAAAAAAGTGGTTATAGAAAAGACAGAAATGAAACGGGACTATTATTATGAAGGTCTTTTAAAATAACTTGTAAACCATAAATAATAAAGAACCAAGCTAGTTTAGCAGCAGCATGCTGTTACTGCTGATCAGGAAGCTGGAAACATGTCTGTTAAGTCTGTCCTTCTCTTCTGCTCCAGATGTGAAAAGCTTTTCCTCTCCAACTATCTTTAAAGCTTTTGAGTTTTTCAGGTTACCCTTTTAGCTTTACCGCATGGTCACTCAGATGCAGCATAGGCAGGACATAAACAGTTGTAAAAAAACCCTCAATAAACTGTTCAGCATACTGTCATTTCCCCTCCATTTTTTATAGAGGAGGAGAAAGGCCCAGAGAAGCATTACACGATCATGTGCTGAGATGCACCCAGGGCAGCAGAGCTCAAGAATAGGCTCTTTCATTGTTTTAACACCTTTAACAAGAACAAAACATAGCTGGCCACCACAGGCTTGACTCTTGGAAAATACATGCAAAGGATATTGCAGAATTTAATAGCGGCAAGTTGGGGTAAGCTGGAATGTCTAGTTCAAAAGGAAAAAAAAAAATTATGTTCATACTAATGTATAGCAGCATTCCAAAAGGGCTTAATATGTACCATAAATCAAACTAAGCTATAAGAAAAATACAGTGAAGCTAGACAATATAGGTGCTTTATGGCATAAAATAATTCTAGCAACTGACTGTACTTTCATAACAGTAACAGAAACACTCTACACTCCTCGACTTTAGGTTTTTTTCTCTCGCCAATAGCAATCATTTGTAATATGCTATTGATGAGAAAGATACCAATTAAAAGAAAAATCCACATATCAGGCACACATCTGTTCTGCAACTAGAAAATGCACACACAGTATCGTTGTCCCGTGCCTGAAGTGGTACTATGCAGGAAGAGTTGGTCTCGTTTGCATCTCAAAACCAGCACACACAACAAAATGTGATGCAGGGAATAGGCAGAATGGTCTGTTGTAATTGAACTGAAGAGAGCACAAGCAGTTTCTTGCCTTAGAGATCTGCCTGCAGGTGACTCCTGCTGTTGGTTTTGACTTGCATAGGCAACGCAAGTTGCATGCCAGACCAGAAATCGCTTTTGCTGCTCCAATCTGGTACGAGCCTTCTCTGCTCACTATAATGCTGGACGGCATGGGAGGCATAAAGATGAAAGCACGCAAACTGAAAGATGATATAAGAATAAATTATTTAAGAAATATGTACTAGGAATTTCTAGTCCCTCTCAGAGATCAAACTGGCAGTGAATGAAATTGAAAAATAGTTGAAAATGCAAAAGGAATCGGTGCTTGTTTGGTTGCTTTTTATGCAACAGAATTAACTATGGAACTAACTGCAAGAGAATGAAATTGAAAATAACAGATAAACAGGATACAAAAATATCAAATAATAAATTTGAATGAAAGATATCTGGCCTTATAAGCATTCCAGAAGAGATAAAATGCCTTCTTGCAGGCAAGTTGAAGATAGCCTCTGCTAATAAGGGATTAGCAGTAGGTAGCGGGCAGGATATCCCTTAACTGCATGCTACAGGCTTTTTTTCCTTGCTCATCTGAAGAAGCTGTCAAGACAGCAAACTCTGACTTAGATGGGCTCCTGCTCTGATCTGTAAGGGCAGTCCCTACACAGCCCTAGGCAGAGTGCCAGCAGCTATGGGCGAACTCTTTGTAGAGCCTTGCTTGTACATATAAATCTTGATCTAAAGTACACCCGTTATTTCAGTTCTAAATTGCTTTCAAATCAGGCAAGCAAAGAGTGTCAAACTAGGTGGTGGCTCTGCAATGTCGACAAATGCCAGCTTGGGCTCAGGCTGACGTTACTGAATTAATTTTCTCTTCTGATCGAAAGAAGATTTAGTTTCTTGTAGTGAAAGACTCACAACTAACTTAAAGTTTCTGGAAAACCTGGCAGTACTGCGTATCATTTTGGTAGCTTGATCGCCCCTGTCCCCTCCTCGAGGATCAAAATCAAGCTAAACGAAATGGGAGCAAACTGACAAAATCATTATACACAATAATTTTAGATGTAAAGCAGAAACGTGAACTAGGTTATTTCTGTGTATTGCACAAGTCTCACTATAATTCTACATTAAATGTGCTTCTGTCTACATATAACATAAATCTATCGATACATAAAAATCCATGTATGTGTGGATTTAAAGCTCCACAGTAACTGGAAAGCCTTGGACTGATGCAAATAAGGAATACAGGAGTTACTTTAATAATGTGCACTTCCTTGGCTGGCTTCAACACATTAAGCCTTTAAAAAAAAAAGTAGCATCATTCTTTAACCAACGCATAACAAAATTGACTCTTTTGCCCACAAAAAAGCCATTAAAACTCTTCGTCTAATTCAATCAAAAATTTCAGCACTGACAATGCTAAGAACAGCACACTCTTCAGATCTTTTCCAATTTCCTAAGCTATCACAATCAATTTCTTTAAGACCTGGAACTTATCCTAATTAAGATCTTTGCTTTGATATGCTGAGAATGACTTCAAGGATTCATTCTAATAAACAGAAATTATTCTTGGTAGTCTGCGGTCCTCCTAAGTTTTGCAACAGAAACCAGTTAACTCGTTCCATGACAAAATAACTAGTGGTTGATGGTTCTGTCCGAAACCATGTCTGTAACACACTGACATAGACTTGAAAAGCAAGACACGGGTTGCTCATCTGAAACGGAAGTTTCTCAGGAAGAACTGTTTTGATGATTTCTTCTTTCAGTGCAATTCTGACAAATAAAATGAATCAGCCTCATCAGTGGCGAGGAAAAAAAAAAAAATCTAAATTAAACAACACCTTGCTGAAGTAGGTAATCCTGATTCATGACCCCAAAAGACTACAGCAACTCAGTCATCTCCACAGGCTCAAGAATTCTGATCTCACTCAAGCGTCCACCTAAGCCAACAGTAGGCTTTTCACAGATTTCAGCTGGAGGTAGCTTAGAGTGAATGACCACAGTGGAGATGTTAAACAGCTCTGAAGAGTTATTTATATAAACTCCTCTTTTTTTTTTAATACACTTTGCATAAAAATTCACTTGTTACCTGCTATAACACACACTTACTGTGAGAGGGTGGTCAAACACCGGAGGAGGTTGCCCAGCAAGGTTGTGGGGTCTCCATTTTTCAAGATATTCAAACCCCAACTGGACATGGTCCTGTGCAACCTGCTCCAGGTGGCCATGCTTTGAGCAGGGAGCTTGAACAAAATGATGTCCAGAGGCCCTGTCCAACCTCAGCTATTCTGTGATTATGTGAAAAACATTCATGAATTACAGAGCAGGACATCACTGCACTGTAGTCTACGAAAGATCACATTAATTTTAGTCTGTATGTGGCTCATTAATAACTAACCGTAATTCAAAATGTAGGCAGATTTCATAGGGAAAAACCCCATGGTCACAGAAACATCTTGCCCCCTCGCCACAAAACAATTCTTTGTATCAAGAAGCTACTCCATGCAGTTAAAACTCCAGTTTGCTTTTTATGCATGTAGAAAAAAAGTCAACACTGAACAACGCTTTGTCAAACATCTTTCATACGCCACTGGAAAGGATAAGGTCATACCATTAAATAATAAATCTTACCTGCTTTTACAGATTCCAATATATTACTGAGAACTGATATCAAAATGGGAGTACTTTAAGCCTCTGTTAGTGAACCACACTACTGTGCCAGGTCAGCACAGTTCTGCCATGCTTTACTGAGGTGATTTCCCCCTCCGCCCCCGCTTCCCTGCTTTAAATAATAAAACTCAAATAGTCTTATTTTGGAAAAGAAAGACAAGACAGCAGTAAGGAATCAGGTTTTTATATAATCCATGACCCTCGTATTATTATCAGGAGAGCATACTAATGTGCTAATATGAGAAAACACCTCCAGAGAAAAGCAATTTTATTCTGAATACTCACTTAACTCTTGGACATGTCCAAGTGCACAAACAGACACTCATCAATTGAGTAAAAGTGCCAGATCTGATTCTGGATGATACCATGAATCTTATGGTTTTAATGTATTGGGGAACAAGGGGAATGCAAGTCTTTTACTCGCTACTGCTTATTTCTTATGTCTATCTCAACAACAAACATATTCTTTTCACCAACTTTTGTGTTTGGTCACTGAATTCCCTTTTATAATCCTCCATTTTCATTAGTGACAGTTACATAAATATTTTCAACATAACCAATTTCACTGTCTCTTAGAGAGATAGTTCAAATAGCTCTGCAGATACTTTTTCAAACTTTCAAGCCATCGACCTCAATAATGATCTGTAGAAAATTTATTGTAAAGTGGGGAAATAATTCCAGTTTTGTGACGGCTCATAGCATAAGCCTCTAATGAACACAGAAACCCACTAGTTCTGCCCAAATATTTGAGGTAGTTTATCCAGACGGCAGACTTGTGATCTTCAAGCTCATTTAGCATGGTAATATATATACATAAAAGACACAAGCCACATATTTATCATCGAGATGGGGTGCTATACAAGCCCATTCATATTTGTGTTTCTGTGGGGCAGTTCACTTTTTGCAGCTTTACCATGTACATGTAGGTGAGCTTGACAACAGGAATGGAAGAAACTAGCACCCGCTTAGATAATAAAAAGCTCAAACCACCAACCAAGCCAAAAATGAAGTATAGATTTCCTTCCCCCACTCCAACAGATTAAAACTCAGATTTACTGAAATACATTTTGAGATTTCAGCAAATCCATTTATCTCCATTATGCACCCTGCCGTCTTCACATCTTACTTACCCAGGGCCTAAGGTTAGGATGAGGAAAGGGCAGACAGCTTTAGATCTCCACAGAGTATACAACAGAGCATGTAGAAGACCCCAGCCCTGCAAGAAACACTGCGGAACTGGAGGTCCATCTGCAACATCTGGGCGAGCATTATTTTCACAGCCATAAGGGAATTTCTGAAAAACACCATATTCCCTACTCACCATAAAAACATTAGGAGAAGGATTTTCAGTAACTTCAGAGCACTACTCTACCATTTGTTGCGAAGTCAGGGTAGAATTGCAGTGGACTTCAGTGAATTTAACATACTTGAAAAACCTTCAACCAGACCCTTGACTCAAGTTATTTTCTAATATTGATCTAAGGTAAATTAACATCCACTAACAACAGCAGAGTAAAACAGACAACATACAATAACCTTCATGCATGGTTTTCCCCCATTCCAGGTACGTTATTTTGTATTTTTAAGCTTCTTTCTCTACATCTGTAATGTCTACAACACTTTGACCAAAACAGTTATACGAAAGTTAACTAACTGTGCTTGCACCAAACATGGCTAAAGTATTTGGGGATGAATACATGCCAAGCATAAAGTATAAATGACAATTTATTGTCACTATTACAGTCAGCTAAATCTAATGGAAAACAATATGGTGCTACGACAGCTGTGAAGTAAAATTTCACCGGCACCTTTTTTCCCCCATTTGCCATAAACACTTCTCTCACACACAGAGTACACATACATCTACTAAGTTTATTTCAAAGGAAAGGGCACTGTTCATAAAAATATCAGTATTTTTACTTTCACCACCAGAAAGAGTCAAACAAATAGTACTGGACTAAAAGTAGCACAGCACGTGCAAAGCTCCAAGGTAAGTGTTTCATGTCTACAAGACTATTTAGACACTGCTTAGATATTACTTGATGGGAGTTTGACATTCCTGAAAGTCTGGAGGAAAATATTTACTAAGAAAGCTACCTCCAAAGTTAAGGAGGAAGTAGGTAGGTTGTGGCTAGAACTGCCATGACTGCACAGGAACAGTGTGTGCGTGTCTCCACCAGCCATTTCCAAAGAAGTTTTGAAACACAAAGGTATTTCTTTTTCCAACCCAGTCTATCCTTTTGTACGTAGTGATGAGATAGCTTAAAATCCATGTGGAAGAAACATAAAAATTTAATTCAGCAGAATTGAGCATAAATACTCCTTTTTGACTGGCCAGTGCCAAGCTTACTCTCTACATAAGTAATATTGCAATCACTCCCATGTTTTGGCTGCATAGAATGAATCTGCTCATGTTATGTTATGTAGGTAAATGATAACCACATAAAGCCAGAAAATATTTCCTGCCTTGAATGCTTCATGAAAAGGAAGCCAAGTCAACCAAATTTGCTAAGCTTCTTCCAAATGTTTTCTTCCATTTCTGTTTGCTTCTGAAACATGCACCCTTTGTCTGAAACAGGGGGAGGGAAGTAAAGTCAAAAAACCTGGAACAGGTAAGAAACTTGCTCCAAGTATGCACTGAAACATTTCCTTACTTTATGTGGCATTGAGTTATCGGATTAGGATATTCTTTTTTTACGTAACAGTGTTTTAATACTTCAGTAGTTACCTTTCATTTGTCAGAATGGCACATTAGTAAAACACTGGTTTAAAAAAACAAAAAGCAACCCAATCTGTCAGGCACAATCTCATTCATGTTATATATAATATTCATATTCATATATCACACATAATGATGTATGGATGCATAGACATCCTTTCAGCCTGAAAAGACTAAAAGAAGAGTGAAAATGTAGCCTTTGCTAATTTTGGGTTCACATTGAGCTTCATAACTGAAAAGGAAGAGAATAAAAGTTACAGCAACTTTGGCAGAGAAATTCTCAAAATGGACGAGAAAGTTTTGGAACCAAAGTTACTTCTGCAGTATTCTGCTTAAAATAGCATCCATGTCCACCCACAGTAGTAACACAGCTAAGTTTATGGGTACTTCTTAAGCAAATTTTAGCTCACCTCTTTTTCAGGTTATTCGGTCAAGATTTGTCTTATTAGATAATGGCTAATAATAAAAGGTCTTGTCCTGGCAAAAAAGCATTTGTAGTTAACAGAGGTTGGTGATTTAAGTAATGAGATACAATTATGCATCTGATTCATGGTGTTAAGGTCAGAGCTAAGATATACAGTAAGTGAAGACAAAGAAAAAGATGCTTGGCCTTAGAAATAGGTGCAGCAACATCAGCAAAGTTGCCTCTGCAAGCAGAATAACATCAGCTGAAACAGCCAGCCCAAGCACAACCAAGTGAGAGGAAAAAACAAAGTTATATATAATTTGTCAAAAGCTAACTGCAGGCATGCAGTTGTTAAACATTTCTTAGCTATTGGAATCATTGTTTCTCCAGGCATAAAATACAAAGGGAGCTAGAAAAAAAAATGTATAATCACTAATTCTGTCTCTGAGTTACGGTAAGTAATTTCACAAATAAAAAAGTAGATCAACGAAACCCAGTGAAATTGAGGATATGAAGAGACAAAGACACTGGCAGAGAGAAGCACTTCAGTATACGCTATATCAGCTATATCTTCATTTTAAAGGACACCATACAAGACCTCCCTCTGTCCCCAAAGCTTCTCATGTGCTGGGTCAGTGGTTCCCAGCTGATGGTTGGTGAGGCACAGTCAGTAGCTTGTTGCTGCTCCAGCAAATAACATTAACCAGAAACTACCACATCTCAGCTCTAAAACATTAAACAATGAAGAACAATGATGTTTTTTCCTCAAATGCTGACACCCTGAAAGTAGCCATTTCCTCCAAAAAGTTTGTGAATCACCATCTTGGGTGTCTATTATGTAAGTTAAAAAGCGGAAGGAATTAATGTACTTGCTTTAGTTTATTCTCAACTTCAGTGCTACCATCATTCTAAATTCAAACCATAGACCTTCAGCCTAACAATATCTTTGTTCCAAAACAAAGGTTTAATGCCTTAAATGAAGGTCATAACTATTTGCCTGTCTCTAAAACCTAGATTCATTATTTTCTCCATGTGATTTGAAAAGATCGGAACAAAGGTTCTAGGGTATATAAATAAAAAAAAAAAAAAAAAAAAAGCAGCCAGACATCACTAAGACATTTCCCTTTACCCAAACCTATCTAATCTTTACTTGTGTACAATAATATCTTAGGGAATTAATACTCTGTGATAACCAAAACAGAATCCTACCTTAATTGTTTGACAATAATCTGAAAATACTTGCCCAGAAGCAAAAGCAAATGAAAAAACAAACAAAAATTAGATTCATTCTTTCCCTGAAGAAAAGGTTTTCTTAAATGTCATCGAAACTGCTTACACTGCAGTCAAGATAAAACACCAGCTCCTCCCAAATTATTAAAACAATCAAGCATCACATAATTTTTAGTAATTAGACTAATTATCATTCCTTAGAGACTGATTTGATTCACTGTATGAAACACACTCTTTCTTCTTACAAAGCCTGTTTTTTCACCCCAAAGGAAAACTCTGAACAAGTAACAGAGATAGTGAACACTCCATTTTAGCATGTTAAAACTATCTTCCAGTGAGAGAGTAAAACGGTGCCATTAATATGCAATAGTCTTCCATTAAGCCCAGATGAAAAAGCAACTTGACATCTAACAAAAAACCTTATGCATACTTGATTGACACCGTATTGAACTCAGCAGCCTAAAGAAAGAGAAGCTGTCATGGAGCAAGCATTCATATTATATCCAACTTGCCAAAAATAGACCTTTTTTCCAGCCATTGATGCAGCTGTAATGACAGCATACAGCAGATCAATAAGGTGGTTTATTGAAGTGGACTGATTTCAGCAGTGGCCTATTTGACATCTCTTTCCAACTCGTATGTGTTTCTTCCTCTTCTGTCACACAGAGGATAAAGCTTTCTGCTATGATTGACTAGAAGCTTTAGATACACAAATCAAGTAAAGTGAAGGAATGGTCTTCTAAAACCTGGGGAAAACCAGTAGCTATTTCTTGCATATGCTCTTTGTAAATTTTCCTTCAGTATGACAGAAGAGCACATATGGTATAATGTGATGAAAGCAGTTAAGTTAAATTCCTTTTTCTATATATTTCAAGAACACTTCCCTACCCAGCAGACTGAGGAGTTGGGGTCTCTCACTCAGTCTGTCCTGCTGAAGCTGCTCCAGTTTATACAGACGACTTTAATATTCGTTTGCTCAGAGAAGACTGGAGAGACTGTTACATGGAACATGGGTCTCCCACATGATGAAATAAATCCCTAATATTTAGCATCAGTCTCTCTCTCCATATCCTCATCAAATATTCATCCAAATGAATATTTAATTTTCTGTAACAAGTAAAACAGAGACATCAGGAGAAGCTGAGGAAGAGGCTGACAAAACCACCTGAGGTTTAGAGAAAAGCTGCAGCACCAGGGAAGCATGCATTTTTGACAGCTCAGGAGATTACCCCATCTATGAGACTCTTGCTTAGCCTAAAGCAGGGTTCCTACACCTTGCTCTGTTTGGGGGAAAAGTTTTGTTTGGTCATAAAAAGATTTCTGTTTCTTCCAAAGAGACCTAGAAATTATTTGCAAAATTGGTCTTTTGAGCAGTTTGATTATTAACAACACTTCGTTATTCAAGCATTTTAATTAACCAACCTTCAAAATTAGAGAAAAAAAAGAAGTAATGTCCCAACCTTAGAGCTAGAAATTGTTGGCAAAGAGGCTTAGACAAATTGTTAATAGATTTGTTAGCAGGAGTTTGTCAGAGATCAGCTGCCCAGTTATCTATACATTAAATGGCATCAGGTTTGAAGAAAATGCCCCTGCTCCTCTATTTAAGAACAAAAAGTAAAGAAGCATCAATATCCTCAACTTGATGTCCCAAATCATTAGCAAAGCCTTTTGTCTCCTTTTGAGTAGCTCAGTACTCGAACTGCTTCTCTGAAGCACCCAGACACACCGGTGTTAGCGCTGGGGATGGAAGAACATCGAGTCTGATGCAATTAAGGCAAGTCCTATCTCAGTACTGAATCTAGAGTGAGGGACAGCTACTGAGCTATGACAGCCTGGTTGTACTTTAGTAATAAAAATAATGTTTAAAAATCTCTCAGGGGTTAGTGTTGAAGGTTGTTGAAAAGCGAAATAAGATTAGGAAGAAGTTAAAGTATGACAGAAAAAAATGTTAAACAGCATGGGCTGGAAGACTGCCTTGAACGTCAATCCCAAGACATCTGCAAGTTATGCCGAGAAGTGTCAGCAAGGTAATGCTGTTCTGAAGAGCTGCAATGCATTTTTGACACTGGCAGTCCATAAGGTTGGAATTCTCTGTTGAGACTCTGGGAATGTGCCTTTGCAAGGACAAGTCTACAAATACAAATAACATGTGGGTTGACTTAACAAGCTCTCATTCATTTCAAAAGGATCTTACAGTGACATCTATGGTGAGGTAATGATTCTGCATTGAAACCATGTGGAGGGTGTGATGCATTTCATAAACATACTGACATCATAATCCACCAGGTAGCAGAGCTGGAGCCTGCAGCTTTTGCTCCTAGAAGTACGCATCTGCACCAGAACGTCAGCCTCACTTTTTTCCTAAAGAACAGCTTTTTGCAGTTGCACAGAGAAATGGTCCAACTGTAGCTGATGAAGCAATTACCTGTCTGTGACTGCAGATCCCCCAAGAAAATATTTCTGAGATTTGACGTACTTCATGTATGTCAACTGGTTATGAACACCACAACCTCCTGCTCAGGCAGTCCTTTTCTAATCACGTGTCAGGCAGCAGCAAAGTATATTCGGGCTGAATTACTCACTGAATTGGGTATATCTCTTAAGGTGGGGATGAGTGGTGTTGGCTACTGTTGCTTAACATAAACACCCCAGGAGGGGGAACCTTTTCTGCAGACTGGAGTAAAAAAAGGGAGTATTTTGTTTTTCTAGCGATTAAAGAGACTTAGGCTGTAAAAATCTATGTGCACCAATGAAGTTTCAGCTTTTGAGATGGAGGATCCCTTCATACTGTCAAACTCATTACAGGATACATATATCATATTAGCAACAGCAAGAAACTATCAGCTACAAAAAATGGCTGTAAAAATTCAGACAATTTGAACAGCTAGAATCTGTATGGCCCACAGAACTACTGTATCAAAGACATACTGGCAGTTTCACAGCAGGCCGCAACTGGCAGAAAGGGAAAAGGGCAAAAAGCATTAAAAAATCGAGTTTAAAAGTTTACCCTACATCATCTACTGCCTTTGTTCATTTTTACACATTTATTTACATTAAAAGAGTTAGTTTTACTTAATGTTTGAGTCCTTGATTCAGCAAGTTATTTAGCTTAATACAATTCCTTCACAGACCTACGCTTTTGCTAAATGGATCTTTACAGATTAATATTACAACAAATTCTCTCAGACTTTTTATAATGGATGGAGGAGCAGCAGCTTTAAGATTGTCTAAAAAAAAAAAAGCATTTCTATTTAAGGCTATTTCAGTTTCGGTACGGTTTGAAATTTCCACCTATCAGGCTGTGTCCTAAGCTGAATTTTTCTAGGTACTTTGAAGAAATCGATTCAACCATTTTTGCACAAACAGTCAAAATACATTTTTCATGAAAATATAATTTTAAAAAATCCTTTTGTTCAACTTCTTCAGTACGAAAACAGCTGGGAGTTGAAAAATGACATTTTTCTGGGAAGTATCCTTCAGCGATAAGTAATTAAGTTTTCCAGTGAACAGCATTACGATTTCTGAAACTATTCATGGAGGATGTACAAAACTCTTAAGAACAACAGTGACAAATTAAATCAAGCGATTTTTCTCAGGGAAAGAGTGGTATATTGCACAAGTAGGTATGATATGATAACCAAAAGTAGTTTTTGCTACTTTGTACCTCCAGCCTCATTTTCTCCACTCCTTATATGCGGGCAAGAGGTCACTGAGGCATCAGTGCCCAACATAACAGAACAAAAAAAGTCACCAGGAACATGGAGAAAAAAGTAATAATAATCTGCATTTCACCTTGATTCCACTCTTTTTTTTTTTAAATCTGGTTTTGAGGTGAGGTTTTTTTGTTGTTTTTCTTTTGCTGTTTTGGATTTTTTTTAAAGCCTTCAACAGGAGCAACTTCCACAGTGCAGACATTCATGTCTTCTAGAATAGAGGTGAATAATGTGTAATCTTATGTCTCCAATCACTTTATTTTGCTTACTATATTTGTATTTATGTGCATTACATAGGAAGGAGCTTCCTCTCTTTCTCTTCTTCACCCCCTCCAATAGACAGAGGAGAAATGAACATCCTACCTAGTAAGAATTTACCATTGTATGTCCAGATGCATCAACTGTGCCAAAAAGCATACACAGCACATGACTGACAAAGTGACATGACCTTGTTCATGCCCAAGTGTGTCACCATGGAACAGTTACCAGTTATGCCTACAGCAAACCACTATGGATTTAAGAATTTATTTACAAACAAATGAATACAAAATGTTAGAGGGAGCTTTCCCAAGAGTCTAAATCATCGTTCACTTCCCAAAAGCACTGCAACCCTTTAGGCACTTAATTTGGCTCAAGCAAGACTTTGAGCAAGGGTTTGGGGCAGGACAAGGAGACATGCAAGCACCTCAGCCTCCAGTTCCTGCTATTTTCGCCCCATTTATGTCTGGCATCAGAAGAGAAAGCATGACCTAAATCATGCAGTATTTATAAAGAAGGCTTTTTTCAGCTCTCACTTTTTTTCTTTCTGCAGATTGCCAAGGTGTTTGCCTTTGTGAAAATCCAAAATGAAACTGGGAGTTAACAGAAGTTTTCTTCCTGTCTCCCAGCTTCAGGATAGCTAGTCTACATGGTATATCTAACAACAGTCATCAGCTGCTTAGAGGAGACAAAAGAAACTAAAACAGGCCTAAAAAAGGTTGGAGAAAGAAAGGAGAAAAGATGTAACACATGGAAACTTTTGTGGTTTGGCCCACTCCCAGAAAGAATAGTCTCTGCAATTCCTATGAACTACTCCAGCTTCTTCAGAAGTCCTCCCGTGTTACAGCAACCACTCATTCTGTCCTATTCTGTCATCTTAAGCTGCGCGGTGTTGGTATAACTAATGAAGAGAGTGATCTATTCCTTCTAACATGTATCATCAATAACATCAAGTCGATGCAACTCTTATGTTTCTCATATCGTTAAGTGGCCACAAATCATAATTAGAAGTATAATTCTTCCAAACTATCTATCCATACAGAACACTCTGCAACTTCAAACAAACAATCCTTCAAACTTATGTGTTAACATTTAACATTGTTCTTTTATATTTTTGAAAGGTTCTGAATTGAAAAAATCCATAAAATATGTTTAGTCATGGGATATGCCTTACAGCATTTTAAATAACCTCATTTTCCTTGCTTCCAAAGTAGTTAAGAATATTGAAACAACTGAGATGAATATTCTCCATCTCTCCATACAAAATGCTCTCTGATAATTTAACTGTAGTATCATAACTCTAAAATAACATGGTATTTTCTGAGTAACAGTCAATATATTGTAATGTCCACATGCATAAGAAGGAAGTTGGGGGACCATCTACTTGGTTTCTCTTGCTGTACCTTTTCCCCCCAGTACGAAACATGACCATTACATTTTATGTACATTTAAATATATCTCTAAACAGAAAATTAGTATATGCTATGATTTTTGAATGGTAAGGGAGCTTAACAACATTTCCTACCACTGTACAAACCAAGAGGTATGGTATTTGTGAAGGAGTTTTGCTGTGGTAGTTCTGTCCTTTCTTAAATCATGGTTTCACCTATTGCTCACTGGGAAACTCCCATTCTAGAAATACAGCAAACTGTGACAAAGGCTTCCTCCATATTTCAAATTTGTCTAAATCTTAGAAAAAACCTAACTTGATAAAGATCTTCCTTTTGTTTCCAGTCCTACCCTGCAGACTTTCGTGTATGTGTGAGTGCACACTGACCTCAGAGCATAGAAGAGTACCAGCTTTTCCAAACAATTCACTGGACACAGCAGAATAAGAAAGCAAGCACATTTAGCCTTAAGGAAGGGTCAGAAAGTAGAGGAGTAATCTATCTGAGAATATTAGACCACATTAAGCACTCAACTAAAGTTCATGGACTGACATTAATAAAATCAAGATAACCCAGAGTTAAAGATAAATATTTCATAACAGTTCCTATGTATTTTGATATTGCAAAAATGTTAACTAGGATCACTGCCATAAGGAAAACCCAAGATACTGGAAACATTTGGGCATGCAGTAGACAGGTGTCAACATGGATGATTTGAGAGGTTATGAGCACACCAAGTACCACCAAAAGTATTTTGTAGAATTAGAGAGGGTTCAAAGACTCCTGAACTGCCTAGAAAAAGCTCTTATGAAAAGCGACTGAAAAGACTGGAATCATTTACCTTAGGCTGCATCTACATCGCACAGGGTTACATGCAATGAAGCAGAGCAAATCAGCCTGTGCCAATGCCCATACGGCACTGCTGTACTGCTTTTGGTGTCCCAGCTGGCTCATTTTAAACTGATTTAAATATTCTGTGTACTCATATGTCGGAAGGAAGATGCATAACAAGGAAGAGAATTGAAATACAGAAAGGGTGATTAATGTACAGGAAAAGCAAATTATGACTTTATTTCCCTTTTTTTTCATGTTGCCACAAACACTCTTATATATAATGTGAGATTGAACTGTGGAATTCACTGCCACAGGACAGGTTGGAAATAAATTTACGTGACTTAACAGCCTTCTTGCCAATTGTTTCAATAAAGCTTGAATTTTCTTAATATTAAGTAAGAGACAACATGTGCATCGGATTTGAAGTTTAGATAGGAGCTCTGAGAATGAATCAGGGAAGGGGGTGTCTTTTGGAGGCTAAGGAATCAGAAACCTCTGATGTTGTATTTGCAATGTTTGACTCAAAATGGCAAGGAAAAATAAACCCTATGACATTTCTGAACAGAAATGGGATAAAGTGCTGGCTGTTTCTCTTTCACATTTGAACAAGACAGAGAAACACATCCATATGGGCTTTCTCATTACTAGTAGAGGAGATTTTTTTTTTTTTTCTGCGATGCTTATTCATGAAATAGCACCATGTAGCATTTTCGTTACGTCTTTCTTACTTTGCTTGACAACCACTTTCATTCTCCGTATTTTTTTCAGTAAGAGACCTCAATGGACTAGCATGACATTTTCAATCACTATTTTTTTCTTTCCAAAAACTGAATTAGAACTTGAAATACATGATTTTAAAAAATAATGAGGCTTGCATAAACCTGCTCCCTCCCAAATCTTTCAACACAGAATTGCAAATCTATTCATCACTGGAATCACGACGCACTTAAAACTCCCTGAGCTTTCAGCTCGACCAAAATGTTAACTGTTAACACCCAAGTCCAGCGAAACGAGAGCCTGTAATGCAGAAACAGCAAGACACCTCTGACTATCCTAGTTCCGATGGGTAAAGCAGCAGGAAAGTGTGATTAATAAGGCAGTTAAACTGCTGCATCTTTCTGTGGTCCTTCAAAAATCATTCAGAAATAAAGAACAGCTTTTCCCTGCCTGTGAGATCAGATTTTGAGATTTTAATGAATCTTCCAAAATCCAATATTCCTGCCAACTGCTTTGTCACAACCTGTTTCTACTTCAAAACCTTCTGTCTATCACTTTCCGACAGTGAGCAAGGATTTATATGCATCTTAGAAAGCTGCCCAATCACCAGTTTTGCAAGATTTCTAAGATACAGACAGATTTAGAACAGTGTGTCCTTGACTATGAGCATTACACCAACCTCCTAATTCTCTCGCATCATTCCAGGACAAATTAAAAGTGCTAAGATTATGAAATTTGCATTTAATTATCAAGAAATGTAACTGCTAATGATTAAAGAAAAGTCTTTATTAAAAGTTCCCAGGAACAGGAATAAAACCAGGAAAATTATTAAAACTACTATTTTAAACTGATATCTAAATTGTGTTCTCTGGCAAAAGATAAATTGTCAAAAAAAAAAAGTGTCATAATTATTGAGAAAATAAGCTGTGCCACGGTAGTCACTTAAATGACTAAAGCACTCATTAAGTTTTATTTGGAAGAAAAATCTTCTGTTAAACCTTTCTTTGTATTTCTTTAAACAACTTATGAACATATAAAATCTCATACAATACCCTGACACTGTTTTGAAGCATCACTTAGCCTGGGAAGAGGCAGGACAGAGCTTTGAGTTTTTTATTTAGAGTTAGTTGTTTAAGAGCAAGACATGATCAGTTCGACACAGTCCCATATCTCAGTCACATCCTTTCTTACCGGTTTGTATTTTATGTCCTGTCACCATTCATACGCTTTCCCAACCACCCCCCAGCACGACACTCCTTTAGGAGAAAGTTTATTTGGAAGGCACATAATAAAATAATGAAAAATACGAATACTCCTCACAATCCTCATCAGACTAAAGGAATTTTCTCTAAGGAGGTAAAAAGTGCTGCTTCTCCCCAGGCACACACCAATCAAAACGTAGCCATATCTGGGCAGAAGATTTACACAAGATGTCTAAATCACCTAATAGGTCATATTTAAAATTAATTAAAATAAAGCAAAACAAACAAACAAAAAAACCCCTAAGCATCCGAACCCAACAATCCTTCTCACCACCACCCCCCTCAAAAAAAACCCCAAACCAAAACCCAGCCCAAGTTAATGATGCTGCCTAACGCGTGTAGTTCCATTTTTTTTCCCAAGAATACACCATCACAAATGTGTGGCATTTCTTCTCAGGAGACAAATAATCTTTTGACAGTAATGTTCTTAAGACACTAATGAAAGACAAAGAAGGAAATGTTAAGCACAACTCCTTTATTATCCACACACCAGCGCTCATTTGTCAACTCACGCTCCCCACTGGGAGCCAAGTATCCCAATGTCTCTCACTGGCATCTATCTAAAAAAAAATGACAGCAGTTTAGTTTAGCTTCTTACTACCAAAATCCACAGCCTGTTTGCTGTAAGCGGCTCACCAAAGATGCCTTTAGCCAGTGCCATGGAAGAAGGATGTGCCAAGAGACTTTTTTTTTGGCAATCCAGTGAGAAGGGAACATTTATGAAAAGAGCACGGACAACAGCAACAGCACAAACACTAAGAGGAGCAGAAAAGGCATGCTGATCTTTCAGAGCCAACAGCAATGCAGCTGGGAGTACAACTTCTGGAAGAAGTGTTAAATTGTAAAATGTGGCAGATTTGGACTATGACCTGTCAAAAGGAGCCTCTCTTATCAGAAGCCTTACCCCGTACAAGACTGCCCCCCAAGATCTGCAAGGGTGTAGTGTTTCTGATCCTAAACATGTTTCCTAGGAAAGCGAAATGAGATTAAAGCAGCAGCAATTTCAGATGGGCACATCAAGTGACAAGAACTCTGAAAAGCCAGTGAGCCACCACTAACACCATAAGAAAGCTCTGACGAACTACTTCAAAAACTTAAGCCAGGAAATGAAAGCAAGCAAAAGAAGCTTGTCCAAAGCTCAAAAGCACTTCTAACAATGCTAGATGCAATCCAGCCCTTAATGAAATATTCTGAAGAGTTACAACCCTTAAGACTAATGTCTCAGGACAGTCACACCACCACCGTCCCACTACCCCTGCTTGGTGATTCCTCGAAGGCTCAGCACAGACTGCCAGCAGCCACCAAGAAAGCATCTATACACCCATCAACAACCCTGTCCTTTGGCAGGGACCTGCGCCTGGGCGAAGCTATTCAAGGCAGCAGAAAAGCAAATCCCATTGCAAACAGCTGTGGAAAGATGCCACAACAATTCACTGCTTAGGTGATGAAATGGCAGATGAAATACTATGTTGACAAATGTAAATTAACATGCATTGAAAAAACATTCCTGACTACTTACACAATGATAAGCTGTAATTTAGCTATTAGAACTCCGAAACAAGAGCTTGGAGTTATATGTAGTTCTACAAAAACACCACCTCAGTGCTTAGCAGAGATTAAGAAAAGCAAACAAAGAATGAAAAATTTTCACATCGCTGCATGCTTCTCCTTTGCTTATACTTTTCTCCAAGTAATTGCGATTGGCCACTCTTGGAGAACAGACATGGGGAGTTAGCTAGATCTCTGGTCTGACTCAACATCTTGCTGGCACTCCTGCTGCAAGAACAGTGCGATTTGATAAAGGGACTATGAATTAAAACATTATTAAATTTACAAGAATTTCAATTTAACAGCATCAACACAAAATAGGCTACAAATGGTTTCCTGATTGTTACATATCTTATTTACAGGATGAGCCAGATGGCTCAACAAAAACTGATAGAGATTTGGAGAGGTTTATTACTGTGTATTGCCATTGTATGTCTAAAGGAAGCCAAATACAGCATGTTAAGTTTCAAGGTGCCTCAACACCCTATCTAACATTGTGCTTATTAATGGTGAACAAAATAAGGAATATATATAAAGAGGACAGTTGCAGATCTCTTTAAAAGGACTTTCAGCTTAATATGGACTGAAATGAAATCCCACTAAAGTCAACAGCAAAATCTCATTAATGAAATGGGCTTCTACCCCAATGTTGACATTTGTTTAGTTAATAGTAATGACATACAGGGAACAGACAACTTCAATCCACCTTAGGAAATTCATCCATTCCACCCTATGCAATAACATGATACCTAAGAATATCTCAAGAACACATAATATTTTAGTGCCAGTCTCCTGATCCAAGTATAGATTGCAAAATTTCACACTACAAGTCAAGATCCAGAGAACATCACATTCTGAGCACCAACACTGTGGCCACCCTGGAGGAACAACTAATGAACAGCCTACAAACAAAAAAAAGCGGGGAGGGGCAGAACTTTTCTGCCTGTATAAAAATTCAAAACATCCAAAATTGTAACAGAGGAGAAGCAACTAAGACTATAGTAAAAATAACTCACTCCACAGTGTACAACTGTCACTACAGCTTAATGGCTTCAATTCTGACATTAGGTGTTCAAGACAACCACAGCGAGAACATGTATGCTTCCTTGTAAATGTTCTTGCTATCAACTCAAACCAAAAGCTGTAAAACCCTTGGATCACTTCTGTGGATTCTAGACCTCAGATACAGTGAGGGGTGAAAAAGAAATAAAGTAAAATAAAACATTACAAGTGAGACACTAAATCAAAGATAACCAGGAAAAGAAAATTTAAAAACTAGAGGAGGAAGGATTTAAACTCCTTAGCGCTCAAGAAGAGAGCGTTAGGTCCAACTCTGAAGTCCTGTTAAAATGTTTTTGATTGTCATCTTTCAGTAGAAATATACTGGAAGTGAATCCTATAAAGGAGCACTAGCTTCACAAGAGAAATTTGATCAAACAAAGCTTTCTTTTCATAAAACACCTACTCTATATCTTTAGTATTATTTTGACTTTGAAAAAAAAATTTAGAGCAATTATTTGACTTAATTGGAATATCAAATGAATTTTCCTTACATCTACCTGCTCCCCAAATATTTTACATCAGGATATACAAGAAAATGCTTAGGAACCAAGGAAGTCCTCTTAGAAATGTTCACATAAACAAATGATTTGATTTAAAACAAAACAAAACAAAACACAAACCTCTTAGGAACTAGAGATTTTGCTGGATCTCTAAAAATCAGCATTTTTAAGATAACATGAGAAACAGCTTGCAGTCATCATGTTGCTACAGGTGCTGTTATTTGTTTGCTCAGGAAATTCTTTCCCTGCTTCCAATTTTACGGCACACAAATTTCAAGTTATGAATCTGAGATTCAACTTCCTAATAAGAACAAAAACTCTGCAGCATCACATGAACATTTTGACTGGCTGCCATTTTTTTCCTCCAACATATCCAAACAGACATATCGAGAATGATAACTAAAGCATATTAGGAGCTACAACTGTCAAGACTGAACGAAACAGAGAAAGACAGGTTTAGTCCTGCAATATTGTCCAGGAAAAAAAATAAAATAAAAAAAGATCATGGAAATCCTCTCACATTCTTTAACAGCAGAGTTCTTCTGAAAAGCTATTAGTTCAGATAATCTTCCATGAAACCACAAAACTGCATTTCTTATAGCATGTGACAAATCAAGCAAAATTGCCAGGCAGAAGTTAGTCATTCAAAGACTGTGACTAAGCTTGATTAGCTTTCTGCTGAAGTAATTTCAAAATGTACATATTTTCTTCGTAAGCAATACTGCTGGTGGATTATTAAAACTGGTCGCTTAGCTGTGTTACTATTTATGAGCTCAGGAATTCCATTACAGCCTTTACTAAATATGAAATTGGTCTAAAAAGTAAAAATAATTTCAAACAAAACCAATGGAGACCTATGGATTAGGACAATTTTTAAAACTTACTTTTTTTACATTTGAAATGCTTAAATTTTTCCTTTTTTTTTAAATTTGTTTTATTTTTAAATAAAAATACCAGTTGCCCAGTGATTGGTATATTTAAATAGTTTGATGTTGAGGGAGTCACAGTCACACACAAGCTCTTTATTCAGTTTTCACACACTGCACAACATAAAGGTGACCAGAAGGTACGCCAGTCAGCTGCACAAAGACAAAACACATGACTTCCTCGTGTGCGTGTTGGTGCTCCATTTTGTCTCCGGACAGTCTGCCTCTTAGCAGCCTTCCTCAGTTTCACCACCTCGCCCGGCTACATCTGCAAAGTTAACTGCCCTTCCATGATGCAGAAATAAGCCAGCTAGCTAAGGCTGCACTAGTCAAAAAGAGAATTTTCTAGCAAGGTTTTTGGTCTTGCTCTAGACAAAAGAATCAGAGCTGGGGTAACATAATATCCTGGCAGCCCAAACAGACGCCCCGTCTCCCAGATTCAGATTTACAACTAGACTTGACTGGAACCATCCCTTGCTGAGTACAGAAGACAGAGGTCTCTAAATAGCTGATCTGGCAAGCACCACTCATTCAGGCTCATCTGGCAGAAATAGCATCTGCAAAATCACTGGGAGTTAATAACGCGTTCATCGAAACTGAAAATGACTGAAAATTCCCTTTTCACTTATTATCCTACCTCTCTAATATGTTTTAAAAGGAACTGTAATTACCATTGTGCACTGTTGTTTGGAAAGAGAAGATCAAAGCCGCTCTAAAGCGGCCACATGGTCCCATCTCTCTTTTGCTCTTTGCTAAATAACAAACGTGTGCCTTGAAGTGATTGCTCCACAGCGAGAAGTGACTTGTGGGAATGAATTGCAATGACCTTGGGTTGTTTACTGGGGAACTTATCAGAGCTACCACTTAGGCAAGTGCAAAAGAGATTTGATGTAAGCAAACCCAAAGAGTTATATCTAGAACAAATAACACTATCTTCTAAAATGCCTATGGCACCTTAGCAAATACAATCCCTGCTTCCAAACTTTATTATGTTCAGAGTGATGACTGTTTGATACGGTTCGCATCTGATCAAAGAGTGGGCAAAATCTTTCCAAAGAGAAATGTTAATGTTAACCCTATTTCCAATTTCCAAATAAAATAAAATATAATTTTAAAAAAAGAAAAAAATACCCAAACCTCCTCCCTCCAGGTTCCTGACATGAAGACTTCAAAAGCACAAATGAAGTGGATGAAACATGAAAATGGAACAACACACCAACAAAAAATACTGCTGCTGGAAGGCTGTAAGAAATATTAAATGTGTCACCTATTTGCAAACTTTTAACAAAGCTGTTGCTGATGAATGGCTATAAATCTAAAAGAGTAATGGGACGTGAACAAGAAGAAGAGGCCTACACAACAACAGAAACGTTGCCTGACTGGATGAGCAAAAATAGCTTAACGTGGTTTTGATTCACTGGTAATTTATGGATCTTTTATCTTTATGAATATAAAAACTAATAGGAGCCATAAATAAAGAACAAATGTTAAATATGTGTTACTGTAAGCTCTCTATACAAAAAAATTAATATATAATAATTGTAAATGGTCTAACATGCCAAAAATACTTAAAAAGCTTAGCAGTATTTAAAACAACAACAAAAAGAGTTTTTCCTTTTCTTGTAACCACATATAACCTTCAGAGCAAATTAGGGTGAGACTAAATCACAGTTTCCTTGCTGAAAAACATGGGAAAAACAAACCTTTGAAGACCGAATGCTGTATGTAATTTAGGTACTGAAAAATGCATATGGTATTGTTATGAAGGGAATAGCAGGGAAAGTATCAATAAGGAAATTACATATGCAGCAATTTCTGAATTTCCTTTTACACCAGAGGGTAGAGGGGCAAAACGGATCCCATTTTCACTGTTTAATAATAAACTGGCAAAGCACACCTCAAACAAGACTCATTAAGGTGAGTAACTTATGGGCTGTCTTTTATCCTTTAGTAGCCTGTGTGGACTGTTGCTTAAATCGAATTACCAGACACTGTGTGAATTACAGATTATTATTGCATTCGATTACGCCAAAATTGGCCCCACTATGGGCAATCTGAGCAGTGACTCAACAGGCCAGAAGTGGAAGGGTGATGATTTGAGAGCTAGTTAGTAATTAATGGTTTCTAATCAGCCATCTGGATTACTTATCTGATGATCCCTAACTAGCCTTTTCCCAAAGATGAAACAGCTAAGAATATTGCTATATAGTACATTTCCTATACAACATGACTGCATAACAAACCAATATAATAAAAACAATTGATTGCCTACATGATATAGCATTAGTCCCTTAACTCAACTCAGTTCACCTAGAAAATAAATTAGAAAGCACTAAAAAGCACGTGGCTTATAAACTGTGTTTTCCTGGAGGAAAAAACTGCTACTAACACTTCTGTATCTGATTCGTAATTCTGCTCCATCTAGCTCTAGCCAGCTTACTCTGAATTACAAACAACTGAGATTCAGCATGTTATTTCCCCCGCAGTATTTAGCTGTCAAAGATACTGATCTAGAACATGCATTGTTATTTAGCGTCTTAAAACTTTCTATAGTTGTCCTTCCCCCTGAAAAACAAGGCTTTCTTTTTTCAATACGATCCTTCCAACGCTAAGTGTGTAACCAGGCTTTGTCTTGTGAGTGGCAGCTGGGGACAGGAGGCAACCCCAACCCACAGCAGAAGGAAAAACCCACCCTGCAGCGAGGGCACTAGCCCCTGCCCACACAAGAAACCACATGCGCGTCCCCAGGGCAGGCCAAGACCCCCAAAACATGCTTCCTCCCCTGCCGCAAGCCATTCCCAGAGCTCGCCCCCCCTTGCACTTTCAAACTTGGGGCTGTTCAACAGCACATCATAAAATAATGTTCTGTAAATACTTCCAGTCTCTCATCTGTTGAAAAAACTACAGCCTCTAGTATTTAAATACACATGTGACTAAAATGGCATTTCACGCCCCAGAGGTCAGTAGTTTAGATGGCATTGCACTGTCATTCAATACAGTAAAGCTTTTTACACCCTAAGGAATACCGAGAGATACTAAAATGTCATTGGTAGTTTCATTTCAGCCTCATCTGCCAGAGCACAAGAAAGTGCACAATTATATTTTGCCATCTATTGAGCTACAATAAAAAATTACAAATACGAAGTATCTATTATATGTAAATTTTTTAATATACCTTTATAAAGCATCTGTTCTAATTGTTCAAAGGTTTGTGGAAGGGAGAATTGTTTCACAAAGAAATCGTAAAAAAAAAGAAAATTTTCAACAGTGTTTACTGAAAGTACTAACTCTAAGTGACATTTTCTAATCCCCCCCCCCGATCTTCTGTGGAAACTGTGGAAACTTTTACTTCTTTGACACGAAAGCTGCTTTTTTCAAAAAAAAAAAAAAAAACCAAACATTAAAAAGCAGCAACAGAAGTCACTAATGGTTAGTGCCTCCACTGAGAATGAAATAAAACATTTACAGGGCTAGGCATTATAAGCTTCTTCTCTCTTCCCCTTACATCTCTCTTGTTGTCCTCTAATATAACCAGAACATGAAAGGAAATATCCAACACCATCATGTAAGAGGAGAGTTCAGCTAACACTGCGAGGAAATTCGTCAGCCAACAGTTATCATAAACTGTACTATTTGGACATCAAGCAGCTAAATTTTATATTGCAACCATATAACTGCTCTTAGAACCATTTATTTTTTTAAAAAAATTATTGGCAATGTATGCCTTAGAAGAAATTCTCTCATATATTCTCGAACTATCATGCAGATAATAGCAGCTATACAAATTTATAAGGACTTCAGTCTTTCCAACAACTGGAACTAACGAAATGTATGGCATACTAAATGAAACGGTTTTGCTTGACGAAGGCTGCAAGTTCTTTGAACAGTGAACCAACTGGGATTCAATATTCTAATTCTCAATCATATAAAACACCATGATGGACAGCTCTGTCAAGCTCATTAATACCAAAGCAACTGCTGATAATTGCTCCAGGTTTCAACCTCTAATTAAAGCTAAGTGGCTGGATTTGCATATAGTAAACAATAGAAGTTTCTTGCAATCACACTCCCAGAGGCCTTATCAGCTTCACAAATACAATACCATTAAAACTTGAATGCTAATTACGGTTAATTTCTCAATGCAAATAGGAGTAATTCACTGGATATTTAGGTCTTTCTCGCTCAGACTTAGTACTGTAGTTTATCTAAATGCACCCTAGACACTTACCAAAAATAACACACCAGGAAGAAAAAACATTCCACCACTTTCCCTTCTCCATCACATGTAATAAAGTGGTGTCAAATGTTATCAAAAGCGTTCCAACAAATTGAGCAAGATAAGTCAATTAGCCTTTCTCCATTAGTTCCGTTTATCTCGGTAACAATGTAAAAAAACCCAAACACCCCTAATTAAAAGTACTGCAGGCTAAGCTACTGTGCTCATGTTACAAATTTTGGTAATATGATAAAAAGACTTTTCAAAACTATCCTTATTTTAAACATTGTCTACACAATGACAAAAATAACAACAAAGTGGAAATCTGCATCTGTTAGGAAAACATGTAAAATGTATTAAAGTGTCTCACAACAACACACTTCCGATGTATTTGTAATCTCTCCTTCAACCTCCTGCGTCAACCGTAAGAAAGGAGGGAGCAGGGGCACAAGGAGCCAGAAATTATTTTTCTCCCATGAAGTAGCAGCCAGCACTCCAGCAGCCTCAAGAGCAGGTTAAGAAACGCGCTTTGCGTGCCATCCTGCACACCGAGAGCCTCCCGGCGCTTGCAGCCTACGAGCGCAGCGGATGGCGATGCGCACCGCCGCCGCGTTGTACGGAGGCTTGTAAGAGCAGCACCAAGAGGTAAGAATCCCTCTTACGCAAAGAGCGAGCCCCACTGCTCAGCAGCACGCACAGTACTTGATGCTCGGGATATGCCATCGCGTTAGCTCAGGCTTTTCCTATCCATCTGCTTCGGAAAAGTGTAGGATTTTCTCCCATCTGCTTCATTTCAAAACTCTGCATGGACTAAAGCGCAAGTTTCTACAGTTGGAGCGACAAGTCGCCTAAGAACAGCTCATCCATAGCTACTATAAAAATACTAGTGCAACAGTGACAATGTCACTGGCTAATTACTGACTCTGAATGTACCAGGGAAAAGTTACAGTTTTCTTCCCACTGCTACAAAGGCTGCATTAATGAGCCAGGTTATGATTTCCATTGACATTCCCTACTATTTTTACATGCATCCCTGTGGGCTTCCACACTCCTCCAGCCCACACCAGTTAAATAACAGGTGGAAAGTGAGTAATTAGGATTCAGAGATACCTGTTTTACGACAACTACATCATGCAGAGAGGAGTCAACTTCACTTTCCATGCAAATATTTATGTATGTATGTACGTACGCAGCCTCTGTAGGGTCACCAAGGCACTCCTGCCGCTGCTTTGCATGGAACCACCTTCTCCTCCAGCCTGCCTCTGTCCACACCTGCCTATCTGCTCTTCCAAGGAAAAAATAGACCTCCAAGTAGTACCGTGAAAATACTTACTTGGTAAAAACCTTATCGTCTTTTCCCCCTTGCCTTTCAGAGAGCCTCCGTTTTTCTTCTTCCTTCACTACCCTCTCATCCTGGCCTTTTTCATAGAGGCTGCAACCTTCACGTCACCTCCCAAGGCTTCTCCTAAAACATCCAAGCTTTTGTTTTACCTTGACCAGAATTCATTCAAAAAAGAAAAATTAAAAAAAAATTATCCAACACTTGCTATCTATTCTGCTTCCTTCCAGTTCCAAGGTACTGTGACTCAAACTACATTCTGCAACCAGATCATCTAATTTGATAACCTAAATTTCTATTTTTTTAAAGTTACATTATACTTCACTCTTTCTGTTTCTGTCAGTAATCCCATTAGAGCCCCTCTAGATTTAATTTTCTACCCCCTTAAGTGTGTCTTTTTCCACGCTAGACATTAGTACAGGAATGTCTCCAAGTTCATAGTGTGCCAAGGTTTTCAACTGTCTCTCAGTCAATCAGAACAGGACACAGAGCTTCCTCCATGAAGCTCTCGCACACTAGCCTGTTAACCAGATACGCTTTCATGTGTACTTTACTAGGAAAAAAGGTTAAAACCAAGGCAAGCAAAATAAAGCAAACAAAGTCAGCCTTGGATCTCTGTGCACACTGTATTACCTGCTACACTTTATGAATCTCAAATCTACCCACGACAAACACTTCCCTGCAGACAGAGCATCACACTGAACAAGGCAGGCTCACTCCTGTTGTTAGCCCTCAGTACACGTCCAATTATTTTCAACTTTTCCACTGCTGGGGCTTTGTCCATCACTACTCCTTATGACAGAAGTTGCCTATTAGCTTTCAAAGTATACCAGCATTTTTGTCTTTTAAATTATTACTTTCTGTAAGCCTTTAATCATTTTTCTTACATTGAACTTATTGAAAGCCAGGGACCATGATCTGCAATAAGCACATTTAAATGGCTTGCAGCAACAGCTGAGCACTTCTGCAGTGAAACCTCAAGTATATGATAATACATGTCATGTTAGAAATGAAAATTTATAGAAAATCATGTAAATCTTTTTTGCAAAAACTTTAATTTTTGACACTCTTCTGCTGCAGAATATTGCCCCACTTTGATCATTTCCACTAGTGCTGTTTTCCAACATCAACGCAGTGATGCACGATTTACCAGAACATTTACAGATCCTTCCCTTCCCTGGTCTAAGATTTGGTTGTTACTTATTGATTGCAGTCGTTATGCCAATTGAAGTCATTTTAGGTGCATGAGAGTTTGCGAGATTTACTTCAGATACACAACGTGGGAGCTTGACTTCAATAGCTTTGGCTGCGTTAAAATTTTTCATCCATCGTGGTTGGGAAAAAGCACACTTGTGATCAGTCTATTTGAAAGTTGACCAATTTCATATTTTTTGGTTTTGTAAAAACAAACATTTCCTAATGTGTACCCAGCAATTGCTCAATGCCATTGTGTTCAAGAACCCTTGAAAGGTTTCACTTCTGATAATTCCTCAGAAGAGGATAGAGATATATCTGCAAGCCTACTCTTCACCATTAAGAGAGCCTGCTGCACTGATGGGCTTTGATTTTTTTATTCTTCAGTATAAAACATCAGAACAATGTATTCCGGAAGAGATTAATAAACACACTAGAAACATGCTAGAAAAACCTCAGGAAAAATAGGAAAGTGGCCCATTGGACACATACCCTTTACTTACAGTTTTCATGCCTTCCAAAATTTGAGAGATGAAAACCCATCCTTATTCTAAGTGAGCTACCATTTGACATGAACTTAGGTCATTGGCTCTAAGTCTTTCAGGACTGTGCTTTCCCTGACATCCACAGGACCAACAGGATTTACAAAAAGATCCTGAGCCATCCAAAGAAAGAAAGAAAAAAAAAAAAACCAAAAACCAAGTTACAGTCCAGAAGCACAGAAGGTTTCCAGAAACCTTTTTAAAGCAAAGGTCTGGACATGCATTCATAACAGTTAATGTTTTTGTCAGTATAAACCAGTTCTTCCTACTGATGGAGAGATCTTAAGACTATTAACAGTACCACTATTGCTTACTAATTTTTGGAGGAGCACTTAATCTTGATCAGCTGCCATTTCTCTGATGAAATTCAACCTCTTTTGCATACTAGAAGACACTAAGATGCGACAGGCAAACATTTCAGTGAAAATTTCACTGCTGACCTCGGCACTGTCACACCCTCAGCACACGCCAAGGTGGAAAATGTATGTACAAACAGGAAGCACCCAGTAACTCTTTCTAGGAATAGCTTAACTAAACATCATCACCTGTATGTTCATAACTTAACGACACATGGAACGGTTATATTGCCGATGTATTGTATGTATATGTTTCAGGAAGTCTTTGACTTCAGCCTTCCCAATGCATGCCTCCAGTCCCACTGTAATTCCAAAGAACTAAGCATCTGCTTCTAATTAGCCATCTCCACAAGCATTCATACAATTTGCAAGTTTGCTTTGGGTAGGATTTTTCAAGCTCTTCCTGACCTATGCTTATGTTGCATTCATGCCTGACTATTCCTGCCTATTTTTTATTCTTCCTTTTGGATTTAACCACTGAAATAGGTACTATTCACAAGTCAGAATTACAATGGAATTGCTATCTTTAACTAACAAAAATCTTCCACGAGTCAGCCCAAACTATCTAATGTTCTATTTGGCTGGAAACACTTTTATTAAGTCTGTTATTTAGGTACTAGTGAGAATTTAACTTTGTATTTTATACTCCAAAGCCTTTTCTGGAGCCTGTCATTTAACCAAAATCTCCCTGACACTTGTGTACCATTCCATTGTTCTCCCCAGTCTACCTCATAAAGACTTGCAAGGTGCACGCATTTGTTTTATAAACCATCTCAGCTCTCCATCCTCTGGCAGAACTAAGTACAAAGGGATTTGGTAGAATGTCATTTTGTGAAATGATACTTTGCATATTTATTCAGAGAAACCCTACACTTGGGGAAAATGCAAGGCCTGGCTTTCTTAACAAGGAGATAATAAAGAAAAATGGTTTCATTTACTTGAAGTACATTTGCACTGCAAAGGAAAGGTATGATGATAAATCGTACTAACTCATCCAAGCTACCCAGTTCAGGGACTACAGCTGGTGCAGCTATGACAGAGCACTTTTTGGTCAAGATTCATGAGTATTTAGGCAGAATGGGATAAGTTATTTTGATTGTCTCTGGTACTTGCAGAAATCCTTCAGATGATGTTGATGACACTGGATTAAGCCTTCCAGAAAATAAATCCAACTTAGGCCAAATACATTACAACAGCAAAATTTCCCCCCCCCCCCCCCCCCATAAATGAAAGAAACAGATGTACCACTAAAATGATGCACAATAAATGGTGATGAAGAACAACAGCAGTTCCTGCTTTTAAAAACATCTATCACTAGCAATTTTAATTACAGTCAACAGTGCAGTAGGTGATTTGGCTCAGCATCCTTGAATTTATAAAGTGGGTTTTTTCTAATGCCTGATTAGAAGCTGTAGTCACCACCACAATCAGGCCTAAGTAGAATTAGCTGTCATTAACGTCATTAGCTTCTGGGGTTGAAGTCCTGAAATGAAATATGATGGATATACATCCACTCAAATGGCAGCTTACTTGACTGAACCAATGTCAGACAGCATCGCCACCTTGCAGTTTTTAGCAGTATGTTTCTTGGACCACCAAATGGTTGTGGGTCTAATGAATCTAATTTGGGGTTGGTTTTTTTTTTTATGACTGCCATCTTTTAGTAAAACTTTTGTATTTTATTTCAAATAGACCTGAATATGGTGCCATAGGCTTGCTTGCTTGCTTTTCTAAGAGAACAGGGAGCTGCATTTTCTGAACTGGCGAATTATGAACATTCAGATATTAATATTGCATCAAAAATCCAGCTTATATGCCACACTCCTCACCTCTGTGCCAGGGCAATGGAGGAAAATATGAGTTAGTGAGATAACCAAATGAAAATCTTCACATATCTGCTGTTTCAGTTACGTCTGGATACGACTTTGCTTCTATATAATGCAACTCACCAGCTCTGGTAGTCAAAGACCCTTAGTAATTTTGCAGATGATTAAAAAGGGGTGAAATAATGAAGACACGTGAGAATATAGAACAAAAGGGAGACGGAGAGGGATTAGGAAAATGGTTAATAAATGTCCTATGGAATTTAAACATTATGAAACACACTTTGAGGGATCAAAGAAGGGAAGTACGTAAACACTTAAAGGAGCAAAGCTACAGACAACAAACATAATAACTCAAGATTGCAGTAAGTAATAATATAATGTTTGGAACACTGTGTTTCTCTGTTAAAGAAAGAAAATATGGCACCACAGTAAGTAAGCAGGGGAATTAGAATGCAAGGAAGACATTAGTTCAGCAGAAAGCAAGAAAAAATGACAGTTTGATGACTTACATTTGTCTTGAGCTTGTCCTTGTCACCAAACTTAGCCTTGGTGTATTTGAGAATGGAAGAATAGATAAGAAAAGGTCAAACAGGAATGCCTGCACGTAACAGACATATGAAGAAATGCTTTCCACCATTGTGTATTTTGCTTTGAAAAATGAATTTTGATCTGCAGTGATCCAGTTGGAAAAGATGCTCACACAAGGACTTAGAAAAGACATAAATGAGAACTGAATAGAAGTTGGAGACTGAAGAACGACAGCAAAAACATTTTAGTAATCTAGATTGATTAATGGCAACATTTCCTTCTTCTGCAGAGGCAAGCAGGTACAAAGCTTTCTGTATCACGCAAACACAAAGAAGGTCAGCTTCAGAGATGTGACGACAAGGGGCACATTTTGGTTACAATGTGCCAAAGCACAAAGAAGCACATTTACAAGGGTGCTCAGAGATGAATCCAGGGCAGGCGAAAATAAAGAGCACGGAGAGGTCATATTGAAACAGCATCATCTGCTTATGAACTAGGAGAATCAATCCCCATCACTACTACGCTAGCAAAATTTCCTGCACAAAGCCTGACGGTCTATGCTTGACTCAGGGAGGGATGCATTCCACAACAAGGAATACCAACAAGTAATAAATATAGAAACTTTTTGGGCTTATGCTTTCTCACTTTTCATATAGGCTCTGACACACTTGCAGTTTTCCTCTTTTTCACACAAGCAGGAGAAAGAACGGCACTGTGTTTATGGAAGCGCAGAGTCAGGATCAGATGTTCAAGGAGGACACATTAGTGGATAATTCTGCTGCAACGCTGTCTAAGTCTTCTCGACTGAGATCATCATCCAAGGTTTCTGTCCAAACTATGTCATTAGGTATGAAGAAAAAACATTGTCTCATGCCTGCTCCTCCTCTGGAAGGGCAGGGTTATGTGGAATAGACGTAGGTCAAGGTTTAAGTCATAAAGATCTAATACAGCCACTATATGTCAGAGAAAGTTCAGAAAGGTATGACAACTCTTAAAAACCAGTAATACACTGATTTATTTCCTTAGAAAAAGAAAATATTTGCAATGTAGCATATTCTACATTCCAATGTGAACAGAACAAATAATAATTTTTAATAAGACCACTAGTAAAGTAAATGCTGAAGCTAACTGCAGGCTACAGAAATGTGTGTTCTTGGCTCATAGCTTTAACTTAGGTAGTCAACTTTTAGAAAAGGCATAACAGGGCAAAATGAAAAATTCATTTACCTATAACTATCCCAAATTAAAAAATTCTTCCTCTTTGCAGTGACGTCCTATGACAAACCATCAGAAATCATGCTACAATACACAACTTTTTACCATAGTTTCTTTACCAAAACTACTAACTCTATTGTTACACGTGTTTTCATCTGTGCTATGAACAAATCTCTAAATCGTAACTGACAGATATCACTAGGAGTTGATAAGCAAGCCAGCTTTGAAAAAATAAGGCTGCAAAACTGTTTACTTGAATGTAGTTTGTATAGCTGAGAACAGTTTTTCAGATTAAAGAAATGAATATTTCATCAGAATACAATACTGAAGTACCAGTCATATTACTTCAGTTATATTACTCAAATTACACTGGTTTTATACTGTACAGGCCTTAAAAAATAACGTGACATCATCATACTGGAATAATATTAAAAAGCCTCTCAGGTAAGGCTGTAAATTTTGCAGCTAACTACTGATCATTGCTGTTTCTTTATATGTAGCTATGACATAATATGTCATTTCTGTATAACGTATGTGGCTCCAAGTGACTGGTAGCAAAGCAGGGAAAACATATTTAATGAGCTGGCAAACAAGGCTTATGGAAGTGTGCTCCTTCTGCTTATTTATCAGAACTACTTTCCAATATATTTACCCTGATCCCAAATAGATATTATGCGGTAATGAAATACTTTTTTTTAAACCTAGTTATGTATTATGATGCCCATCTGATACACAGGAAAAATTATGCTCTAAATTTTAATTTCTTTGCTTTATATTAGTTATGTAAATATAAAAAGCAATGTTCAAAATAATTTTTTAATTTGCTATTTGAAAAATGGACTGATTTCAAGTGAAAAAGCAGATACAAATTTAATGCTATAGTTTGGTTTTTGCATAGACAAATTAAGGCAATGTTTAAAAAACCAAATGGGATGTACAGAAGCATCTCAAAATTATCTGATGAAAAATGCCAAGTGACAGGGACCTTGCGAGCATCATGCAGTGCTAAAATACAGCATCATGCGTTCTTTTCCTTACCGTTAAATTGCTAGGAAAAAAAATCTGCTAGTGACAAGTCACTATCTGCCAGACAACACTTCATACATATTTAGGCATCACGGAGGGTACCTCCAGCATGAAAACCTGTGAATAAGCAATTTCTAATTTCAGCAGAATTTGACTCCACTTCTAATGATGGACAGAGTCACTGCAGTCTGTGGGAAAAAAAAAAGGAAAAAAAAAAGAAAAAAAAAAACAACCCACCCAAAAAGACCCTGTTGCAACTACTATTTTCCATTGCTGCAATTGCTGTGAATCCCATAAGTCCTAACAGAGATTGCACCTTCATAGCACATGCAGACTGTCCTTATAGAGCAAATACAAGCCCTCCCAAAGAGCCTACAAACTGTGAACAAGATGTCAGGGAACAGGCCAACGAAAGGAAGTAAAGTAGAAGGACAACGATGATTTTGCACAGAGCCCAATGGCCACAGCCCACCAGCTCTATGGGCTTTGTTAGGAATTTGTACATGCCATCAACTTTTACTACGAATTTCCATTACAAGAACCTGCTATTCAAATAATGACAAGCATCTTACACACTTGACTCTGGACAGCCAAGATTCACATGCAAATAAGAATTCCTCTAGTCTACTTTTACCATTTTTTTCTTTTTTCAAACAAAATGAAGATTTTTTCCCAGTACAATTTCCTCTGTACAGAAACATCAAACATTCTCTTCCCCTGCACTTTATGGCATAGACTTTCCAGCAACGCCTAGTTTTTTACGAGCTGCCTCAAATAACTAGTGTGGTCCACTGTCTGACAGATTTGTACTGTCCTTTCCTAATGAGACAGTTCCCCAATTATCGAGCCAACAGGCAACATTTCCAGAAAGTTTCATCCTTTTAAGCACAGGATTCTCACAGGGTGATTGGTGCATTATCACATATACAAACTTGCAGAATTTATGCCTGAACAAGCCATTTCCATTTTTTATTCCACCAGTCCCGTTTTTTTTAAGTGTACAGTCAGTGTTTCACTAAACCCAACTGAAATAACTAACCTTTCTCCCTCTTCCCATCACAAAATCACCATGTTGCAGAACAGCTACAACAGTAACATCACGGAACAGCAAAACAGAGAAGTGAGACTCCATAGTAATGCAACCTGTTTGTCAAAGCACCACTGTTATTTCTTTACACTATGTAGACAGCTGTTCGTGGTCAGGCAGAAGATGAACCAGATAGGTGGAAGGACTATAGGGGCTTTTCTCCTCTGTCAAGGCCACTTGGTGCAGTATCTAAGCTGTACCCGTCCCTGTCTGTACTCAAAACACTCCCAAACACCCAGGATTTGGGGGGGGGGGGGGTGTGGGGGTGTAGTGGGGGGCGGAGAGAAAAAAGGGGCTATTGCTATTCAGGAGTCACCATATCATACTTAAAAAAGGAAGAATCACATCAGGTCACACCATCATCACTGTTACCACAAATAATTTCTACATGGTATGTTGTTATGAAACTTACTCGCTGCTGATTGATGTATCCCTCTAAGCTGCTCCTGCCACTCTTCACCATAGAAAACAAACACTGTAATACACTTCAAGCATCAAATAAACCAAATCCGCTTTCTCCTAGGAAATATATAGTGAATATATAACCGTACAGTGGCAGAAACAAAATTTAAATGGATTTTCAAAAAAACCCACAGAAGTGTACACAAGTCTCAGAATGCTATTGCATGTGTTACACGTGAACCCTAAGCTGGTTATCTTCTCCGTGTCTGTACAAAACCCTCCGTGGTGAGAAGGTAGGGTAGCCAGGTAGCAGGAGAAATAGAAGTCAGAGGCATTTATCTCAACAGGAAAACCATCCCCAGTGGCACACTGGCAAGGTGGAAAAAACAAATTGGCAAGGGGGGGGGGGAGTAAAAAAAAAAAAAATTGTGCAACTGTGTGATCGAAAAAATAAAACCACAACAGCATTAAACCAATTTTTTTTAAAGGAATTCTGTTTGCAACATGAGACAATCTGTTTGCCTCTGCACTGTAGAGCCAGCTCCCACAGTGACTAGGCTACCTGCCAATTTCCCCAAGGCTGCGACAGCCTTGCTGCCGGAGCTCACCCGCTTGGCTCTTGCAGCCTTTGGGCTTTTGGCAGTGCTTAATGCATTAGGAACCTGGGTTTCAACAATTGCTAGTGATGGTTCCACATACAAATACTGCTGGAGCCATAACTTTCCTAAACAATTTTCCCTACACTTTATCATCCTTCCAACTAGGAAATTCCTCATGATCACTAACTGAAAACTCCATTCCTATAAATTCAGACTGTTACTTCTTGTCCTGTCCTCAGACAGACAACAATTTATTAACTTTTACTCTTCAATAGCCTTTTATGCATTTTTTTTTTTTTCTCTATCTTCCTCTCCTCACCATTAGTCTTCTATTCTCTGGACTTTTCTTTCACTTTTTCATTCACTCTACTCTTGGTGCTGTTTCTAACTCCATAACCATCCCTGGCTGAAACACTGTCTTCCAGTTCCCCACTCTGGACACAGCAGTCCAGCTAACTCTTCTGTAGTGCTATAGGTAACTTCACAGAACCTTCCTGCTTAATTGTCACTCTACAGCTGCTCCTTTCCTGGTTTTCCCCACAACAGGGTGATGTTGCCAACTGCCAGTGCATGATCCACTACAAACTCCAGCTTATTCTCCGAGGAACCTCTGCCTAGGGCTACAACGATTCCTCAACCTTTCTCGGTTGAATGAGCATCTCTGTTTAGGTGTAACGATTTACACTTGACCTTGCTGAATACATCTCATTTAATGAAAACCTTATTGAAGAAATAGGATTGCAATTCAATCTGCCAAGATCATTTTGGAAGAAATGGTTGGGAGCACATGCAACACAAAGCAGCAGGTTCACCTTGGGTTAACAAAAGCATGGCCAGCTATAGCAATGCCTGTAACTAAAAGGAAAGATCACAAACCCCTCATATGATGCAGATGTAAAAAGCCAATGTGGTAATTAAGCAAACTTAAAAGCTTAACGTAGTTGATTAATTTTTAAAGATATTATCTGGAAAATATCTAAGAGAAGAAGAAAGTTAGTAAGAAAAAAAAAAAAGAGGAAGACTAAGCTGGGGAGAAAACTGAGTTTGAAAATGTAGGATCAGTCATATCATAGCTTACAAGTTAAGTGTTTCAAAGAAACAAATTAAGTGGATTTATGACGCTGTGGAAATTTCCTTCCAAAGCAACTCTTATGATTGATGGATATGAATCTGTATCAGAAAACCAGATGATAGAATAAAGTCAAGCTTTAGGAATTTCAGACTTATAGCTCATTGCTATGGCAACATTCTCAGCAAGAAATAAATTTCCTTACAAATAACAACAAAAAAATTGCTTTACTTTTTCCTAAAACATAACTCTGCATCATGAGAGAACAAGGCAGGTAAAGGCAAGACTGTAAAACAATCTGTTAGACCGATACGTTACAGCACACCATTCTAAGTGCCTTTCTACAATTCGAGTAAAGTTCCTCTTTCATGAATTTTATAATTTAGAACAGGAGGAGCTAAGAACACTCTGGGTTTCAAATTGATATTAAAAATTTAAGTCTATGAGTTACAATTGAAGATTAAGGCATCACACAGACTAAATATGTCTCCACTCAAACGAAGCTCAAAGAAACAGTGCAGCCTGTAAGCAGTACAACTTCCTTTTAAGGGTGAATATAAATACCAAGGATATCAGTGCATAGCTGCAAAGTCTATTTTTAAAATCCCCAATTACAGGTGAGGACAAATATTTAAGACAATTAAAAAGACAATTTGGTTATTTCTTAAATGTTATAAAATGGATAAGTGGCAGGTACCTTTCTTGATGTATTTTTATGTGCTGCTCTGAATAATTATTAAGTTGTGTTTCTGTACAAATGAGTTAATTAGTATTGGCATTAACATTGCCAATACCCAGACAACAAATGTAATTGAAGTAAATGACCCTTGTTTGTAAAAAAACACCTACAAAAAGGATATCAGTCAAAACTCCCAGTAGATTAACTTAATATTTATATGAAAGGAATATCTAACAAAGCTTCAAATAATACTTTAATTTAAAAGCACTGCATATGCACAGCTAGTAATATGCATTGTGGACACTGATTTAGGACCCCAGAAATGGAGGTACAATGTGGATGTCAAAAAGCATGTCCTGATCTTATTTAGCATACTTTTGTAATAGCCCTAGCCAAAATGCAGCATAAATTGTGTGCACAGGAGGAACCCACTTTATCCAGAGTCTAAAGAGACAACTTTCTCTCCCAGAAATATCCCATCATTACAGGTCACTAGCCATTCCACCGCCAAGTGAGGGCTTTTCCATTCAACCTGAAGATGAGCAAGTCAGCCCTTGAATAGGTCCTCTTACTTCCCAGGTATTTCTAGATGGCCTTTTGCCTTTATGTACTTTAGACAGAAGGAGCAGGGTGGTTGTGCTGAGAAATAAAGCCCAGCTAATTGGCTTTCCCTGGAGCAGGACTACCTTTTGCATTCATAGCACAAACATCCAGGCAGAAAGACACACTGATACTTTTGGCGTGTTTTTTTTCTATGCAACAGCAAGCTCATCTAGTAAGGCTCTAGAACAGCCTGAACTCTTCCCTACCTGACTCTAGGGAACTGAAAGAAAAATTTCTGTATTTTGTATTTAACCCTGTTAATATATATGTTGGTGATAAGCAGGCCTCCTTCTGCAACTCACAAAGCTGCATTCTTTGAGGATTTCCTGCCGGCGGGGGGGCGGGGGGGGGGGGGGCGGGGGGGGAGCTGGCTGTGCCCCTCTGGGCGGGGGGGGGAGACGAAATGCTGACTGGCCCCAGCATAGCCAGCTGGCAACTTTTTACAGTGGGAAAG
>JAVJGG010000082.1:16836813-16862664 GCA_035590195.1 Aviceda cuculoides | reverse complement strand
AAAGGTCGCTTTAAGTTCTAAGTGATGTGCCGAGCATTAAAAGGGAAAAAAAAAAAAAAAAAATCAAATAACAACTACATTGGGTACCACCTCTTTCGTGACTGGATAACAGCAAAAAAAGGGCTCACTGGACACCATTTTGAGAAGCACAGAGAGGATTTCTTTAGCAGAAAAAGTGTAAAGAGCACAGTCTACACCAACAAGAAAGAAACAGTATTCATCAGGTTTGACTCCAAAGGGCACATCTAACTGGGGTTCAAAGTCCTACACTTGTCTTGCTCCTCTTCTCAAAAAGCTTTATTTTCCATTTGCGACTTTTCCATGTTAATAGCTTCCCTTACTGAATATTTCACCCTGATATAATACCATTGGTTCAGCTAACATTTTTTAGATTAAGAGTGTGTGTGTGTTCTAAGTTGCCAAACATATGTACTATCACATAGCCAGCCAAAATGACTCAAAAGGTGTGAAGCTAGGCCCAGGTGATAACTTCCTTCTTGGTTAAACATATAGGGAACTAACCTATGGATATCTAAAGACTTCAGCTGCGACGGTTTGAGCTACAGAATCAAAGCTCCAGAGCTGGAGAGGGAACAGCTTCTTTGCTCTGTGGACTTTCAAAATCTGGCCTTTTGAGGTACAAAAATGTAACATGTATTTCAAGCAATCAAAGAACCTTTATAATTCAATGGAATATCATATAACAGGCTATTTTATGATTGATTTTGGTGAGAGGGTGCTATAAAGAGTGCCACTTGACCAATACCTTTATTTTTACAAAGAAACATTAACCGACAGAATAAGCAACAAATTAATCACTTCTTAGCTATTCAGGAGACAATATTGCATGCAGTTATTCTCCTGACCAGTAGCTTCTTAAGTCTTTTTTAATAAATAATACAGTATAAGAATGACCCAGGGGAACAGCTCCCTCCCTTTCTTAATGAGACAGTTGCTTGTACCCCTACTGCCGGGCCAACTTTCCCTAACTCTTAAAATAAGCATATCCCTTTCCTCTAGCAACTATTTTGGCCAAATAACATATTATTTCTTGCTTTTTTGCATCACATGCAGCAAGAAATCCTTCTGGAAGGCTACTATTATAATTATTCTACAGCAAGGAAACCAAGATCCAAATTAGAAAAAATCATGTGTTTTCATACAGTACTTACAATTGATCTGATGTTGTTTTCTTTTGCCAGTTTCAGAGAGGATTTATAGCAATTTGCCAAGTTTTCTTTATGAGTGTCGGTGAGATGGCCTCTTGCAATTGGCCCAACGGTATGGATCACATCTGCAGGAAATAAAAAATAAGAGAAAAAAAAGAATATCAGAGATCCTATAGTGGTTTTTTTACTTGTGTCATGGCTCTGCAGAACTACTACATTGCACTGATATTGTACCTAGACACAAAGGTAGGAATAATATTGTAAGAAAATGTTTATAACTGGAAATCACATAATAAGCTACATCTGTGAGAATTTAAAATGAAAAATAGTAAACGCTAAATTTCAAAGTATTTGGACTAAAGGAAAAAAAATGAAAAAGATGCAATAAATGCTTAGTTATACATGTACTGCAACCCACATGCAGGATAAATTAAATATTTTCATAAATATCCTGAATCTTTAGGGCTGCACAACTGTAAATGTTGTACAACTTTGAAACAGTTGTTCTCACCCCTTGGAGATTCACTCACTAGGAAAGTTCACTACATAAAACCTCAGCACATTGATGGCGATACACAGATCATCTTTTTTTTGTCTAATGCTTCAAGTTTTTTCTCAGCAACTATTTTAAGAGAAGAAAAGTTGTGACCTATGAATGTGTTGATTATTCAAAGAATGTGCTTTCCTCTCACATCAGACCAGGTGGAGACACCATGCAATAAAACAAAATATTCTGTTTGAAGAAACTTATAATGAACAAAAAGAGAAAGTACAGCCAAGGAATATCTTAGGTATGATGCCTCTGGACACAGCAAAATCAGATGCTCCAATCAATCAAAGTCTCTAAAGTGCTCTAAAACTTGAAAACAAATCTACAAACTAAAAGGTGTTATGATTTTTATTTTTTACCCTCCCCCCCCATTTGACTAGTAGGAACCACATTTACTTTCCAAACATCATTCTTCTATAGCACATGTGAACACAACAGAATGAGTTATGGTGGCAGGTACACTTTTTTTTCCTCCTTCCTTCCCATCCCCTACAATATACAGCAGCAGCAATAAACAGTGGCACTATCTTCTGCAAAGTTGCCACAAACAGGGATTAGGCCGATGCTTTCAATTGCAGTACCACTGGTCCCACCGGTTAGGTTGTGCTTCCATCCCATGCGGGACGGATTTCCACGCGACATCTGCTGTTGTAACACTCCAGAATATTTTAATTTACTCAAAAATCCTACAGAATTCACAGCATTATTCTTTGTCCAAGCTGCCTTTGATTATTGCCCTCCAATCTATACCAAAGCATAAGTGAAAATGGACAAACTAACATTAAAATATATGCTGTCCTTTTTTTTTTTTTTAATCCAGACACCAACTGTCAAGCCCTGGTCTCTACTACTTAAAAGGTGACTTATGTGCTAAGGAATAACATTTTGAACATTTCCAAAAGTTTTCTTTACATTAGCCAGAACGTATTGATAATTCATCAAATAAAAGCATGTCAGAGAATCCCAGTGCCCAGGAACACAAAGGAATCTGCTGTGATGGGAAAGTGAAACCCACAAGAGCTAAACTTCCCAACTGCTAGAGAAAACCACCCTACTGAGAAGGAAATAAAAGGTTAACTACTCTTCTTTCCATTTTGATTACAGTAATTTTCTCCAGTTGTGGGAACAAGATGGACAGATTGGATAATTTCTGTTGAATGTCACAGCTGCCAGACAGTGACTCCAGCAAACCCTCCCTACAGCATTTCAGGCAACTGAACCATCAAGTAGGTGTTGAGCCATTACCCACTGATGAGCAGGATGATAGCAGGTGATTGAAACAAGCAGAAGAGCTTCACCCAGGGAGTTCAGAAAAGAGTTATTTTCTTTATACACATTTTAGCTACTATAATAAACTGAGAACTATTAATACCTAGAAAAAAATAAATAGCATAGCTAGTTTAAATTTGCTTCTGCTTGCAGAGATAAGGTTGTGTGAGTACTTCCATTAGGAAAGACCGTAATTTCAGACCACAACTACAGCAGTTTCCTTCAGGTTGAAACTTTCCAAGGAAGGTTTCTATTTGAAAGTGTTGGCACTTGGTTGTTGGCAACTTCAGAGAAAGAAAAAGCTTCTCTTGACTATTTTTTTTTACTTGCTCTTTCCTTTTAAAGAGGTAAGCTGCAATTACTGAGCAAGGGGGAAGGAATATATAAGTGAATCGAACCTTAATCAAGGTCATTCTGCATTTATAGACACTAAGATCGGAGGTACCATGATGCATTTCAAATTCACAACACCTGCCAGCCAAAAAGCAAATAAAGGAATGAGTATAAAACCAACTTAAAAAGAAAATGTAAAAGATGAATAAAAGAATGATAAAAACTTCCTTCTTTCTGCTAAGGCTGAGTTAACTTGCATTTCAAGGTGCAGCTGCTCAAAAGCTGAAGCTTAATGGCTTAAATTATTAATTTATTACTTAACAACAAGAAGGAATTTTGGGGAACAGTCCAGGTACCAAATTCTTGCTTGGGTCTTTCTGTGTAAAACTCCCCTTGGTATAATTTCTAGATGCATTTTACTCATTAAATGTTTAACTCCATTCCTGTAGTTTTCCATTATTAAACACTAATTTTAAAAATTCTCAGTTCAATAAATGAGAAATGTTTTTCTTGTCATCTTTTTTTCAGAACTTCCTGATTTAGCATTTTCATGGTGCCTTGTTAGCAACCCTCTATCGCTGCAGCAGACACTTCACATAAATAGGTAACCTTTAATGCAGTTATTAGCTTTTACGTTTTAATTTTTATAAGCCCATCATAGATGGCTCTTTAGACATGACACTGAAGATGATTATGAATTGGTTTATAAAATATCAAAACTATTGTAATTGTTTACTGTGTATCATTAGCAAAAATGGCTTTTCTTAGGCACGTTATTACTCTGAAACACAAGATAGAGTATGATTTTACTAGTAGAGCAGCATTAATAATATGCCAGTGTTTCACAGTCAGCAGATGAACAGAGAAGTAAATTTAATGTTTTACTTTGTCAATAAAATCAGTGTATCCATACATTGCCTAAACTATACATTATTCTGCTCGAGCTACTCCGCAATACGTTAAAGTTTGCAGGCAGGCAAAACCCTTTGAGATTATACAGACATAAAGCGAACAAACCAGAAAATAGAACAGCTCTCCCCCCAGCCCATGCCATTAATATATGAGGATCAGGCTTCACAGGCTGAAGCAGAGCCATTTATTTTTAATATATCTACGAAGACTGTGTCAATCTTCCAGCTTGTCTGTCATAATAAAGTTTCCTTTCTACTCACATGTTCCCCCCTTGCCCAGCTGCACAGAACCAGAGAAATTTGTACGCTATAGAGCTGGAAGACGGAGAAGGGCGGGTATGCTGGAGCGGGGAGGTCTACAAGAAAATTAAGGGGCAGAACTGCTGCCCTGCTGCTCTGGCCACCAGCTACAGCAGCCAGCCCCAAATGCAAACTTCCAGCACCGCTGGCAAGGACAAACATGGATGTGCAGCCCTACTTATCACCTCCCACACCAGTCCACCCGTGGCCAGAACAAGCCTAGAGAAGCGCATGGCCTTTCTGAAGCAAACATGACTTCCAGGCTGGATTTCAATGATGGTAAAGGACCATCCCAGGACATGTGCAGCAATGAGTTTCACCACAGGAGAAGACAAACCCACTGCAGAGAGCAACACAGGTAGGAGCACCAGTCATGGGGATGAGCATGATGATGGCCTGAAGATACACTGTGCATGCAAAGGCACAACGGCATGAAACAGGAGTGGACTCATCACCTAAAGATTTTTACACTGGGGGAAGTGCTGAAAAACTCTAAAAAGATTTAGTTTGGCTGGAAAAGCCTGGTAGAGATCCCTGCTACTGAACAGCTCCTGTTCCTTCTTGGAACTCCTGCACCCATTTGCTGTCTGAGCATCTTAATGAGGTTAAACAGAAGCAAGGGATATGAACGTTCACCCCAAATGACCCCTAATATGTTTTTTTGTTCTTCAAAACCAGTTAAACAGAGTAAAACTGGAAACGGTCAGCTCTCAGAGAATGCCATACTTGCCATTTGTAGCATTTTAATTTTTATGTCAAATGAAGCTGCCGGCACTGCTTTGAAGCTTCTGATTTACTATGGTCAGTCTTCCAGCCAAGCACATTGATAAGAAACTTCATTAAAAAGAAAGCTGCAATCCACGTGTTCGTAAATCACCTTCTCTGTGTACACAGAGCAGAGATGTTTGCTTACGTTTTTAATAGCACACCAAGATGGAGAGCCCCAGAGGAAGGTATGTTCTCATCTGGGATTCAGGCCACAGCAATGGATCAAACTGCTTTTAATGCTAATGAAGCTGCTTAGTTTTAAAGCAACATTTATAAGGGAAGGAGATATTTTTTCCCTACAGAAATGCTTCCAAAGAGAAGGTAGAGGCGGTCAAAAGAAAGCATCAGCACAGACCTACACTGTATGACTGTGTTTTGGAACTCCTTTAGGGCTGAAGCAAAATTTTATTTTTACATGGGTTTTCTAAGATTTGTGTTGCAACACATGGTTAATCCAAAGAGAGCTTATAGGATCTACGGCTCTCTTTTTGGTCATCTGACTTTCAGGCATTTGGTTAGAAATTCTGGTGGCCAAAGCAAGGCCTGTGGCAATCACATGCAGATTTGTGTGCGTGTGCACCCTCTGGATCATCTGTGCTTGTTTTCATTCAGTGTTTTCTTCTTTTTCCCTGAAGCACTATAATGAAAGCAGACAACTGAATCTCATGTAAACCACAAACTAATCTGGAGGTATAACAGGCACTTGGGCATTTAAAACATCCCTGTTGCTACTTAGCCACCAGTGAAAATAAAGAGAATTCGTGTGTTCAATCAACACTTCAAAAGCACAGCAACTCTCCCCTCAAAGTCCCTCACAGGCCAGTCAAAAATGAAACTGCATCTGCTGTGGCATACCAAATCTATGTGTGAAAAGGCCAATGAGGCTTGTTTTCTCTGGTCTTTTTTATTAAAGAAGTTAGTCCATACATCTTAACGTGCTGTTTGTCACACGTGTTTTTTAACTGCACTGCTACAGAGGAATGGCAGAGCAGCATAGGCAAAGACAAAACACAACTTCCAGCTGCGAAAAGATGAAGAGAAACCACTGCCTCAAAAATCAACCTGGAGGACTGATGTAATTTACTTTTCCTTTGTTCTTCATAAAAGTGATGCCAAATAGCAAAAATATTAGCATAATGAGTTTTTCCAAACAACTCAAGAAGTACAAATAAGTTTCTCTCATTTCTTCCCTTACAGATACAAGTGTGGCGCATTCACACCCTTAATGAACCAGCCGACCACGGCTAGAATCAATTACACATTTCTCTCATTCATCCCATTCACGCATTCATAGCCATAATCGGCCCATCTAGTGAACTGCATAATGAAGCTGTACCCTGTCAATCACAGCAGGAACCGTATGAATTTTAAGACGGAAGCTACCGCACTGCATGTGGCATTGAATAAAACAACAACAAAAAAAAGATGAAAATTCACAGCATTTAGGGCACCATTTGCAAATCTGATCAGTTGATTTACACAATAAACACCCACCATATTGGTGGTGAAAAGTGATAGCTGAGGTTCAACTGATGGGAAGTGGAATCACCTCCAGATATTCCTACATACCGAATATCCCTGTACTTAAGGAATGTGTGTAGCCTAATGCTTTGGTATACAAATTTGCTCAGCTTGTTCATTTTCTGTTTCTAGTTACATGTACATGCACATAAAATGTGCATTTTCAGTGTGTAACAAACAACTGTTAATTTAAGTCCAGCTTAAATGAATCCCCCAGGACCACAGTTAATTTACTAATATGTGTCTCCAAAACTAGATTAGCAGAGTTGAATATTTTAAATGCAAGATGACATCTTTTATAGATCACTCAATGCTATGTGTGACTACGTATGACACAGCTCCTCAGTTCAGAAGTATTTATTTGCTTTATATAGCTATATATTGTATTTATCAGTGGGTAAAGAGACAGTCTCAGTTTTCAGGCTTGAAGCAATAAGCCCTGTTCAATCTGAAGTTTGTACGTTTTATAGCTGCCATCAATGATTAATTGGCTGTTTGGGGCGAACCAAAAAAATGTTTCATTAGCCACAAAAGCTATGATATCTAAAAGTCATTCATGCAAACTATTTAAGCCTTTTTTCACCTAAACAGCATTGTCTGCCCAAGAAAAGGTAAAGAATATGTTTATTGTAACATATTAACCGGCATCCCTCTCTGTGGATTAGGTGTTTATTTTAAGTACGAGACAGCAGAGACAGTCAGAAAACAATATTCCCAAAGGGAGAGGCAAAGGATTTGCCGAGCCCGAGAAATCCTTTGGGGAGCCACAGAAGTCTGTGCTCAATGGCCAGCATTTAGCAGAGGGCGATCACTCGACATCTGTGGGAAGCTAAAAAACACAGAGAGCTTGTTCGCAGTGGTTATATCATTGCTTCAACAGCCAGCCAGAGAATTAAGTCACACAAGTCAAAATGCAAGCCTCTTTGGCACTCGTGCTCATCATAAAATACAAGGCCCAAGTATGCCCAGGTAGTCCCAGAGCCGTTCCCCTCCCATCAATGAACTTACAGCATCATTCTGCCATCAGGGCCTCACCATCAACGTTGGAAACAGAAGTAGGCTCTGTTCAGGCAGCAGAAGCAAGTGGTGCAATTAAGAGACACTATACTATATTCCAAAGTAATAGGTTTTACAAAGCAATTTAGTACTCTGATGACAGATGTCAAAGCAGCGACTAGACAGACGGCCCCACAACTTTGATGGAAATAATTGCCTACATGTACAGCTAAAAGGCAATGGCTCCATTTGGGATATTCATAACATGATGTGATATGAATGAACACGAAATGAACATGACATGACTTAACATGAAATTATGACATCCATGACTTGCTACTTCTGTTTTCTTTTTTAAACCTGACTTGAAGAACTTGCAGCAGAAATTATCAGATGTTATCCTTGTTCCCCTCTATGTAACATCTACCCAAATAAAGACCTTAATATCCCTAGGAAAACCAAACAGATTAAATGAAATTATGTTGCTTCAAGCAGATTTTGTCTTCATCACACTACAACAAACTTCACTTTGCTGTAGCAGCAGAGGAGCTTGACCAAGCACCGTCTTCATTGAGTGGCTCAAAAAGCACGTACCAAGTGACCCCCTTGACCCAAGTAATGCTCTCCACCTTTCTCTGACTATTATTCTTTGCAAGTGGACAAGGCTATAGACAAAGATGCTTTATTCTGTCCTTTGGTTTACGTTTGCTACTTGTAGGAAAGCATGAGCCACAAAGATTCTTTATTTCTCTCTTTATTAAACCACAAAAAATGTTTGGGAGTGAGTTTGGTTTTAATCCATCTAATAATTCAGTCAGAAGGCTTTTCAGCACTCAAAAATAAACTCGTTTGCCCTTAAATTGAGAGTGCTTATTCTTAAGACACTAAGTAAGAGAGAGTTTCAGTCTGCCATTCCACAAAAGTTTTGAACCAAAATACACAGCATGGTGAAGGATATAACACTAGCCACATAAATTCAAGGTATATTTAACCGCACTTGATTCTTGACTCAGAAAGAGAAGCTTGCATATATTCCCCTAAAAATTGTGCAACACAAATCAAGTCATAAAAATATGCCAACACGGTTTAAGTTAACTTCAGTTCTAGTTTTGGAATTGGATTAATTACAGGGGCACAGAAATCAGAAATGAGCTAATGCTCTCAGCTTCTTAAAGCACAGACCCCTCGCCACACTTGGGCTGTTTTCAGCGTCCAGCCCAGTTCCATTAAAGCTGATTTAGCTACCTCTTCTAGTGTATTGCACAGTTAGAGCATAAATATGCCCTTTAGGGGGTGGGGAGGGAAAAACCAACCAAAAGACCCCCAAAACCACAAAACCCCACAAAAAAGCTGCTCAGCCTCACTACAAAACATAGTGCCAGACTAATTTTATCCAGAAAAGATTAACACTCAGAACTGAAATTCTTCTCCTTTCCTCCGAGTGCCAAACAGTGCTACAAAATGCTCTAATAATTTAAGAACAAGCTATAGCAAAAGCCCTTTATTTCCTATTTTAAGGATTTTTCCCGTGCAACTTCCATTTTGATAACATTACTAACATATCTTATTAAACAACCTTTTATTATTTGGTTGACATCATTGTAGGGACACTGAAACAAAGGAAGGCATCCCAAGAGAACTACAGTAAAAGGACTAATACCCTGCCCCCCCCCCCAACCCAACATGTAATGTTTGCCATGGCCACGAGAAATCTTGAACAAAAGCAGGTCCCCAGATCATTTGCAGGGTGAGTGTCAGAACCAGGGTTTGTTGTACCAATACTTCAAGGCTTTCTTTCCCTTCATGAAATTATGGAATCTCTCAAATTATTTGTCCTTCACATGGGATTTACGAATATCAACAATAAAGTTTACAAAGCACTGATCTTCATTTGAAAGGACCAGTGATTATAGCAACACATTTCAGAAAACCAAACTAAACAACCCTTAATCACACATCAGCATCAGTGGCAGAATAACCTCAGGTAAAACAAGAGGAAACTGCCAGCATTGTTTTTATCTGCCTAGTGAAGGGATACAATTTTTTTAATCAGATCACTTCAGGTAAAAAGGTTTCGAAAAACCAGACTGAAAGAATTGTTTCCTTAATAGGAAATTGTATGGGCTTCTTAAAGAGGCTATAAAGTATGACTTAAAGTTGCAAGGAAAATTTTACTATATTCATAGCTTCACTGTGGCGCATCTATTCCTTGATGGTGGCACATTACAAAAAGTTACCGTGCTCTTTTTCCTCATTTACTTTTTCTACACATTTTCTTGAGAATAAGCAAACTTCTCTCTCCTCCAAAAATTGGAGCATATATCTTTTTCATGTGACACTTCTCTAACATATGTAAACTTCACAGTAGAAAATACATGCTTTGCTAAGAATTTTGCTTGTCGTCTTTAAGAAAAAAAGAAAAAGGTGATAAAATTAGAGGCTCTCCATGTATCTCCTAAAGAAACCAGTGGTAGCTAAATCAGCCTAATTAACTTAAAGGTTTGAACACTTAGAACTTAGGAAACCATGCTAGGAAAGTTTAGTATTTCCCTTGCCACAAACACACTGCTCTTGGAACACAGACAAGAGAGCCTTGTGCAACCTGTTGGTACCATTTATCACCTCTCCAAGCGGAGTGGGTGCAGAGGGAGTAGAAAGTTAGAAACAAGAAGACTGAAACCATTAAATATTTTTTTTAAATGCCTGCTCCCAGTTTAAAAAGACAAAGCTGAGGAGATACATGAACCACGCTACAGGACTGCATTTTATACAGTGGACACTGTATTTTCCTCATAAGCAATAAACATAGTGTTTATAGCTCTGAACTTGCAAACGGCTTTCAATCCTGGGAGCAGTCCAACTGAAATCAGTGAGACCATTGCTTAAAGATCCCAAGGATCCAAACACCAGCAAAGGAAATGACAGCACACCTTCTCCAGGGTGAAGGAATGCACCTTTATCGCTTCCATCTTTTAAGGGGCATCACTGAAAAATCTTCACTTTTACTACTTTTTTTATTTTAACAAGAAAAAAATATAGATAATCTCTCCAATTTACTTCACTTTAAGTATTCCTATTCTGTACTTTCAGCAAGTTGTACTTCACAGACCTTTGTCTACAGCCAGTTCTTTTAGAGATGGTTTCCCCTGCTATGCCTATGAGCCCATCACAAAACAATGGAAAGAGGAAAAAATTAAATTTACTGTCGCCACCTCTTGCCCAAACTCACTCATCAAGCACAATCAATAGAAACAGGGACATATGTGGTACCCAAGAATAAGTTAAACTCATTCTTAAAAGCTGACTAGATTTCAAGTTGGCAGTGCCACATTAATTGTTTCATATAAGCGTGATAAGCGAAATAACTGGACAGCTCTTTGAACCATAACATGAGACTTCATGCCTAGAAGAGGAATCTCACTTTCTATCATCAATTCTATTTTAATTTTAAGTGGCTGAAACCACACCAAAGTGCCCTCCTGATATCAACATATTCCAGATACCAACTTGTGGGAACGCAGTACATGCCGAGCATCATGATAAATTCCTTTGACCATCTCCTGCCAGTCTCTTCCCCAGAGATGCTCTCTAGTTTGAAAGGTAGTTTCATCAGCCAGCAACAAGACAAACATTAGCACTTGGAAATCACTGCTCTGCAACTCATCTTAAAAGCAAACCCAGCAGATGATGGGGGCGTGAGCAAGCCTGAACCTAAGGTGGGGGAGGGAAAATGGCAAGACATGTATCTGCATAGACTATACCATACCATAGATGCAGACCAAACTAAAAATAACAGAGAACAACTTCAGTGCCTCAGCCTTGCTACCTGCATGCTTTATTGATAAACAGCTATTACTTCTCCAAGTACTTCAAACAAAATGAGCAAACATGCTATTTTACATTATTAATAAAAACAGCAACTACTTTAGCAGAGCTAAGCAAACGTAAGGCTTGCATTGCGACTGAGAGCAGACCCTTTGCCCAGGTGAGCAAGGGTACAGTTGAGGTACGGTTGCCCTAACAGCACTCTGTTCCGGGCACACTCAGCCGACCAGAGCCTTTGCCCAATGCAAACAGGACACAGCCCATGGCTTCCAGCTGTCTTGCTCAGTCTTGGGACTCCTTAAATTTGAGCCCAAGCTTACCATTTGCACTTCAGTCCATACCTCCACAGATGGGGCGGCAGGATCTGCCTTAGGCAGATGAAGGGAAAAAGAAACCGTTGTTCTGGCTGATACGGCTGCAGCCGAACATGGTGCTCTCTCCTTAATCCTGGCCCTGCTTTCATCAGTTTCCTTTCAGAAACCTCCACAGAACCAAGCTTTCACAGAAACATTGCATTGAAATCTTCCAGTCTCTACTCCCTTCCAACTCAGAAAGATACATGCAACAAAGCTCTGACAAGAAAACACCACCCATCTTTTTACTCCATTTACCGTCTGGATTGCGTTCATGTCGCAACACATAACTTAGCAGTATTTCACATTAAGGCATATACACCCTCTCACGGGCTGTGACCAGCTCGGCCAGGCTATCGGCCCTCGCCTGCTTACGTTGCACCTTCGCTCACCAGCGACACGGGTAAGCACCACTGAGGTGGAAAGGAGCTAAGAGTCTCCAGCAAATGGGCTCAGAAGCCCTGGCAGATAGAAAAGCTAAGCAGAGAAATGAAATGCATCCAACGAGGATATGTCATGAAAACTGTGGTATGGTATTCCGTACAATATGTAACGCTCATGTGGATCCAAGTGAAAAACAAGCTTTGACAAACATCTTCAGAGCGTTTTGCATCAGTGGAAGCTGTACACAGTTGAATTTGCAGCAGGAGCAAATGTACCAAAATAAGCAGGGAAACTATTTTTCTTATTTTTTGTCAAGATAAAATAAATGTATTGCAAAGGAAACGGCTCGCAACTTGCAGAGGCTTATGCCTCTAACACTGCTAATGTTCTCCATGTCAATGTTGCTAGGAAGAACCCTTGGAAAAACACTGGTGTCATACCTTGGTTCAGCTCAATTGAGAAAATATACATAAACAACCTTCTGGAAAGTCATGTAATGCCCTAAAAGAGCTGCTGAAGGACAGTCTTGAACTTAGCCTTGCTGTAGAAGAAACACAGACGTAAGTACAGTCAACTTACACTAAGTAACATCATAGCATCCCACTAGCCTGTCACAAGCATTTCATGGTAATCACAAGTAGGGAGTTTCAAACTCAAGTCTCTTAGGCTGTCATGGTTTAGAAACATGCAACCAGAAAGAGGGGGGCTAGAAATGGTAGCAATAATTTGTAAACACAGTAATGCCTTTGGAAAAAAAAGCTAATGTGGCAATGGCAAAGCTTGCAAGGGTGACAAGTGTCAGAACAACACGTCATTTCCAAACACAAGGCTGTGCTTTGCTAAGGGGAACTGCTCAATTTCTGGGCAACTGTACTGAGAAAAATATTTGTAAATTTTATTGCACATGTTATTGAAGCAAAATGGTTATTTTGCCACCCGCAGTGCCCACAAGCTCAATGCATCATTTCTCCAGGAAAAGAGGAAATGTCTGCAAACTCACATTATCCACTTTAACGCCAGCCTGAGGATTAGGTGGAATTTTTAGAAGCCTGTGTGCAAAGTTGTACTTCACAGCGCCATCTCCCCTTGCGTGGGTTGTCAGAAAGACATACTGATATTTTCACAGTGAAAGCAATTGCTTCAAGAATAATGTCAGCTCTTATTGTTTACAAAAAGCCAGAAATCAGAGCACACGAAGCAGCAAACAATTTGGCTGACCTTGCCAGCTGAGCAATATACAGTCAAGCAAGCAAAAACATGTTAGGCAAGACAGCAATAATGAAAACAAAACATACACATGTGCTTTTACATGTTTACCGCTGCAAGTTTTTGTTTTTTTTTTTTTTTTTTTTAAGGCAAGCCAAATGCTTGATACCAATCATGGCAAACATCCTGACCTTATGCACATGAAGGTTTTTATTGTAGTTCCCATGTCTGAAAGCAACCGACTGGAAAAAAGCTAAATCCAATTGCTTCACTATTGCCATTTCCCCAGTAAAGTGCTCAAACATGCCTGGGCTGTGGTATGACTCAGAAGATCCCTTTGCAGCAATGGCTATTAGTGCTTTGAGAAGTCTGTAGGTACTCCTGGTCCTGCAGCAGCAGATGGAAGAGGCGAAGGATGAGGAATCTAGGATGATGATCTACGCTCACACTAGTTTTAGAAAAAGGCAAAGCTTTAGCATAAGCACAAACGCATCTTTCCATTTTTAGGAAAACTCAAGAGGAAACTTTTCAGAAATAATAATTTAGCCCATGTTAGTGTTGATAGTGTTAATGTTTTATAATTTGAATATTTGTAATACTCTGGCTTAGTAGAAACTTCATCCATCAGAGAAGCTAGGATTTTTCTGCACGTTTGCAGTAAAATCTATTAAAAATTACCAATCCAGAACCTTGCAACTTTTAGTTACAAGACTGTGGTTTCCTCTATAGCTGTCTTCAGCTACCTTCAAGATAACTTTTTCTAAACTGATACCCTTGCTTTAGGGGGAAAAAAAAGCAAATGCAAAAAAAAGGACACCCAACAAAACCCATCCCCCTTCCTGATCTCCCACAGAATGAAATTCTAATATATCTGAGTGCTCCTTTTCTCCTGCTTCTCAACCAATAAAGTTTTTGTTGGGAACTTCACCTCATTACAGAGTCCTCATCATCTAAATAACATTCAGCAATAACAAAGAACTCTGCCATAAAGCTTTTGATAGATGTTTTGCAGCCAACATATTAAGGTCAAGAATTATATGAAAAATTTGGAAAAGTAAAAAATAGGACTGACTATCACTTAGGAGAGAAATTACAAATGCAAATTCAGAGGAAGACAGTACCCTTTTCTTCATTGAGACAAATTTTTAAACTAGTTTCTGGAAAAGGGACCCATATAATAAACTTCCATTTTTAATAGTAACATTAGGTAAGGAAGGAAAATAACAACAGGCCAGGTACCACGTCAGTCCTGATATACTACTACACTTCTTTATGAGCACATTACAATTCAGAGAGCTAATAATAAAAAGAAGTGATGCTGAGATGATGAATTGATGCTATGCAATTAGACCTATTAGAATTCACAAGAGTCGACAGGCAATAATCAAACCACTTTCATGCTGCCCATTGCAATTATCTTTGCACTTAAGAATCAACAAAGCACATAATGACTTGCTCTCGATTAAGGAATTCATGAGAAATGGAATTTTAATTAGTGTGTAGAAAATTTGGGCCATTTATTACTTTACAGGACAACAGATTGTGAAAACTAGTTGAGTAGTTACAAGTGTTCAATGCTGGTTCACATCCAAGAACACACTGATGCTTCCAAAAAGAAGTTCCTAATGTTGTTGCTTGAAATGGGATTGCCAAAATAAGCACACATTCTCTTCTGCTAAATTCTGAAAAAAACCCACAAACAAAACTGTTGGAGCTTGAGACTAAAATGGAAACCATTGCTGATGTTTTCAATTACCAGCTGATGAACAAGTCAGGTAGAATTACATTTATCTGTGGTACAAACCACAGATAGCAGAAGGTCTAATTCTACATTCTTATCACAACATGAATAGGACGAGACGACAATAAAAATGCATCACTGGTGAAGATAAACAAAGTCTGAATAGTAACTTGAATGCTGATTTAAGTTTTCTTTTAAAAGCCCTTGAATAGGAAGATTACTTGGTTTCAAACAAAATTACTTCTCATCATTTGCTGATCTGAGTACAAAACAATTTACTAATAATTTGAACAAAGGCACCAGTTAAATTCTGGAAGTGGAGCTCCTTGATAATATGAAATACAGGTTGATGGGGAAGTCAAAAAATTATGATCAACTCAAATGCTAAGAAATGCACTTTTTAAAGTGCATAGAGATGAATATAATGATACCTGCTCAACAAAATGAATGGTCAGTCAGTATGATACTAAATAAAATATCAATTTGTTAAAAACATAGTATTTATTTTTAAAAAATACTACTAGAGATCCAAAATAGTTAAAGAACAGTAAATACAGGGGCATTTGGATTATTCACAGTCAAATAATAAAGAATTTCAATTACTTTGTGATTATTATCTGAAAAAGCATGCCCCATGCTTTGAGCCTTCTGAATTTTCTACTTTACTATGAATAAGCAATTGGATAATTTGTGCTTAAAATCTGTCAGAATGATGCTTTTCCTTTCCATTGTCAGGGAACTACTTCAACATTTCTGGTTCTCGGTTCTGTGGGGGAGCCCTGTCTTTCTAATAGCCCCATTAAAATAACATTCATAACAACCTGAATGGCTTCTTGTAAGTGATGATACTTCAAAAAAGGGGGAAAAAAAGTCACATAGGGATTCACTTTTAAATTCGCCTACGTGCTCTGTGTAGCAAGGGCTCTGGGAAACAGCATGGAAAGCAGGAGGCACTGCTGCCGTAGGGCCATCCCTCCCACAAAGGGAACATTTACACACTGCTGCAGAGCCGCCATCTTCACCCCATGCAACATTTTCAGGGAAAGGGCACTTGTGGATACGTCTTTCTGTCCCCAGCATCTCCATCACTCTTGGAATTGCCCCTCGGGAGTGGAGAGAGCTCACCGCACGTTAAAGCAGCTCAACATGCCGCTGTCACTTGCGATCAGACGAGGACTGGCGACCGGCTGGCTCAGACACAAGGATACAGAAAGCTGGCACCAAACCCTCCCTGCCTCACCTCCCACCTTCTGGTCTTATGTCAAGCGCAGCATGTTTAAACCAGCACATTTCAGCCAGGGTATTAAACACTCCACTGAGAACTGCCCTTTCTTCCTCCCCAGCACTCGTCCCTGGACTCGCAAGACGAGGAGGTTGGGGAAGTGGCATAACCCTTTTACTTTGCCACAGTCGTTAAACATTAAGTGATTTCTGTGAAAATAATGGAATTTGACTGGCCTAGGTAATGCAGCAAAAAAGCTTTTGGAAAGGATTTGAGCATGGTGAATCCCCTCGGAGTCCCACGGTGGACACAGGGTGAATAGTTCAGATGAACCAGAAATTTTTGTTCGGAAGGCAAGCAACAGTATCATAGCTTGAAAAAACATAACGCAATTAATTCAAAATATGCTTACAAGGTAAAGAACACGGTTACACCAAAAAGGGCTCCTAGATTAACATCAAAATCTGTTAAACAATGTCATAAAAAGCACCACGCTGTAGAGGATTGTTACAAGTGAACCTGAACTAAGTGATTCTCTGTGCCGCAGAATTTACAAGATCATGGCTCAGTACCTCATTAGAATTAGGGTTCCGTTAATTAAAGCCTTCTTTCAAGTGATAGATGACTACTGTGCATATAAGCTATGCATACTGTTGAAACTTCATATTAGGAACAGATAATGCACATGATGTATATAGCCCTGGGTGGAAATAAATTTGGGGGACTGCTCCTATGGAAGCAGAGATTTGTTATACTGCAGTACAGAAAGAGGGGGGGACAAGTAGAAGGTTCTGTAAAATTCAGGAAAGGCTTATTAGCACCCAACTTCATCTGAACGTCTCTGAACTAACAATATCCTTTTCACAGGTTTCCAGTCTTGCTAAAAGCCACAGAAAGGTTTACAAGGAGATTCAATAGCCTTAGGAGTGAACTTTTTCGCACCCTTGCCCAAATCCTTTCATCTGAGAATTCAGAAACTACATATTTCATTAAAAGACACAATGATAAAGAAAAACAATGGATAGAAGTGTGGTTCATACACTTATGAAGACACAGAGTGCAATTTATTTTATTCTGAAAACTTCTCACCTAAGACCTCCCTGATTTCTAGGAAATCATAATACTGCATTTTAATGCTGAGAAGGACTTCTGAGAGAAGGCAGCTATCTCCTTCAGAGAATGAGTCCAACACCCCTTAAGAAGAGCACAAAAAGTCTTAGGATTTTTAGAGATTCAGAGATGACATGGCAAGTCCATTGACTGCAACGAAGTAAATGAGGCACCCCTAAGTTCATGTAAAGGGGATGCATCAGCTATGCTATATGATGAGAAAACAGGTAGCACACTTCAAAAACTTATCATTTAACCAGTAAGTAGTAAGATTGCCAAATATAACTTCTCGTTAAAGGAGGCTTTTTCTTCATTTTGGTAGCTTCTTAAAGAGAGTGTTTGAGAAGAGCATTCAGTGCTATTTGGATGTTCAAGTCTAGTCTTTATACAACTGACCTGTCCAAATGCTTTATTTGATTCTTTAATGGTTACTGTGGTTTCAGTGAATTCAAATTCCTTCCTTATTTCCATGACTAAAAGGTAAGTTCAAAACTTGAAAATCTGGATTTCTTAGAAATTAAGCGTGTGTAGAATCTAGGTTGTGTTGCAATAAAACAGAGAAATTACAGAGGTCAGAACACACTTTTGTTTTTCCGCCACATCAGAAACAGTAAAGAACAAACTGTGAACTATATTGATAGTCACTAATAGCTCTGAACCAAAAGAAACCTACCTCCATGAGCACCTACTGCAAATACTATAAACTGGATGTTGGGATAATTAGCTATGATGGAGGAGACTCGAAACCATTGGTCTTACAGTTCTGACCCAGTAAATGCCAAAGGCGGAAAATGGTACAGACCTACATTCAGCATGGGGCTCAATTTTAGGCATAAGCATTATCTTATTTCTGTGCAGTGTTTCTGCGACTTTAATGGAAATAAGCTAGCAGGCAAAAATACAGCTGCAGCACATCCTGAGCATTTATTTGCTTTTGACCCCTACAAGTGTCAGCATTGGCCTATGAAGTAACTAACACAGCCATCACAATAAATAGCACAGCAAAAAGATAGCAAACGAACTGATGAAATGGCCATGTTACGTGAATTTTCTGCCTGTAATGGAGGAAGCCATTCCCAGATGGGAGTTAGAAGTTTCTGTACCTTCACCTAGTATCATCTCGATGAGAAGCTGTTCCTCCCCTACTTTCTCCCCAAAGGAAAGCATCCTCACTCTGGGGAGCTAATTCCCTGCCATAGCTTAGGGCTGTGCAGAAAGACACTCTCAGCAATTAGGCACAGCTATACGAGCCTTTTCAAAGGGATGATGCTTTCAAGAAAGTAAAGAGGCAATTGGGCCTTGTTGACCAGAAACCAGGACAGTAGAACCCTGGAGAGTTTTTGCTGTTTTATTGCAAGGAAAACTAGACGAATGAAATGCAGCCAAACGTGTTTTGACCGCACAACAAATTAATTTAAACCCAAAATTTCTACCTTGTATTCCTATCTCTTCTCTATAATGGCACCTCTCCCTTTTTCACTCTGCCCCTACCCTTCTTCACTAACATGTTTATGTATGATAATGATTGTCTGAAATACAGAATTAAATCAAACCATATTTTAATAAAAACAAATGGAGCAGAAGATAAATAAATCAATATTGAGTAGCATTTTTTACAGTTTTCCCAGAAATAAAACAATTAGTGCATTAGCGGTGAATGTAATAATAAAATTAGCCAATTAGGATATTTAAGTGATTACCACATTGAATCAACAGATTAGCTGAAATAAATATGGATAAGCTCTGCTGAGATGGAGAAGAGAGTCTGCACTGTCCTCTTCTGTGTCAAATGGAAAGTGTTTATGCAACACAGTAGATTTATTGCCATACATGCAACCTGATCTGATCTCTTACTCTTGCTGCGCTAGTGTTTGAAGAAGATACCTCAAAAGCAAATGAGATTATAGTTCTGGCCATGTTAATTGTTGCTGCAATACTACTTGCAGCATTCTTTGACATCAACAGTTACTACAGTGTTATAATCAGCTTTTTAGGAATGCTACCAACTCTAAAAAAAAAAAAAATATCTAAAAGGTTTCAATATTAATAGCACTTCAATGCTTCTCTCCCAGATGGCAACACAGCTGACTGCTGTTCCCTCCTATAATACAGTGCTGTTTATCCTCTGAATGTCCCCAATATAAAACCATTCTAATCTTTTGTTGCTGTTGTAAAACTTGATCTACTGTGGGACAAAATAATTAAGTGTCAACTTTTGGATATATGGTACAAAAAGTAGATAGAATAATCCAACCTGTACATCACCAATAATTCAGTTTACGGCTCAGTGATAATGGGATTCCAGATTATTGGCTGAAAGGCGCAGTATTTTACCCCTCACAGCACTGGACTAAGGTGTACTTCTGTTGCATTCGGTGCATTTTTGGCACGTTTTCTTGCGGCTTCCTTTTCTCTTCCATTAGCCTGTTAAAAGCTTTACAATACTCATGCTGTATGACTGCACTGTGTAACCAACTGGAAAGAAACAGCGCTTTGATTACACGTGTCTGATGATCTGTTAGTTCTTGTAAAAGTTATGGAGCAGTTAGGAAATCTAATACAGGCTGTGTAAGGAGATTAGCAGAGGAATGGGATTTTGTATCAGTACCTTAAGGAAGATGAATGAAGGAGAGTGAGCAATTAAAGCAACTGTTCTTGTCTGGGGTTTGAACACCTGTATGAATCTGGACATCTACCTAAGCCTCTCTGCAAACATGCACACAGAGGACTGAGTACCATCAACAAGCCATTATTTGCCATCTATCCTTGCTATCCCTGCAAAGAAAGAGTAGGAAATAATGACATACTGTTTTAGGAAATGTTTGAGACCATCTAGTAATAGACACATACACAGTGGGTAGTTATAAACATATGCAACTATAACAAAGCTATGTGAAAGTGAGAGAACAAGGGGAGTGGGAGATTAAGGAGAAGCAGAGAAACTGAAACTTCACATCAATACAGAATAACATATTTGTTGAACTATTTGTTGGCTTGATGTAAACTATTACATACTTTTAAGCAAATAATTCAGAAACCAGACAGCATGCTGAAAAAGTGCGTGGCCATCAGAATAGTCACCACCTATCCATGCAAGTGAGAAGTGACAGTAAGAGAAAAGAAGAAACTCATTCTTCTGTAGCCACAATTAATCTGTGAGCTCTGATCCTCCAAAGCTGATTACCTGCAAGTTGGGTTTGCCCCACCAGCTCCTGTACCAGTGCACTCAGTAATACCAGCTGAGCAAACAACACAGACTTTGATGCGCCAAAAGGCATCGAATATAAACCAAGATCCACGTGCTCTCTCAAACACGGGATGCTATTATAGACAGACAAATCTTTGACAAACACAGCAGCTGCCGCACTGGCTAGCTCCCCTGAAAGACTCGCCTAGCAAACTGCCCTGCATCCATCGGTACAGCTCTGCCGCAGTCGTCTAATGACCTGTGAGAGGGACCACACACGCACAGCAGCTTTTTTTTCTTCCCTTTTAACTGCAAAGATGAATCTCTGCTCCTGAGGGCTGAACAGTGTCATGCGAAGCAATGCAGCGAGACTGCATCCATGAGGCACTGCCATGTAAATAAGTTACACAAACGACAGAAGGGTTTGCTTCATTGGCATATAACCTCCATCTACAACAGTTAACCTAATGTGTTTACTTTATTACCCACAATATGCATCCGTCGAAAGATGCTGCAGTGTGTTATTTAAACACAAACCATTATGAATATTTTTATACAGCTTCTATTCCCCCCTAGTGCATATTATTTCCATTTTAGCTTGGTAGTTTTCTCAACAAAGGCTCCTTGGCGTAGGTCCACGTGAGAACATCAACTGATAAGACTTTAAATCAACCTCCTTGTTAGTGGAAGCACACAATACTACTATCCAGCGACTTGATATTCCTGCTAAAGAGCAGGAGGTCAATTCTCTTTGCTGAGTTAATACCTCCACAGAATAATTCCCTGGCTGGCATGTCAAGAGAAAATGGCCTCGCCGCGGGGCACAGCCCGGGCCAGCGGGACTCAGCAGGGACCCCAGGCACCACCAGCTCTCCGGCAGCCGCCACCGCATTCAGACCTGGGCCCGATGCTCCGCCACGTTCCACCACCTCTTTACCCACATTAGCCCAAAAAGCTGGCACGGAGAAAATAAAGCTAACTATGCTAGGGCAAAAGCAGGGCAGTGTACCAAGGCAGCAGGCACGCTACTGTTTTTCTTTGATGCTTTGAAGCCAGCAGAGCTTATGCATTTTAAAACATTGTTTCTTTGCACAGATCTAGTATTCGAAAAATGAATCCGGTTAGTTTAAATGGCATCTGTATAACCAAAACGACCAAAGGGAAAAATCCTTTGCTTTTTGCTTTTGCTCACAAGTAAGAAAAAATAAAATTAGATACTGCAAGCAACATGGAAACCAGTCAGCTCCACAGAATTCATCCACATATTGAAATAAATGCCCAACTGCAAATACACATATACACATCCAGCAGAGCTCATAATCATGTCTTATTTAAATTTTACTAGAGTCAGTCAGATGCAAGTACAAGTATCTGCTAGTGATGTTCAGTACTGAACTAGATTTTAAACTTAATATCAAATTTCTTTTTTGACATTGGTTTCATACAATTTTAAATACAAAATAAACCACATCCCACACCTTTGTGTACTATGTATTAATAAAAACGAGTTTCCGGAGAGAAGCATTTTTGTACCAGCTTTTGAGCAGTTCAACAGTAGCAAACTAAGAGTAAATCATTCAAACCCATCTAGTAATTTAATACCCACCCTTGAACCATTGTGGTTTTGAATAGATAATAAGCCTTACATCAAAAAAGTGTTACACTAAACATAAATCAGAGAAGCGTGACACAATTAACAACACTGGACCACTCACCCTGAGAGAAGGCAAACTGCCATTATTAAACCCAGTGATGAACGGTAGTTTTCCTCTTCTCAGGCACTAGCTAGTATTAAAGCATTCCCACCACTTACCAAGAATCAGACTCTCAATTTTCGACTGAGTGAACTGAGATCCATGTGATATCCACCATCTGATTTATTAGACTACATATACTGAGGTTGTTTATAAAAACTCTTTTTTAAAACTCTTGTGCATTTATGCTTATATCAAAACAATATTGTAGAATACTATTATTATAAATAATTAAGTGACAATTTCATCATGAGAAACAGAACTATACAGTTAGAAGAATGAGGTTTAAAGATAAAACGTTTTGAGCACATGGAGAAGAATGCCATCCTAGAGATAATGACATGGTTACAGGGTTGACAGATGCTTAATTATAGGGTTCAGACATTAGGGACTGACCATGTAGCACATGAAAGGTTGCCAGTGTGGTAAACGCATAAAAGTACCATCACAGAAAACATTGATAGGCCCCAAACCAAAAGACAAGAGTTTCTTTCCCTTATTTTTAGGGAAGATTTGCAATCGTGAACTTCAGTGCTTGCAGAAGGACTGAGGCATTTTGTGGAATTATAGAATGAATGACCAGTGACAGAAAATGTTTTGCTTTATTATCACACCCATGTCCCAGCTGGGATCACTTGAAGCACTGGAGTCTCAGCTCAGTTCTGTACCAATCACTCCTTGACTTTCTGGCCGCATTTTTGCCAGGTGTCATTGGCTTTGAGGGCTCTCTACATGAGTTCGTGTGTTCACATGTTGTGAACATGTGCCACTTGGAAACCGAGCTGGATTCATCCCTCTCTGACTTCAGTTAGACATTTGCAAAAATATCTGGTATTGGGGAGGAGCTAAACATTTGTTGACTTTCAGTCAGAAACAGGTATTTATGCTATCATTTGAAGATATCTTTTTTTTTTTCCCCCTATCATTTGGCCATCCCTTTGAAAGAACCTGACTAGTATTTCAGAAAAAGAAATAGTATTTCCTAGTACAAAAATAAGCCAAACAAGATAGTCCTTCAGTGCAAGATTTTGGAGCTGTAGTTATTGACTGCTTTTATATGATATTAAAATAAACAACTGTGCACCAGCAGCACCGATTTTACCAGAACCGTTTAAAAACATTCCCACACCCTGTCCAGCCACATCCATAGACTCCAGAATTTTTCAAGCCGTTACCAGAAGATACACCAGCCTGCTGTCAGGAGCAGACTTTTTATTTTCATTTTAAACCTCAAAGCATTGCAATGAAAGGCAAATTTAGAGGACCAGCTGCCTTGGTGCAAAGGCAAAGCTTGTTGTTCTGACCACATTTGAGGAAGTTTTGTGGACGTTTCCAGCACAGATGGATTGAAGCTACGGCAATTTATTTTGTGAATTAGTGGAAAAAATGAAGACTATAGCAAGTCCCTGACAGGACTGCCATGAGTTAGATGCAACGCTATCTGAATGGCTCAGAACTACAGATCATTCGTGTCTTGCACTGTGCTTCTGCTCAGTACAGGACCCTCCCTCCTCAATGCCAAAATTATCGGGATGAGTTAGATGACAAGATGTTAAGATCCCCCAAGCCCTGTTATTGGAGCTAAAGAGATGATCATGATCTTTGACTACAATGCTGTTTTACTCTGAAAGATCCCAACATGCAGAGAAGAGGGTTGTTCCATACTTCATAATGGCAAAAGCTTTTTTGAAAACGTTGGCCAGTTACTCTCTGTCCTCAAGCACTGGCTAAACTCAAATCCCAAGAAGAGTTTACAAATACAACCAAAACAATGCACTCATACAGAGAAAAATGTCAGGAGGCACTAACACCAAAGTGATCCACTCCAATTCAGACATCACATAAAAGACTGTGCATTTGCAAGTTCAGCACCCGATGGCACTCTGGCAGTGCTGTAGATTTAGTAGAAATTACAGTAAGTTCCAACACAATTAAAAACCAAGTAACATCACTATATTTATGAGCTCTGCATCTAAGTCCTGGTTTATACTTAATGTAAATTGCTATGCTATCATATTCTGCAATTATTTGATTTTTAGTTTTTACTTTTAAATGGAATACTGAAGCATTGCAGGGGTCTGTTGCCTGCAAATAGGTCTCTTAATTGCAGATTTCATTAATTCATGTATATTATCAGCAAAGAGTATAATTTTCAGGCATAAAGTCAATACAATAGATGAATAAAATCTTTTCAATAGAAAAGAATGTGAATGACAATTACAATGCTTAAGGCAAACTACGGTTAACGTTTTTGAATACCTAATGACATGTTTATTCGCCTTTTTATCACCAGCTAATATCTTCATAGCATGTTTTGGGGTCTTTTTTGTTTTGTTTTCGTTTTTTTTGAGAGCCAACCTTACACATTTAGAATAAAGAAAGATTTTATTTCAAGCACAAGGAGCCAAAAAAAGCCAGTCTTGCTAAAAATTGGAGAAAAAAAAAAATAATAAAATACGTTTTTTGTTTAAACCATCAAAAGTTAAGCATGCCAGGACTGGAATGCTAAACTATTTTCCATACTGATCTGTCAATCTGTATGAAGTCTTTACTTTTTATTAAGTTGTGTTTCTCTAACAAGAAGAATAGTATATTTACCAATCTCAATTTCCTTAATGCAAACAAAGTAGTAAGGTAATCTATAGGCAATATATCATGCAAAAAAAAATTGTAGAGAGTCTGATGACCACTGTAAGCTAAACTATAGTCCCTTAAGATATAAATCATGCTGTTCTGTGTTTTTCATTGAAGGGGAGATTGAAAAACTTGGTTTCCCACTAACAAATACTTCAGTTAGCCTTTATATTATCTCTGGTTATTCCGAACCCCTGGATTCTATCATGTATTTGTTATCTCTTACGTTACATAGCCAAATGCAAAGCAGAGAATTGAAACACTAAGTTCAATTGCTACATATCTTACAACAGAAACTTAACTTGCATTTATAGTAAATTCAGCTGTGCTAATTTGATAACATAGAAACAAAAAAAAAGTTAATTATGCCTTGCAAATTTCAAAGCTTGCTCAAAATAAGTGCTTTTTAGTGAACAAAACTTGAGTATCTCGTATATGTCCAAGTACAATAAGACACAAGAGGTTTTGCAAGTGTATGTTTTGCACTGAATGGCAGACCTTCTTCCTCAACACAAACTGCAGCCGGAGTTAAAATAAGGGTGCAAAAAAGAAAAAAATCAGAATAGGGACTGTTGCAGAACACAATCCCCATGAAATTTAATCAACCTACAATTTCAA
>JAVJGG010000082.1:16813802-16830798 GCA_035590195.1 Aviceda cuculoides | reverse complement strand
GGGAGGAAGAGAAGATTGCAGACCTCTTCGGAGACTTCCAGTGCAAGCTTTGAGGATACTATTTTTGACCTGCTGTTACTGTTACGCTAGATTGTGTTCAACTAGGAGGCAAAGCAGTGTGCTGCTAAATAACATGGCTGCTCTCAAAATAAGCAGGATTTGGCCAAATTTGGCTCAGACAGGACATTGAGACCACAATAGAGTTCTCCTGTGATGAGTAGACCTCTGTAACTCCTCTCTGACTATCACAGGACAAATCCTGTATGCAAAAAACATTGTCCAAAATCGTCCCACTATTGAGGGTTATGTCTTTCCTTGCACAGTTTATAAATCGTTTTGTAAAGTTTGTAAATGGTTTCAGACATGATTAAAATGCATAGAAAAAAACCCCACATACCAAACAATTCAAAAAGCTAGAACTAAATATTTGAGTTCTAAATTGCCTGTACAAAATCAAAACCCATGTAATACTTCAGAGAAAAATTAAGGAATGAAAAAATATTGTAACCACTGCACATTTTACCACGCATGTCAGCTAAAACTGCTCGCCAATTTGCCCCAAGTGTTGTGTAAATTACCATGTAACATCCTTTTGACTACCGATATATTGTAATTTCATCAAGCAAGCATACAAATCGAATAGCCTCCAGACTTTCTCAGTATTAATGAAAAAGCATTTGTTTCCAGGCATATACAATATTAACTTGTTAGTATTAACAGTGCAACATAGAAGTGACAGTTGATTCTAGGAGAAGCTTACATCTCTAAACCCCCTCGATTTTCTTTACAGCTTTAAAGAAAGCCCCAGTGCTCTGTAGCAACATTGATAAGGAAAATGCTTTGCCTGTGGAGCTAAGCCCTTCATGGGCAGCAATTAGCAGCGCCTAACAAACCCGAAATGCTGAGGAGCCCAAGACAGTTTTCTCTTTTTCTTTTCTACCTGTCTTGAGGTTGAATTTTAACTTCTCTTCCCACCCTCATGTCACTTTTGGGGGAGAATAGGGGGAAAAGGGAGAGTGTCCTGTGTTAGTGATGTATTTACTAGATCCCAGGCAATGCTGACCCACCAACTGGATCCGACTGAAGTGCTAGCCAAGCATATGAAGATTTCAGATACAGGGGACAAACACGGTGGTTCACCAGCAGAAAACGGGTGTATCTGCAGGGTGATCGTTATCAATGCCAAAAAACAGAGAACTAACCAATACTCATGCTGCAAGCAGAAAGTATCCTTCCTGCTACAGGTTCAGGGAGTTGGGATTGCAGATGTTTTCTCAGCATCAAGAAAGCAATCCAAAAAACATCAGACAAACCAAAAACGAAGCCTTGGCAACCACCCCCTACAAACACCCTACAGAACAACATACACAAATCTAAGCACTTATGTGGACTCCAGTAATAGCACATCGTAATTAATTTAGTGTAAAGCATCCTGTATTCTGGGAGCAAGAGGGTAGGATCTCAGTCTTTCTGTTCATATCCTCTGGCTCCGTTTCCTGGATGGCGACGAGCACTGCACGCGCTGACCTGAACCCACAGCCTGATAAGCCATGTCCAGCAATCCCAGCTGGGGAGCTCACTCAAGGCTCGCCCTCCCTCCTCCGCCGCTCTCTCCCGTGATCCTCTACATCTTTATTCACAGCGTGCCCTGTAACTGAAAGACCTTTCACTGCCTGCCCCAGCTGGCCTCTCTCTTTTGAATCCCCAACAAAACATCTCCCCCCACCCCCCCAAGAAGTTTGTCCTGGTTAATCTTCCACTTCCAGAACTGCATTATCCCTTCAATGAAATAGCAAAACTTCTTCCAGCCGGAATCATGATGTGATTGTTTCATTTCCTGTTCACTCAAAGCTGAGTTTCACAGGTCCTGAGCACATGATCTAATTGGAAATTTTAATGAAAACACCACATTTGATTGGAGCCTAATTATTTCGTAGATACATACTTTTTCTTTTTCAAACCAGCTTTCGGTGGTAGACCTAAAGTATTTAAGTCGACAAGTCAGTAGCTATGAAGGTGGGAGAGCTGGACTCAATTCTATACATTGTCTAATTTTGCAGCTTCTGATGAAAAAATTTGCCCTGCTTGACACAGATCAGGGATTTGAATTTTTATTTCCCAGCTCAGTAACGTAGCTGTCCGCTTGTAGGGTTTATACATCTTCTGCACACAAAAAGACTTTTGTAGCTCACCGGTGGATGAAAGCCAATTGTGGAAGTTAGAGAGGCGCTGTAAGAAATTCTCCTCCTCTTGCATTGGTGGGTTTAGCGGAGCACCCTGGACTCCAGGTGTATTCTTTACAGCCGGACGGGTTACATTACCATCTCGTGTGACCTCCTGCATGACACAGGTCACAGCCTTTCTCCCTGCCAAGCCTTTCTGTCTAGCCCAACTACTTGTGATTGCAATAGAGCGTAAGACAGAATTTAAACGCTTGCAGTGATGGACAGTTTCACCATGTCCACTGGCAAGTTGTTCCAAGGACTAATTACCCTCACTTAAAAATATGTCTCGCATTTCCTGTTTGATCTTTTGCTGACTCCAACTCACAGCCGCTGGATCTTGTGGTTTTGCCTGCTAGCTTAAAGAGTCCTTTGCTCCAGACATCTTATCCCTCAGTGGGTACTTACAGACCATGATTAAATAGCCACTTAACCTTCTCTTCAGTAAGGTGAGTCCTATGAGAGCAGATGCTGCTGAGCACCTCTAAAAATTAGCACTGCAGCTATTTCTGTCCGTAAATCACCAGCTGATTATTTCGTAAAGCTGGTTATGGAGAGCTGCTGACACCATCAACAGAAATTACAGGTGCTCAGCATGGTCCAGCATTTGTTTTTCATACCCTCGTTCCTAAAGGCAAAGAACACACTCTCCTGTGGTAGCTAGCCCTGACCCAATACAGAAAGAACCAACCTCTGCCTTAGGAGATGCACGTTAAATAGGACTAAGTGCCTCAGGACTGGAGCTGCTTTACCTCCGTGGTCTCTGCAGTGTTGGTACCAAATAAATACCCAAACAGACTCTGTTGCCAATTTTTAGCACTCTGAGGAAAAAGAGAAGATCTCGTACTACTAAAGCGGGGAACTGAAGCTGCTCTGTGCATTGAGGAGGAAGCCAGGTCCTGGCATAGGGCAGGCAGGAGCATTTGAGTGACTGGCTGACTGAAGGACAGCAATAGCACGGCTCTTCCCTCTACTCACCCGAAACATCTCTGCAGCAGCAGCAGCCACCTGGGGAAGGTGTCACTGTCAGAAATTGCTCTGCAGCTTTCAAGCTTTTTAGACCTTTCGGGTCTCTTCTGCCCAAGCTGCTTCGGAGAGCAGCTGGGAAAAGCATCCCTCACCTGAAATAGCCCCTCATCACAGGGGCATTCCTATTGCCCCTTAGCTTCCCAGCCAGAAGGGATCATCTTATCACAGCAAATACATCATTTTTGGTACACTAAATAGCAAAACAATTACCTGTATCTTCTGCCCCGGCAGTTCAGTAGCAAGATTCAACTGTTATAATTCCTCCATAAATAGGCTGGGGATATTGGTGTCAAATATATGACAAAAATTCCAAGTTCCATTGCTACTGGTGCTGGTCCATGCACATCTTGCAGCTGCAAAGGTACTCCGAATCAAGACCGCAAAAGCTCCAAAAGAGGAGTAAGTAGATGGCTCCGAAGAAAACCTTTTTATTCACACAATAAAGATGGCCTTCTTACTAGGTAATGAAGGAAATGGTGTGAATTCCTGGACACACACGGACAGGACCTGGGAAGATTTGGGGGATGTCATCACCTACAGCTTTGCACCAAATGGAATTTGCAACTTCCCAGTCACAGCAAACTCCAGCCTTGAAAAAATTTAATCAATAAATAAAACCAAAACCATCACACCGATTCCCCCAGTCATTCCTCTCTCTCTTATTTTTACCTGCTTGTGAGAAATTAACCCAACACTTGCAATTTTCTGACAAGTGCCTTAAATTCTCAGGAAGTTGAGAAGAGAGGACACCAACATTACATACTTTAAACTGAGAACTTCTCTCATGCCCCTGCCGTTTAAACCACAGATAACTGAAAGCACAGAAAGCACATGAAATGTCAGAATAGGGCCCGTATTGTTCTCATAACCGATAATGACTTCTAATGAACTGAATTCAACTCTAATTGGAATGAAACAATCTTTTTACATCCAGTGAAAGGAGAAAGAGGGTTGCAGCTTTTGAATCCCACACCCCCCTACCACCCCCGAGAGAATATGCATACAAGTGTGCATACATGAAAGGGACAAACGAGACCAGAAGACAGGGAAGAGACAGAGGCAGAAAAAGTGAATGGGGAGGAGGCAGGCTATAGGCCTGTGAAATACTCTCCAGATTTCCTGCCAGTAAACATCAATTGAATACAAAGCTACTGAAGTATAATTACTTCCTTGTCAATCCTGACATTAACATTTTTGTAACTCTTCAATGACAATCACTTCTTTCAACACTCCTTAATAACAATTCATTTAGTTATCCTTTCACGGATGTGTAGGATTGTCAATAACTTCACATCGTTAAAGCAAAACTGGAAAGCTGTGGATCAGATACAGCTACTGAAACTGAACTGGATTTCTGAACAGCCAGGATTTTTCAGAGGATGCTTTCCACTTCTTCCAAACACTGGAACAGCATTTTTTAAAAAGTTACTCTATTCATTCTTTTCTCTTAGATTAATGAAAACTGGAAAAATTAGTACTCAAAAGGCAAAGATTATTACGGAAAACAAGTCCCTAAGACCCCTCCCCTGCATTTCCTTTCAAGTAGCTTAGGAAGTACTTTTCACATATATATGCACATAAAGAATACAAGACAATCCAGTTATTGTTCTAGTCTTTAGTACTAACAGGTTGCATGTCTTGGGCACGTAGCTTAACATACACCTGCTTATTTTTCCAATAAATGAAACACTATAATGGTATTCACCTTCTTCAAAATACCAGCAAGAGTAAGGAAAGAAAAACCTAATAGCGCAGGTCACAGCAGCAACAGGATATAACACTTGTTGATGCTTTCTACAGTCCTGAGTCTTGACAAACATGATTAAAGCAAACTACTTTGAGTAAGAAAGATTAACATGACATTCTTAGGTATAGCACAGTCCTGTGACCTGTCCTCCCCCCCCTTTTTTTTTTTTGTTAAAATCAAGTTCTAGTCCTTCTGACAAGCTATCTTCAAAATACAAACCCAATGAATAGAGTGCATGAAGCAACAGAGTTGGTTTTTCCCTAGTTTTTTTTTCTCCAAATGCTGAGTTATCCTTAAAGGCTGTAGAAGCTCCTGCGTCCACACTACACAAAAGGGTATTTGATCATGGAAGATGGCTGTTCACTGAGGAGCTGCCCCAGCTGGATGTGAAGGCAATGGAACGGGCGTACCAAGTAACCAAATGAAACAAAAGTGAAGCAAGATACAGAGCAGACTGCATATTAAACCCTTTTTTTGTGATCACCATAAACTCAGAAAGGAAGTCTGCATGCAGCCAAACAAAGACTGAATATCAAAGTACGAATTTCACCTAAAAAAAAAAATTGCTGTGATATGAATAATATTTGTAAGTCTGGACCTCAATCCATGAATTAGTCATACATGGCTGCATTCCCTAGCAACAGGATAAGGACCTAGGATGAATCGTGATTTCATTATAATTATTCTACTCTCAATTCTATCAAGTCTCAGGTGGCATACTTAGACCCTTGATGAACAACTGCCAGTATAGCTAGAGCAATACTAAAACATCTAGCCAGCTCTCAACTCCACTCTCAATTGATCATATCTGCGCCAGCAGTTTATCAAGGGGGGAAAAAAAAAAAAAGTCATCTTGGTTCTTGCTGCTAATCAGGCCACTGCAGGGTCATATAAGAGAATCCCTGTGGTAACAGGTTAAGAAGTTTCCACAGGATTGCAGGGACAAATCACTGGGAGTAAGCCTGTCCTCATACCCCCAAAAAAGCCTTTAAAAGCCCCCTTCAGATGATGATTTCTGTTTTTGATGCACATATTCAGTGCACAGACGCAGCAGTGTCTTACCTCTGATTCATTTGGCTACTTACTTGTTTGCCATAGAGATGGGCCTGATTGTCAGGAACACTAAGCAACCATCAGTGCTCAGCATCTTTAAAACCACAACTAACCCCATGTTCTTGGGGAAAAAAGCTTTCAATAAATCTCACAGTTTCTCTGTATCCTTCATTTGTAACACCCAAAATATTAATGCCAATTAATAAAATCCTTATGAGAGCAGCCAAGCAATGCTGTGCAACAGTATACAACTTCAACTTTAGTCTTGCAATGAACTCCCACAGGGAAGAACTCTCTTTTCTGTGTAGACGCCAGAGAGAAAAACCTAACCAGTTAAATATTACCCAAAAGAAATAAGACATGTTAGGCTTTTTTCCATTAAATATCTGCAGCCAGTTCTCTCACCTTGGACTCGTGCTCTTGTTGAAGTCAACAGCAAAACTCCCATTGACTTCAGCAAGAACAAGGTCATGGTCCCTCTGTGCTGCTGACTGGGTGATAGCACGGTCATAGGTCCTGAATTTAAAGAAGAAAGAAATCAATAAAAACAGCCTACAGTTGTCTGGTTACATCTCCCCAGCTACCTACAGACTCACATGGGAGACTTTCAGTAGTTTTTACTTTCTGGACAAAAGGTTCACATGAGAGTATATGACACATTAGGCTTTATCTGGACTCTCAAAGGGGTTGTAGCCAAACCACCACTGAGATAAACGTGACTTGCCAGTGCCTGGGTGCCCTGCTGATGAGACTTGTTCCTTGTATATTAAATGCAACCCACTGTGAACACACAGACAAATACAATGCTTTCTTTTACGGAGCAGCTAATGTCAACAGTGGTGCCTGCACCACATCATTTTATACATCAGGGAAATCCAGCCTGAACACTTCCTACCTTGCACAGAAGAAAGATAACAAGTCAGACCAGATGATGAAAATGATTTTGCTATCTGCTTCCATTCATGCAAAACTAAGCACAAAGCATGCCCTCAATATGTCCAAATACAAAACTACCTTGTCTTTTGAAAGAAAAAAGAAAAAAGAAATAAAGGCCATCTGCATGATCATTCATAGAAAAAAATGCAGGTTCTCTCTTAATAAATACACATACATTACATTCACATATACAAACATACATATATATGGAGATCTTCATCTTTTGTCTTAGAGAAGTTAATTTAATTTACAGAAATTCTGTTGCTTTGAAACACCTGTTAAAATCCCTCATTGCATTTAGTGTTTTCTTTGATTGGCATCAGAAGTGAATATTAGAAAAACAATAAAACCAATGGCATAACAACAGAGCTGACTACAATCTAGAGATAGAAAAGAATCTTTTATATTACCAGCATCAACTATCCCTTGCCTGAAAAACCAACTGTTTAATAAATGAGTGCTTAAATGCGCTTTTACTAAACTTTAGCATAAACTGTGCGGTGTGCATTTGGCAAACTTTGCACTGCAATTTTAATTAAAGCCACTGGCCTTATAAATTGCATTGTTTCTACTTCTTTTTTTCCCTATATTTGTCAGCTTTTTCTCTCCCCAGCTTTAGGTGAAGAGGCAGATTTGTCTGAAGCTACGGCCAAAGCAAAAAAAAAAAATTAAAAAAAAAAAATAAAAATCAAAGCCAGTTCCATTTCCTGGGATGGCTGTGAACACAGTTTACAGCGAGGAAATACACCCACGCGCATTACGGATGACCTTGGGAGCATCAGTTCGTTGACTACGCTTCTGGCAGCTGAGAGCTGGATCATCAAAAATCCTCCTGAACATGGAAACACACGCAGTGTTGGCAGAGAGACAGCGAAACAATACACTCAGCAAAGCAAGGTTCAGGGAAAAAATTAAAAAAAAAAAAAAAAAAAAAAAGCTCATGCATACAGGCAAAACCAGCCAATTGTCTCTCATTCAGCTCTGCAAACTGGCAAAAGCAACACAACGTTTACCTGCTACATTTTTCCTTTCCGAGAAAACTTTCACCATAAGTACTGCAGGTATAATACAGTTATACAATCCATGACAGCTGGCAGAGGGCAGTTTCACAGAAACGTATTGGCTTGTCTGGCAAACTTTTACTAAAAAAGTGCCTTTTTCTCTAATAACAATGACATTCCTATAGCATTAAAAATAAGACAATACCATATAAATGTTTACAAAACATTATCCCTTAGATAATTCATGGCAGACTAATAGAGAAGCAAAACATAAGTGACTTCGAAAACACTGACTGCAAAAGCTATCCACATTAAAGGCAACATTCAGAATATTAAATAAGCAGCTACAGAGGCAATTTGGGAAAAATCTATCATGTTGGGATGCACTAAGAATACAATCCTTTAATTAGAAACAACACATTTGATTCTTCTGCAAAGCTATTAATCAAACGTTAATCATTCAACCAGCAAACTGTTTGCATTTTTGTCAAAAATTGTAATATATTGTCCAAAACTTTAAAAATTCCGTATTAGCAATACCCATCAAAAGACCTGAACTTTCAATCAAACACTGTCTACAGAGGAGTTATGAGGCAAATTACGCAACGGTAATTTAACGATCAATCCTTGTCATTTCAGGATGATAGTACTATTTGGAAAAAAGCGAAAGGAAAATGGATTAAAGCGCTAAAATAAAGACACTTTGTTCATCTGAATAAAACATTTGTAACTCCGGTCTGAGAGGTTACTTTCATTTGCAGCCAGTTTGATTTGCCACTCATCTTCCTTTGGGAATCATTCTGTTTCAAGTGCATTAAGAGATGATTTATTTGCATAAGCCAACAGAGACTTATTCTTTCCTCAGAAAAACAGAGAATGACATTGCTGTACAAATGAAAGAAAATGTTAACAACTCCTGAAAGTTCTCATAGGTGATTAAAGGAATCATGCCACTTATCACAAAATTATTAGCGCCAACGTGGCATATATTACATTTTAAGCATAGCTGAGCTTTTGCACCGTTTCCCCAGCTACTAATAAATTTTTTTTTTTTGATGACACATTAGAAATATTTGATCTTCAGAAGCATGTTTCAGATTAAAACCATAAATTACTACCCCTCATTTAAATCTTTTTTATATATGATTGGGAAATAAGTAGCATCCCTACACATTTATTTTGTCATCCTTCTCGAAAGAGGAGGAGGTGAAACTGAAGATGTTCTCCGGTATTATTATGTTGTTCCCTATTTCTTGGGGCAGAGTTGCATCACACAGCAAGGCACAAAAGTAGTTGTCACAAATCTACTGTTGCCATGCCTCCTGTCTGTGGATGTCACTATTGCACTTTGTAATTACAAATATTAAGGTGACATTCTGTCTCCTGTGGCAGCGGATACTTCCACAGCAGCCTCCAGAGCGATCTGGCTTACGGTAGCAGCTCTGGGCACCTGCCGGCAGTGCCTGCTGCAGCAGCAGTGCTAGCCCACAGCAGAAACATCAGGTATTCGCTCCACGCCAAGTAGTCTCTGAAAGTCAGTTCAACAAAAATGTCAGCCCAGAGCCTTCTGCCCCTCTTCCTCTCACCTCCCTGTAACATCGCTTCTTGCAAATGTTTTCATGAGCTTCAGTTCCATGTATTTCGTCCTTTCAGCTCACAGTCATGTTGCAAACTGCACAGCTGGAGCACGGTTTGACCATTAGCTTTATCATGATGCCGCCATCCATTCCCCTATTCCAATCCCACACACCTCCAAAAAACCCTCACCTTACCAAACCAACCCTCAGCAGCCTCAGAGAAAGGCAGCTTTTCAAGCACATCCAGAAGGACCATGTAGGGAACCAGCTCCAAAACCAAGGGTCTTGACAGCGCAATGCATTACAGAGCCCTCCCTCCCACACTCACAGCAAAACCCAAACCAAAACACAAACACCCTCCGGCCAGCATGCTTCTGGCTGAACAACATAAATAATAAATGTAATAATTTTCTGAGGGAAAAGGAGGGATTACAAGAAAGTTGCAGCACTACTTATTTGTCAGAAGCAGAGACCGGCTCCTTGAGCTTCACTGGGAAGTCTACGAATGGCAGAAGACAAGACTGTGCAACACAGCACTGTTAACCTTCAGGCAGTAACTGATCCCTTCCAATTTCTAAAGGTGCTGGCAACTCCTTCTCGTTTTTCCATACCACCTAGGGTACTGCTCCTTCTCCTAGTAAGCCCAAGGAATTGGGCTTCTCCTTTCAGGTAAGGATTTCTTTATGGCACACACCTCAAGGTAATACTCCCCCACTTTCAGGTCCCTGACTAAAGGGGTATCATTGCTGGTTTTCTTTGGGTTATAGAAGGAAAAAGACTGTCAGTCACCCCCTCATTTCTCTAGGGCGGTTTTCCACACTGGAGAACAAAACTTGTATTTTATATTGTTTCCCCTCCCTCACCAGGCCACATTACAATCAAAAACCCTGGGATACTGTAGGGCACAAGCAATAGCTTAGTCTAAAAAATTTTAAATCCCAATTTCTTTGCAACTCAGAAGAAAACAAAAAAAAAGGGAAAGAAAAAGGAGCATGGGAATGAGAATATGAAAAGTCACAGTTGCCACCTCTTAATTCACCCAGGGCACAAGCCAAAACAATTATGGAGACACATATGTTGATGGCGATAAAACAATTACTTACATTCTGTGCCTATTGTAAATATTAAGTGCTAGCAGCATGTTGCTTAGAAGTTTAAAAGCCCCCAAATTTTAGTTTCAGCATGTATGAATAAAGCACTGCATATAGAGGAAAATCAAACCCAAACATTTCTTTGTCTGCATATTGAATACCTATAATATTATGTAATCAAAAAAATTATGGTTTAATTATGGGTTTTATTATGCAGTGAGTTTAACACTGCAACCGGTAAGTAAAATTTGGCATTGAGGATGACCACTTATATGCTAAAGTCTAATTGTACACTAAAAAATGTAGATGCATAACAGCTTATCTTTTAAAGATAACATACTGCACACATAAACGCAAGTGCTGGATCTAATTTAACAAGATTTGTGGTTATGAACACATGGACTCCAAAAATCCGGAATGAAGCTAAGTTACAGTCCAATGTAGTTCCAGCTGGCTAAGATAGAAACATTTCTTCCCCAAACTGCAGTTGCTAGTAAAATCAGTATAGAAAATCTGATCATACCTACAGCAAATGCTAGTTTTATATTTTACTTTTTCCTAAAGTAATGCAAGGAACTATCTTGAAAACCTATCAGCTCAACAGCATCCTTTCAGCGTTCCTCCTTCAGCTATAGGGACAATTTGCCTGTCAAAAAACAACTGGTGGGCCAAGAAGACAGTGAATCTGGAGATGAAGTCTGTGACTGAATTTGATCTCACTTTTATTCTTTAGTACAGCATATATGTATGTATGTAAAACAGAGAGGTGGAAAACTACTGTGATAGGAACTCATGTAAAAGAAGAATGCATTATTGTAGCAGTAAAAGCCCATTCAGGCAGTAATGAAAGCAGCACCAATCACTCATCTAACAGGCATAACATACACTAACTTGTCTTAGTATAATGAATAATAATTAATTTGCACATTGAGGTCCATGTTGAAGCAAAGTTCAAAGCATTACAAAAGACATACTGCCCGGCAAAATTATTTTCACATTGATCTTACTATTAAGAGATTCTTTTTAAGAAAAGCAGTAACTTACCAGTTTACAGTTCAGGTTTCTTTCTTTTTTGATATCACTATAGCTCTGAATTGCAGCCTGCTGAACAATAATTTAATCACAGCAACACAAGCCAAGGTGCAATGGCTGATCTTTGGTATCGACTTCTGACTGTTTCAATAGGTATTTCAAAAAACCAAAACAGCACCTTATTTTAAAAGCATTATGGTACTATTGCAAGACATCCATATTGGTAAAGCCATCAATAACTCAAGGATTTGGTACCTATAAAACAAATTCATTTGTTTCACACATACAAAAGAGACCCTTGAGAAATATTGCCTAACCCAAGTTTAACAGATAAAAGCTAAATATTTATAAACAAGACACATTGAAAGCACATGAAATCCTTATAGGAGATACACTCCAATGATTGACTATTCATGTATACAGCATGACATACGATGGAAATGAATAAAAAGTAAACAACATACTCCATTACTCCCAACATCTGCAAAGCCTATTTTAAACTTCCTAAATCACACAGATGTAACAGCATGGAGCTCTTAAGCCTCGAGTGCATATTGATGAGATCGCATTTCTGTTTCTGTGATCCTGAAGTGAACAATTAAAGAACATACATTTCTGTACCACAACTGAACAAATCCAGAAGGTTAGTATTTCTATTTGCAAGGCCATCTGATGTGTAAGTCTGCAAAACAAATTAGCAGCTTGCCAGCAGTTCACAAGGAATATCCCATTTTATTTTTTAATAAAATAGAGCAGACTGCAGCTAATTTGGGAGTGTAAACAGAAGTGTTATAACAAATGCTGAGGTTTTTTTTTTCTTTATAATACACATCATCTCACATTAACGGGTAAGAAAAGTCTACATAAACAACAAGGAATAACAGAAAGTAAACAACTGACAACTTCAAAGGGGACTTATTCAGCTCTGGAAAAAATAACAAGTTTTACTATTCAATTTTACCCCTCAGGTTTCTCTCTCACCAGAGCCTGTCCTGGACTATCCGGTCCACTGTCCCTCAAGACTAAATCCCACATTCCTGCCCAAACACTGCAACATGGCAGAGGTGAACAGGAATGGATGAGCTCTGTAAACAACAAAATTATACTTGCACAGGTGAAAAAGTAAACCCTGCAGTTAAAAACCAAGGCAGGCTTTTACCAAAAATCACCAGTCAAGCAAGAGCATGCAAACATGCTGACCCCTATATGCATCTCCTGATTGAGGTCATTAAAATCTGACGACTCCAGAAAAATGCTGTTATCACAAGGACACTGCTGCAGAGAAATAGCTTTTTTTTATTACTTTGTTTGCTTTTTTTTGTTTGTTTGTTTTTTTTAAAACTTTTGTTCCTAACAATATTCAGGTAAGAGCAAAGCATAGTTTTCACCATGAGTACATTCCCTCCTCCTCTTTTGCAATTCCCCTGACATGAAGTCTAAAAGAATATGAGCTACTGATAGAGGATGACATGAAAGCAAATCAATAGGAAAAAGAAAGAGAAAACACTGCCAACTTATGTGTTCCTTCGTAATAGAGTCCAGAGTCAAGCACTGCACACGCTATCCAGCTAGGAATAGAAGCAATGGTAAGCAGTATCTTGAAGAAGGAGGGAAAATCCTTGGTGGAAACAAGTTTTTGGAAAACCTAGGGTTCAAGACCATGCACTAAGATCACTGAAGTCAGATGTGCCTGGAGGCCTCGATGAAACAAACTCCTACAGAAAAGGCAAAAATTCCCCATCTGTCAGTAGTTTGAGGCTCTAGGGGGTTTTTTGTTGTTTAGAGAAACTCGCAGAGTGGCTGATACATTGGCATCAACAGCCACAGAGCGAAGTTAAGTGGCTATGTGAATACTGTTACAAATGAGTGATATGCATTACAGTTAAAGATCAGCGCAATAGCTTTTTAATAGTTTTATAAACTGAGATCCAATGACAACCTTGATTGGCGAGACAACTGAATCTTTTTTTTTAATCTAAATAATCCCTTTTCTATTATAATAATTGATTCAGCTCAACATTGCTCCAAAGATAGATTATACCAACATGAACAGATGAAGATGGCACTTCTGCTTATCAAGTATTTACCTCTGTAAGCTTTTTCACTTACAAGGAAACAAGAAAAACCCCACAAAGATAATCCTCTTTTTTCTGTAAGAATCACTCTAAAACTATATGTCTAATTATGATAAGAAATTTCAATATTTTTTTATATTAAAAAAGCAAGACTGGAAACTAAAGTTATTTATTAAAAAGCACTGAAATTCTTCCTTACCAAGGATATTTTAGTACTACAGAGGACTTAGTGCCCACAGAATGCTACAGAATCCTGCAAAGTCCAAGGCAGCTAAAAAAAAAAAAATAAAAAAAAGAATCAAACACCCTTTTAAAACAGCAAAAGTGGGTTTCTCTTTTTATGCAAAGAGTCTTTGTTCTGTGCTTCTGTGCACTGTTTGTCTCTAAAATGTAACGCTACTATGATGTCACTGTTAGCATCAGAGCTCGAAAAGCCTGACAGAAACACTGTTTTCAATTTCATCGTGGATTATTACTTGGAAAACATTGAGGAAAATATAATGAGCCCAACAGGAGGCTCAAAGTCTAACAGATCCTGTCATCTGCCTTTTCGAACCTCAAAATCTTTAGCTCAAAGCTACTTGCTTTACACTTTTCAATTTTTTTTGGAATGGTTTCTCATTTTCCATACCCCATTTCTATCGACAGATTTTTCCATTCAGTAAACAAGGAAGCTGCTGCTTGCTTAGAAAGCGACCTTCAAGGCTAACAAGGAGACCTACAGCTACTAGACACACGAGAGCAACAGAATTCAAGTACAAAAGTATGCACAAGAATTTTTTTTTCTAAGAGACATCTCAGCACTGTAAATACCAATCACAGTTGTGACAAGGCTTAACACAAGCCAATATGTCAGTTGACAATCCATTCTAGAAAATCCCATACTGTATTCTTCCTGCTTGGGACCCCTCATGCACACGGGGAGGACTGCAGATGAGCAGCCCTCTGGGAAGAGGCACACCCACATCATCATCATCATCATCAGGCTCCTGTTCTACACTTTGAGTGGTTTTGAGCAGAGCTGCTCGACTAGAGGGTAGGTCACCCTGCTGCAAACAAGTGAAGGTCAGGAGCCAAGGACCAACACGAAAAGAAGGCATCTGCGAAGTATTCTCAGGTGAAAAACATGATCATGAGATGCAACAGCTTTTTTTCTTTTTTTGTTCTCACAACTATCCCATGAAAGTTTTTTGAAGTATTTTCTGGGTGACTTGCTACTAAGGACATTGTTCTAATGCATGTGTGAAGGCAGTATGATCCTTCTGCTTCCCAAACCCACCATGTGTATGTATTCCTGAATAACAATGTACTCTGTCATCTGTGAGAACAGGCTTGATCATATTTCCAAGGCATGTAATAAGCTGATGAACAGCAAGTTCACCAGTAACAACAGGGAAATGAAAATGCAAGAAGAATGATTCAATATAGAAAAGTAATAGTCAATGTTCAGAAAATGTTGTTAGCCCTGTAACATTACTGTCAAAAGAAACTACAAAATCAAAAGATACAAGTGAACTTGCTAATTTAAAAGGAAATAAAATTCCTGGCTGGAGCGCAGGGAGAAGAGATGTCTTCTTTATATTTATTTTACATATTTCATTACATGAGTGGGAGTCTATAACTGAAATAGTTTCCATTGGCAAATTATACAACAACATTTTGTTCCATAAATCAAGCATCACACATTAATGTGACAATTACTTTTATATTTTAATTCAATCTATACTGCAAAAGAAATATCACCTTGCAAGAAGTTCAGAGGGCACACAGTCAGTGCTGCTTTTGCAAAAAGTAACGACCTGTTAATCTTCAGTGATTAATTACATCTGTAAATATTGCTTCAAAAATCCCAAACCTAAAACTTTTAACACAGAATGTCCACTGGAAATATCTGCCAGGAACAGCAAACAGTTAGCTTAAAAGGCATAACAGAGACCAGAATTTAGAATACCTAAAAATTGAAACATGAATGGTACAGCTTCCTGCGTTGTGATGATATCACGTGCCATAGTGATTTTTTAACAAAGACAACGTATTATTATGGATTTCCAGAGGAACACACTTAAAACGAACATCTCACTATGCTTTCAAAAATGCAATTATGGGATTTCCACATGTAACAAGACAGGCGGTACTCCTTCCAAAAACGAAGCCAGCTTTGGCAGACTGTAGCCAACTTCTGAAAAACAGCAAATGAAACCCCCGCAGCGGTTCAAGTTTGTTACAGACTCTCATTTCCAATCCCCTGTAAACAGAGTTTCCGGAACTAAAACCAAACGAGGCCATCAGAAACGTCACTCTTGAAGTGCCACCAACGCAGGTGGTTTCTGTGAGCTACAGGAGCTCCCCAGGCCAGCGGGACCCCTTTGCAGAGCTGACCCACGGGCATCGCGATGCCCCTAGCCCCGGGCTGCGGCTGGGCTCAGATCTCTACCTTTCCTGCTAGGCTGTGGTGCAAATACAACACTAGTAGCTCATTTACAATGCATCTGTCATGAAACCAAACCTAAAATGCAAGCAACAGCAACTTTATTAGCACTTACTGATCCCAGGGGTGATAAATATGTTTGTTTACTTCTGCGTGAGCGAAGCTGGTGGTAAAAGGGAAACCGATCAGACTGTTAAGTGGCTGAAACTCACATTAAAAATCAAATGATAGCATAATCCCAGGAAATTGCCAGGATATAGAGATCGAAAGTGCTGTAGTACCCAGGGCCATGCTGGCATCTTGCCAACAGCCTGAGGGTCAAAGCTATTCTGCACGTATATTTGCATACATTTGCATCTATTTTGCATATCGAGTAAACATAGTATTAAACGCACTTTATAGAGGACAGTCCTGCACTAGCTTATCCACTTGCAAGAGCACAAGGCTAGCAATTCCCTTCTTTATTTTTAACTTCCCATATAACAACTAATTTGGTTTTACAATGCAATCACGTGAGAAGACTCAGGTCCTCATCCCAGGACAGCTACTCCCTGGCTAACAAGGTTGTGTGCAAGAGCATCAGTACAATGAACAGGGATACGCTACCTATTTATTTTACTGAGTGCAGATCCCTTTCTCCTATGCATGGCATTAAGGAAATGCTTAACTGCTTTTTTCCTTTACTCCTATGGCTCTTCCCAAATTTGAGTTGTGGATTCAGACTTTTCCTTCTTTTTTTTACAGAAGGGGTCAAGAATCTGTCTATCAACATTCAGGATCAAAGGAAGGGGGGGGGGGGGGGGGG
>JAVJGG010000082.1:16766993-16789761 GCA_035590195.1 Aviceda cuculoides | reverse complement strand
TGAATAAATCTCAAAACACAACCGGCAGATTTTTGGAAAAAAATTATTTGGGGCCCGGCCCCCCCCCCCCCCCCCCTTTTTTTTTTAAAGCATTCTGTAATACAATGTGTTCCTAGTCTTTCCTGGCAAAAGGAAACAGTCTCATATCTAGAATAGTACCAGTTAAGAGAAAAATGGAAAACGTTTTTGGTAAGAGACTGAGGCTTCCAGAGAACGGGCCTCTCGACCTAGATGAGCACAGGCCACTCCTTATCCCAGAGCTCTCGGTATGCCATGTATTGCAAATTTGCATTCGATTCCATGTACGATTGCAGAGAAAGCCCCAATACAACACCTCTTCCATACACTGTGTTGAAATGGAGCCTTTTAGTGATGAGCAAAGCTCCCTCAGGATATTGACACATTTTAGTAAAAAAACCTTTCTATTGGTTCTCTCTAATCTGTATAACAGAGGAGTAAGAACAGCCCAAAAGTGTAATTCCTAATCTGTGCAAAATGACTGCTGTCCCGTAAAACTTGTAAGGAGCAACAAAAGCATCACTGTTAGAATGATTAGCTCTGTAGCAAGTAGGGAAGATTTGCTTCTGAGTGGTTTGCAAGGAGTGCCGAGTGACACACACACTTCTAGCCCATCGAGCCGCATCCTGGGAAGTCCTGCTGAAGCGGATGGTGCCCAATTTTAATGAAAATTTAAGACTGCTGTCTGAAAACCTGACAAAAAAGCACCTCTTTTTCAGACAGCTCCTATAAAAGTAAGACACACTCTGATATCTTATTCTTTCTTCAAAGAGCTGCATAAGAAGCCGCACATGTAAATTGAAGTCGGTTGTTGTACGTTAATCACAGAATGGTTTGGGCTGGAATGGACCTTAAATATCACCTAATTCTAATCCCCCTGCCACGGGCAGGGATACCTTCCACTAGATGAAGCATCTTCCTTCCCCAATGACATTAATACATTTTGAAATACAGTAATGTGTTATGTTTTGATCACTAAACCCAGCCTATGAACCCAACACAACCCATGAAAACAGCCTTCTTCCCCTCACCTCAAGCGCCATGAGTACCAGCCTAGGAGAGCAGTAGGGTGTCATCTGAGGCTTCCATTTCCATGCATAGCCCTATGCACTACTTCGATCTCCGAGTTACCAGGTCCAGTGAATTTTAGCATCTCAAAAGGCAAAAAGTACAGCTCAAAAATCCTAACAAGTTTTTTTCCCTCCTACTAAGTTTTCATAATTAAAAAAAAAAATAAAAAAAATCACAATTCAGTCAATGATTAAAAACTTCTGTTAAAAAAAAAAAAGAAAATCTCATTTAACAGTGTCATAACCCTGCAGCCCTTAGGAGCTATATTCTTAAAAAAAAAAAAAGTTCCAGTTGGGGAAAAAAAAGAAACTTTTTACTAATAAAACATAGGTCTCTAAAGAACTAGTGTAAAAAGCCTTTTTGTACACATGAGCTCACTCTTCATGCTGAGTGATGATCGCTGTCCTTGCTTACTCTCCAAGTCAATCTGACTTCCCAGGGAAAGAAGAAAAGGATGTTAGATCAGGTAGATCAGGTCCTGGCAACAAACTAGCACTGTTGGAGAGCTAGCCAGCTCAGAGTATAGGCAGAGCTTGTTCAAGTTTTCTTGCAAATGACGATGCAGACATACCATCAATAATACAGACCTCAGACCACTCTGTCCTGACAGCAGCACTCGGAAAATCTGAGAAAACATCTTTGGCCCAATACCATGCGCAGCATAACTGAGTGCAGCTCAGCCCAGAATGATCCGACCAAATATATTTAAATCCCATTATATTAATGGTTGCCAAGGTTCTCAGTGAAATATCAGGGTCTTCCTAGTATTTCAGGCACAAGAAATATTTCAAGGTATGTTATTCGCCTGTCTCCATTCCAGATTTATTAGAGGGGCAGAAGAATCACACAGCTGGAAGATGATAGCTTACCAGAGAAGGAGAAAACAGAAAACAGCCAGGAAAAGGATGCCTGATTAGAAAACACACTGCATGGGAGTCAAGCTAAATGCACATCATCAATGTTTATAGCAATGCATGTTTACACAGTAGCTAGGACACTGTAATTTTTTCTTTCTACTATTAAAAACTACTTTTAAAGTTTCATTGTTTACTCGAGTAATCTCAGTCAACCTGAAGACTAGAAAGTGAGTTCAGGAGTAAATTTCTTGGAAGAAGATTGGTTTGCTTAATTATAATTTTGTCTTTAAACAGTCTGTTTAACCAATTCTTTATTATGATACAGCAAAAGTTACAAGAGACTTAAAAATTGCAGATTGCTGTACCTACAGATGAAAATGAACTTCAGTGCATTTTCTCAAGAACCTACCACAAGAAATAACTATTAATGCACAGTTCAGGTAGCTCTCTTGGTCAAATCAAGAAAAATAAAAATCACCAGAGGATCAGAGAAATATGGAACTGGAAAAGATTATGTATTCCCAAGCCTTCTATGGAAATACATTTCCATGTAACTCCTACAGAAATACATTTGCATATCTACGAGGCTGCTTCAGATAGATAGATAAGTATATATGAATTCTCTTCTATAAATGAAATTCCATTAAAAAAATTATTTTAAGCCTATGACTTAAAAAAGGTTTTCTGACATCCAAGGAAACCCATCTTTGCTTCAAATTAAATCAATTGCTTCTGGAGCTTCCCCCACAAGACATAGAAAATGAATTATGATTGTATTTTTAAACAGAAACCTTTTAAAATGAAAGACCTACCCCCCACTGCCCTTGTCTCACAATTTTTTTAAAGTGGAAACAACTCCTACATTTTTTTCCTCTTAAGTTATGATTTATACACCTCCTCACCCTCTCATTTCTTCTTTGGAACAGGCAGCGTAGTTCTGAGCGAATAGCCTCAGAAGCACCGAAACATAACGGCTGCTCCCCTCCCCAAATTTAGGCATGTAATTCCTAGTTATATGCTCCCTTGTGCACTTCTTTGCATCTTCATCATACTGATGATGCTGTGGTCAGAAAAAAATATTTCTGAAAATATTAATTTTAGAAACTTTTACACACTAGCTCCCTGACTATGGGCAGTCATCATGCTTTCACGCCACAGTAACCACGTGAGAGTTAGCTGGACATTTCTATGCTTCGCATTCCTGTTGCTTTTGTCCTCATCGCAGCTGCTATGCAGTTCAGCAGCTCAGCCTAAACTACTTATTAATAAGTTTTATTTTTTATTTACAACAAATTCACAAAGGAGATCATATTTTGTTCCCAAGTCTGTCCTCAGATGTATTATTTGGGGTCTCAAAGGAAGCAGCCTTGATGTTTTCTGAGTTTTAACTTATTTCCATGTAGCTCTTGATATAAAATGGTCTTTACATAGCATATTACTTGCTGGACAAGATGTATGCTAACCAATAGGTAATTCCCTCAATCCAGACGTTTTATTCCCAAAAGTAAACCTTGTAACTTGCCACTACCATACAAGATGACTAACACCCATCGGCACTCACCTGGCTCGCTGGCATTGGAAAGCCAACAAAGAAAAGTTATCCTTGCAGAAATATACATGCATTTGAACTCCAAAAACCCCACAAAACCAAAAAAGAGACTGCAGTTGGTTCACTTAAAACTGGCGTACTTTCCAATAGTCCAGACATTCTGTTTAGCAGAAACCTAACAGAAGATTATACAGCATTTCCCCTAGAACCTTACACTAAGTATGAAAAAAGATAAAGCTAGCACTTCCAGCCTCACCCACTTTCATCACAAAACCAGTAACTTTTCAAATACAGATCATTAATCTCTCTAAGCAAGCACTACAGTACTATCCCAGAAGCACATGCTGCAGAGATGCTTCAACTCCCTTTAGTTTACATCGGAGTTGGACCTGGCAGGGTGTGTGGAGACCCCCAAGCTCTTCAAGAGATATAATCTGGAGGGGAAGTAAAGCTTGCCATTGATTTAAAACTGTGTAGCATAATTTGCACTTAATATTTCAAACCTTCACTAATGCAATCAGAAAAACAAAGTATTTAATTAATCCCATTCCTAACACAATTTCTTCTGAGTTGCCAGGAACAATCAGCAAATGACAAGTTCTACATCATTAGTCTTTCTTGTGATTGTTTTCAAAACAACTAAATTGTGATCACCAGAGGCCTGAAATACTGCTGGTCTTATTGATTATTGCTGTGCAAAGACATTTTTCTTTCCTGTGTTCTCTTTCCAGCTTTGCACACAAAGATAATTAAGCAGCAAGACAGAGTAGTGCTGATAATGCACATCCCCAGTATGGCAGCCAGGCGCCCGGGTGAAGCTGAGCACCTTCGGTATGCGCAAGTGTGGGTTAATCAGCACTCAGCTACCACACAGTCCAGCACACGTCCTCCTGGATTGCAGCACTTCATTCTGAACAGTAAGGACACAAACCTGCATTCCTATGCCAGAGAACCCCAACCAGATTAAACGACTACTACTGGAAACAGCACCCTAAACCTCCGAAGTGTTTTATGAACATTAATTTGTCAGGTTCTCAAGTAGATTTTTTTATTTAAATATAATTTTCAAACAGACGTTGTTTGAAACGGTAAAGAAATGGGTTTTAATATTCCGGGAACTTGCAGTTTTCTTCCTGAAATGCAATTTCTGGCTAGACACAGCCATGTTCCTACTCTGTTGACTGACAGTTAAAAAAAAAAAAAGTTAAGTAACTAAACCAAAATGTCATTGGGTTGTTCCTTACACACAACAAATAAAATAAAGCCAGGCTTTGTATGAGCTGAGAGAGGACAAGGAGTCCCAAGATGAAAGAATGGCTTTTTGTAGGAAATATTTTGGGTTTCTGTTTTGTTTTTTTTCCTCTTCTGTTTTAGTAATGAGTTGCAGCTACATTCATCCAACTTATCTTCTGTTTTCCATCGCAAATTCATGTGGGAGCTGCTTAATACTGCTGCAGCCCACAGTGCGGAAACAGACAGGCCACCTCAGCAGTATTCTCATGTTTATGAGTGGCACCAGGCTCACTCACAAGTATTTCTTCTGAATGTCAAACAACTGCTTATTTTCCATAATCAGAGAGTTAATTAGGAGGAATGCCAGAAAGTTCATATCCTAAAAATTTGGGTGTTTCAGAACAAATTCTTCAAAGGAAATGTTATTTGCAATATTTTAACTCATCACAAAGAAGGTTTCCCACCTAACACCTTTCTTTAAATATGATCACCAATTTGGTAGAACATGCATGAAAACTGACAAAACCAAGAGAAACCCAGAAAAAAATATTATGCATCTATTGCAAGTGAAATATATACTAGATATCTTACATACTGACATGTACTTTTGTTACTGAACGTCAAAACCAAACGAGAACACAGTATATCCTATATTACACAGTAATAAGCCAATCCAATGAGATCATTCCTGTTGTGTAAAGGATGACTGGGATAATTAACATTGGTGCATGCATATTTTGCAACAGGACAAGTGAAAGAGCCTCCTGCATTTGAGTCAGAGAGGCAGTGATGAAAAATGCTAGCTCAGTGACAGATGTGAAAGGAATGTATGCAAGACAAAATACTTAATACTAGATGAATCTCTGCTCAAATGGCCAGCAATGTCTGCAACAGAATGAGACCTTGCTTAGCAGACGATACAAAAAAATTGAGCATGTTCTCTGCCTCCGTTTTAGCTATCTTTTTTCTTCCTTGGCTTAATGCCATCTTCATATGAAAGGCCCTAAAAATACAGAATTAAGGCAATACACAGGCAATTTTTCAGAGAAACAATATTCAGAAATGGCAACATGCTCCATAGCACAGGTCTCCTTGCGGCACAGCTGGCTGCAAGGAGACTCAAGCATTCTTCTTGTTATTTTTACTATGTAGAAATAACTACCTAGACACAGGTCATCTTTTTCATGTATGTATACACACATATACTTCGTGTTGCAACACTGTCTTTAAAAACAAACAAACAAAACCCTAAAAGTATGAAGAAAAACAAGATCATCCACTAATGAGAAGACCAACTTACCAAGGCATAGAAAATGATTGCTGAGAGGAAGGGAAAGTATAAAACAAGTCAGTGAAGAAGGAAACAGAGTTCTCTTATGTAGCAGAACAAACATACATGGCATCAGGTGAAGTTAGTCGGACTACTTTCTACCACACAACCAACATTCTTGATAACCTCCACAATCCCTGCAGCTGGACTAGTTACAAAACCAAAAGAACAACAAAAAACCACCCCCAAAAACCAAACCAAAACAAAACCCCAAAACCCCAATAAAACAACAACAACAAAAAAACAAAACAAAAAAAAAAACCACAAAAACAAACAAAAAACTCCCAAACCCCCCAAACCAAAAAAAACACCCAAAACCCAAACCAAACAAACCCAACCAAAAACAAAACCCCAAAACCAAAAACCCTACAGGAAAAGCAAGAAAAACATCAGAAGAGAATCTGATCTTGAGTTACGGCTCAGAGTGAGATGTAAAAAATAATTTATGACGTCCACTGGACAACATTAGTGACAAGAAGTTACATACTAATTTTTGTTATGTTCTATTTAAAATATTTACTGTATTTTTCAGAGCCTTAAATGAAGTGTGAGTATTTCTCTCCTGAAACAGGGTCTTCTGAAACAGTAAGATGTAATCTACCTTTCCTCAATTATTGCCTTTTAAAATCTTTTCTCAGGGAAGCTGTAAAACAATTGACTCGAATTCGTACGCAGGGAAGTCAAGAACCATGTGCAGACTACATCACATTGCCACACTGCCAGTCAGTAACATTCATATGCTGTACACTTCAATTATCATGCCTGCCCAGAAAAGTGCAACTAAGAGGAAAAAGAAGGAAGCATTTGTTGTCTGTCAATAAGCCTATAAACCCAACAGCCTTGTTAGCGTCTGTTTAAAAATGCTTTTGGAAGCAATAGAGCTGATATCACCTGGTTTTAATTTTCTTTCCTTATGCAAGCAACTGAAATAAAAGTCTTCCTTGTAACCAAAGAATACAAAAGATGTTACAAATAAATCTTATTAACTCCATTTCATTTTCCTATGATAAAAAGCACAAAGAACTGAGAAACAAAACAAAGACTTGAAAAAATAATAACCAACAACTTGAAGATCCTTACTTCAAGGTTAACGTGAATGAAATTTACTCAAGTTGAACATCACACCAATTACAATAGCAAAAAAAATAGCATCCTCCAATTTCTAACAGTAGAGGTAGACATGCTGTTTCCAGAATGCTCATTATATATAGATTTAAGTTGCTCCAGGGACTGATTAAGGCTAGAGAAGTTCTATCAATACTGTTAAGCTCACTAAGATGCAGTTCTCCCTTCCCAATGCATTTATACCTTCGAAAATGAGGACACAACTACAGATGTTTTAAAGTATCATATAACATCATGGTTGCTCTTTCTTCTTAAACTATAAGGTAAACTGTTTTAAGCATCAAATGCAAACAAAAAATGATCTCACCTAGATAAAAACAGCCACATGTAGAAGCAAGCCCTTCATAAGTTGCTGGTGTAGCTGGTCCATTATTTTAAATGTTGGGTCAGAAACTGAGAAAAGTGTATCAAATTTAACAGTGTCTTAAACCGGCATCTTCAGAAAGGCTGTGCTCTTTGAGAATGTTACTCAGCCCAAGGTTGGGGTTTTTTTTAATGGTTATTTCATCATACACTGATAAAGAGACTTCTATACCCAATGTGACTACTACAGGATTAGCATATGGAGAGGTGCTTCAGATTAAAAAAAACACACCATCAAAAATATGTCCTTATGCAACTTGAGATTAGTTCATCTTCATATGCAAAGTTTTCATTACTTCTTCGCAATGAAAAATTAAGTTAAATAAAGTTTTCCTTTCCAAGGGACAACCATAATCCAGTTGATTATGGGACAATCAACTTGCCAGTTGATTGTCAAGGGACAATCATTTTGCCAGTGACAAAAAAGTGTGTCTTTAGAAAAAGCAACCCAAAACACCCAACTTTGATTCAACAGCGACATTCATGACAACTCAGAGTATTGTCCCAACAAGCTTCCCAGCCAGATGTTGCACTGAAAAACTGGATTAAATCTGTTTGCTAGGAACTATTGCATTTATTCAACAGTAAGTATTATATTTTAACAGTAAAGAAAGTAACCTATATACTGGTGAAAAAAGCTTGCTTTACTAAAAAAAAAAAAAAAAATCTAGTCTTTTCCCATTGATGATGCCTCTTCAAAAGGACCTACAGAACTATATATGCACAGATTCAAGGAGTCACTAGCTCATGTTACTTTTCGTCTCTACGTGATAGTACCAGATCATACTATTAGGATTCCTAAATTTGGACATACCTCTTTGCATTCCCATGCAAAGATGCTGCTACCAATTTAGGAGTAAGAAGAAAAGTTATTTGCAGTCATAACCTTTGAGAGGTGACCTCTCCAGAGCATTTGCTTCATTCATCTCCAGCTGCCAGCACAGGAAATAACAACAGATTACATGCTTGCTTGTTAATCAACCACAAACTATTTGTCCACCTACACGAAGTTCAGAAACATCCTAAATTGATGCAGCAAGCATTGCTAGGTAAGGATTTTTAATTTACACAACTGGATACATCTATAGCTCTGAGCTGATGTATACACACCTCACAAAGGCTGAATGTGCAGGCTGCCAGAAGCCTACATCTTCCAGTGACGGGTCAACCAACTAGAAACACCCAAAGGAAACCAGACAGTGGTGGAAAATATCTTCAATTCTAATTTAAACCTCTTTAATTTCTAGTCAGATGACCCTTCAGTCCTTTAAGCTGGACTGTTTAAGCAGTGGTGAGGAAGCACTAGTAACTTCCATCTTGCATAGTGCTCTACTGGAAGACATGAAGGTAACATGTCACCTCTCTAAGGTAACATGACACAAGGGAGATCATTCCTGTTTGCTGGGTGCTGCTGGAAAAAGCACTACCATGAGTCTTGTACAACAAGATCATCTAGGTGCTAGATGACCAATGCATAATCCTGCAAGTTACCTCCTACTCAAAAAATACATACGGACTTTTCTGCTCATACCCCTGTCATAAGCAAAAAGCAAGTCAAACCAAACTTCACTCCTCACAAAACTTGAGCCTCTATCAATACCAAGCCATCAGCTATCCACGATCTGGAAATAAACAGTAAGAGTCCAAATATCTCATTGCAATCAGAGCAAAATAACAACATTAGGCAACTACAAAATCATTTTCGGCAACTCTGAAAAATACATTGAATGTTTGAGCTTGTTCTGACCTGAAGAAAGCGCTGCAGTAGTTTTAGTAGTTATATTTACCCTTACTGGGTGCAGGTAATGATTTTTTATTTGCAGCATAATTTCCTTGTTATTCTTCCCAACAACAATGTAATTTTAATCTTTGTAGCACACATGCGAGAAAAATGCATAGGTGCAATAAGGCTACCTGTACAAAAAGCAATACTGTCCTGGGATCTACTCCAAACCGAAGTGTATGAGTGCATAGAGGAAAAGCAGAAAGGAGAAAACATTAAAGAAAACTCAAATATTTTAGGCCCAGAGAATGATGCAGTTAATTCTTCCATTTTCAGTAAACTTTGTCTATTCTAAGAAAAAACAGAAGCTACCTCAGATGAGCTGTTTCCCATTATCCTTGAGGAAAAATAAAATAGGATCACCTTTTAGCTCCTGATATTACTACTATCTTCTTGTGAATGTTTAGTTTCTTTAGTGAAATCAGATGTCTTCTTGGATCCCAAATCACTTTAAAGACATACAGATGGTCTACATGCTTGCTTTTCTTTTCATCTACTTGTCAAGTAAGAAGCGGTCAGCCCTATGACAGCCAGACCATTATTGATAATATCATGCACTTAATTCCCCTGCATTTAGATGGTCTTTCCTAGCAACCAGTTTTTCTTAATTTTTTAGAGCCACAGAATTTAGATATTCATTTGCTAAGTGTTTGGTTCACAAATAATGGGCAGGTGGGCAGTGGGAAGAAAGAGCAGTAATCTAACATCAGCCAGGTTTGGACAGTATTGTGACTACCTATAGGAAAAAAGGTCATTACAAACCTTGTATCACCATCTCCCTACCTTCCTTCAGACTGTCAGGTTTCCATTAAATAAGGAGGGGTAGTAGTTGGAAAATAGCAGAGTTTAATATATTTAAATTAAAATTATACAAATTCTAAGTTCGATACAGCAAATGTGCTCATTTTCTTAGAATTATGCACTTTACTGATTAGAAGATGACCTTCTAGGACATCAGGAGGGGCCATTCCCATTAAGAATGAAAAAGCTGGTCCATTAACTACTCAGGTAAACAACCAACACAGAATTCCTAAAAAGCATGGAAAATAAACTAAATGAATGCGTACATTCCGAGCAGTACTCGATGCTACAGACATTACAAACACATCAGCTAGTAGGTTTTTTTCCCCACACAACTTTCCCCACCAAAAGAGGAAAGATACTCTTCTGCAAGAAATTATCATTAACTAGTAAGAAAACTACTGCAAAATGCTGATGTATTCATAAGAAATTATACAATAATTATTTTCTTATTAAGAAACAAATGCACTCCTCCTTTTGGCCTCTTAACAAAAACCACTAATTAATGTAGATACATTTTATTCACATTATGAAAACTGGAGAGGCAGCTAAGCCTTGCAGAGGCTTTAAGAGCTTCTCAGACTGGATGAGCAGATGAATGAAACTGCTTCTAGATGTTTTCTGTTCTTCACATCTGTATCTGCTGCCTAATATGAAGCAACCTGTTAGTCATCCAACAGCTAGTCCTAGCAACACGCTAAACGTATACACACTGGGCATTTACATGCAGTTACCTTAATTTAATATATCAGTGGCTACGCTCCTGCATTTTTTAACAGTGAAAACGTCGCTTTTACATTTTTAACTTGCCAGAATCATTCAGCTCTCATGACTTAAATATAATCAAGGCAATCATTCTTTCATAGCAATAAAACTGCAGAAGTGCAGCCAACGATGCATACCTAAAAATGCGTGGCTTACAGTTTCATCTTGAATTCCGCACTTATTTAAAATCTGACTGCCTGGAACAGGCAAATACATGCACCCATTGCATTTCAGATCTGAAATTCTTATGAATTTCCATGGCCTTGAGGGAAGTGGCAAGGAAAAATAGTCTTATGACTTCATCTCCAAAATGTGTCCCATTTACCATACAATAGTTACATTGAACAATCAGATGCAGCTGACAGAAGCAGACTTTCACAAGCAAGTATGTTAAAACCAATACATCTTGCTGCAGAATTCAGCATTATCATATATAAGTGAAACACAAACTAAAGAAATTAGAATTTCTGTTTTCACATTCTAATAGCAATCTATTCCATTAATCACACACAGATATTTTGTCAAATTGGGTAGCATCGACAAAGGCATAATAGTATCCTGAAAACAGTCTCTATGCTTGTTAAATATTTTCATCCTTTAAATTTTTTAGAAGAATGTAGAATGTAATTAGTCTGACAGTTTGAGTTGTGCAGTACTGTATGTGAATGTGCTGGTTTTGGCTGGGATAGAGTTAATTTTCTTCATAGCAGCTAGTATAGGGCTGTGTTTTGGATTTGTGCGGAAAACAGTGTTGATAATGCCGAGATGTTTTTGTTATTGCTGAGCAGCGCTTACACAGAGTCAAGGCCTTTTCTGCCTCTCACCCCACACCACCAGTGAGGAGGCTGGGGTGGGCACAAGAAGTTGGGAGGGGACACAGCCAGGACAGCTGACCCCAACTGACCAAAGGGATGTTCCAGACCATATGATGCCTTGATCAGCAATATGCACCTGGGGGAAGGAGGAGGAAGGGGGATGTTTGGAGTGATGGCGTTTGTCTTCCCAAGTAACCGTTCACATGATGGAGCCCTGCTTTCCTGGAGATGGCTGAACACCTGCCTGTCAATGGGAAGCGGTGAATGAATTCCTTGTTTTGCTTTGCTTGCGTGTGTGGCTTTTGCTTTACCTATTGAACTGTCTTTATCTCAACCCACAAGTTTTCTCACTTCTACTCTTCTGATGGTCTCCCCCACCCCACCAGGGGGGAGCGAGCGAGCGAGCAACTGGCTGTGTGTCTCTTAGCTGCCGGCTGAGGTTAAACCACAACAGTGAGTTACGGCTATCATGAACTGATTAAAAAGGGGGGGGAACCAAACAGAAAAAAACATAGTCAAAAGCCCCAGTGTAGGGGGGCTTTTCAGGTATTCGTCTTAAGCAGCTGCATAGACCAGGACAGGTCTTGGTAACTGAGATACATAATGAGGATTTTTTAAGATATGATCCCACAAATCCTTCTTTTGTAAATATGCCAGGTGATACCAGCTGAAAGTGTTACTGCTTAGGTAACAAAGAGCAACAATGAAAAACTGTATTAAGCTAAAGCTTGTGCTTCTACTCTCCTACTGTTTTGTAGAAAACAGCTGTATTTCACAATATACAACTTTGTTTCCATTATTTTAGGACAAAAAAAAAAAAGTCTAAGCTTTAAATGCTTTTAGTTCTCCTTGTATTATGGTATTTTTAGGAAAACAACCACATGTGAAGCTGAAACGTAAACATACTATCACAGGAGGAACACATACTTTCTAACCTTACTCACAAAGAAAAGTGTTTCATCTATTACTACACTGGAAGTATAATTTCAAGCTCAAAACAAAGTGAAAGTGTTCTGACTAAAGGACTTAATTTTCTCTTCTGACACATCCTCACAAGAAAACAATCAGGAAGCATATGTATCAAGTCTTTACCATTACTTCTCTTCACTAATACCTAGAATTTTAAATATATCAGAAGACACAGCATATTAAATAATTCAAACACCTTCCCATCATAACCCAACTGTGACTGTGGGAATGTTCCAAAGCCCTTGAATTCAATGGAGAAAAAAAAAAAAAGGAAAAAATGTTTTAGAAATGATCACCAGTTTTTAATGGACTTCATATCAAGCCAAAGAATCATTAGTACACAATATTATCAAGTCAAATCTTGTTTGTAGATTAAATACTACTTTAGTTTCCATAAAATTCAGAATATTTAGCTGTATTTTTAGCCAACGCTGTTTTTCAAGACAGTAATCCTGTTTGGAATGGGACTGGTGATGCACAAAACTGAGTGCTCACATGATGCAAAATGTTTTGCCCATTTTCTTTTTAAGCCAGGTGGCTGCTTAAACAGAAAACCAGCTTACATTCAGCTTCAGAATAACATCTTTCCATAGATCCCCTGGGATTTCCCACTCCAGTTTTGAAAGAAATAATTTAACTTATTTTAAGGAGCAGAATGTCAAACAGCAGCAGCATCCTATGGGCAGTACCTCTGGTGTTCTAAAAATATACACTTCAAAATCAGCAAATGAGAAATTTAGATTTATATAGAAATTTTCCTAAGAACACCATAGAAAAGTATTTCTAAGGTACAGTGTGTTCACAAAGCAATAACACTGCTAACATGAGATACAAACTTTTCGGAAAAAAAATGAGCAGCATAATGGAAAAGTGCATACTTGATCATATATACTTTAATACCTCTATATAAAGTAATTTGGAATAATTAGAGACATAACCTCTGACAGCTGTGCTGCTGTGTAGAAGAGGGAGAACACTGTCCAGATTTTGCCTGCCCTCCTCCCTCCCAGATATCTAAGCTTTATTTCTCTCTGGATTTAAAACAGAAATAGGCTTGTAATTTTTTTTTTTTTTTTTTTTTGCTTTGTTTCACTGTAGGAAAGAGCCTTATAGAGCAGCAGATTTACAGCATCCTTTGGTTGGATGACACAGGACAGCACAGGCTCGGGGCAGTGCTGGGGACACGCACACACACCGAAAAGCCTCTGCGCACCAAGTCTCACCAGGCACAGCCAACACACTTATTTCATGCTGAACCATCCAACCTTAAGAAGCATACGCTTAAAAAAATCAGTCTAGGAGCATTTTAAATGCTTTCTTCTCCCTCTCCCCACAGGAGGCTCCAGAAACTTAGTCTGGAAATAGCCTCTCGGCAGGACAGTGATGTAGTTCAGCCACCTTGCTGCGATCAACAGAGCAGGGGTGGCTCTGGCACAGCTTTCCCTGTCTGCCAAGCAACAGCCAAAGGAACTGATCTGACATCGTCGTCAGTGTGAACTTTTCAAAAGAGGAAGTAAAGACTATTTTTTCCTTTTCTTTCGCAAATTTGGGCTAGCCTGACTTCCCAGCTGTTATCACAAGAAAAAAAAAAAAACAATTTTTTCATGGGAGCTCCTCTCTCCATTACAGGAACAAAAAAAGCCTAAGTATTTTGGTTTAGAACCTAACAGCTCACAAGAGCTGTATTTTCTTAGCTCTCTCCTCTATTTATCCTTCATCTCTTCCCATATGCCTGAAGAGGACCTTTGTGATCCTGACTGAATCACTTGCGCTGACACTCGCTTTATCCTGAGATACTCCCTGCGCATAAGAAATGGAGATGGTGAAAATTAGGAGGTTAAAAAGAAAAAGATTTGGAAAAAGAAAAGACCCAACAAGTCAATATGCCACCTTTCCTCCTCCTTTCCATGCAAAGCAAGTAATTCTGAATGCATCAGAGCCTCCCTGCCAGCCTACTGAGCTGCAATGGACACAGTTCTCTTAGAAGAGGCCAACACAGTAACAACATTGAAAATAAGTTTAACACCTTTTTTAAAACAAACGAACAAAAACCCCAAAACAAAACCAAACCCCCAACCCCCCCCCCCAACCAAATAAAAAACCCCAACCCTTTTTCTTTTGAGTTTCAAATACCAGTCATACCTCAAACTTAAAGAATGCACTCTACTTGCATGATAATGACCATAATTAGTGTGAGCAATCATTTACTATCAGAAACTAATATCTCCAACCAAGTATATTAAATTCAATATATTTTCATTAGTTGTAACAGACACAGACTTGGCTTTTAACTGACATTCACAATATATTCACTGTTATTACTAGCACTATAGAAGATAATGGAAAAGTGGGTGGAGAGAAATGGAAGATTTAAAAAACACCTCGAAAGGAAGGTCTTTGTTTTCTATGAGTACAGCTGCCCAAAAGCTGTGTAAATCACCTCTCACAGTCTGACAAGCCCTCTGCATTTTTAATCAGGCCTCCTATTAGTTATTATAGAACGTACAAGGAACTTAAATATACTGTAAGCCAGCAGACTTATGTTTTAATGAAAAAATGTTATATTCAGCAGCTTACATAAGTAAACTTCAAAGAATTCTCATGTACTATGATTTCAAAAAGTGAGGTGAAAATAATAAAAAGCCAGATTCTTTTGTGACTTGGATGCAGTAAGCTCCAAAACCATAAATAAAAGTATACCTCAATGCAAAACACGAGTTCTTTGGCACTCTTATTAAAGACCTGCTGGAAGAAGCCCTGCACTGCTTCCTCAAAGAGCATGCAACACTTCATCTGCATTATTCCCCCTGCAAGAAGCCATTTCTGTATGGATCTGTTCTCTTTAATGAACTGAAGAATTAGCCATTTATATTTTCCAACTACCATTCAGAGTATTTATCTTCTCGTGTGATACAATATTACATAGTAATGCAATTATTGGAAATTAATTATATGAAATGGCTCCCATGAGAATTACTCCATGCATCACACATTTAATTATGAATATTTTTGTAGTGCCACTAAATATGGAAGATACTCTGTGTATGCTGATGTATTTCAGATAATAATCCCCTGCCACAACCCATTTCTTTCTAAAAATCTCTTTATAAAGACAATTCTGTACTTAGAGTGTTTCAACTCACTTCCATTATACTGCATAATGATTGCCAAATAACAGAAATGATTGCACACAGAAAGAAAAGTACAGAATTAAGGGCATAACAACACACTTAACTCTGCTGGAGTGGTTTGTGTTGTTGTTTTTGGGTTGGTGGGGTTTTTTTGTTTGTTTGTTTTTTTAAATCAACACTTGTTATATTTCACAATTTTTCTGAGAACTTTAAGTACAGTATGAAAAAGCAAATGAATCTGCATAACTACTTTGAACTAGATTATATATAATTTAATTTCACCACTGTATCAGACAACAATAAACACTACCTAGTAAAAATAAATAAATCACCATTTATTATTTTTAGTATATTTTCTTCACCTTACCTTTTGCCCAGTAAAATCAAACCATCTTACTACAGTATCCAAATCAATTCGAGCTTAAGTTTCCTCATCAAAAGTAACAGCAGAAAAAACATACCTGAAGAACTCATTCATGAAATATTTTGCAGTATGTAGAAAAGGCTTCTCACATGACTTTCTTGAAAAGCAGTTTTCCTTTAACAGCATGGTAACTGGTAGTAGTAATAAGCACTAATACCCAGTTAGTACACGGGAACATAGAGAAGACGGACCTCTAAAAATCTGCTAGTTCGAGGACAGTATCACATACACCCTTTCATAAACTTTTCAAGTTCCATCTTTACTTCCTCCCCAGCACATCAAGTTAACACCAGAACCTAATTTTTGGAGATTTTTCCAGGTTCAGACAAACAGGGCCAGCTCGTGCTTTCATCAGCATTTCTCTTCCGCCTCCCTACCTGATGTATGTCTGTCCTGTACTGATGGAGAGCTCATTTCTGCTAGCAAGCAACACTCTCTCTCCTCCAACAGCATAATGACTCTTTACCCGTCCCAGAGGAATCTCTCTTGAAAGCAGAGGATCAGAATCATACATGATATTCCAGGAGTTCACCTTCCCTGGCCTGTTACTCTCAGAGACGCTGCAGCCCACTCTTTTTTCCCAGCTGCACAGTATCAGCTACTGATCACCATCTTCTCCTCAGCTAATCACCTGTGAGGGCAGCACACCTGGGTCCTTTCTCACCACCATCCTTTCCAGGTAGTCCACTCCCCACAAAACGGCAGCAGCTTTTATTATTCCCCCATTCCACAAAAGACCCATTTCCCCTCTTTCTCTCTTTTTACTTGCACAACTCTGTGACAGATTATGCCAATTCACCCCCATATTTAGCTTGTTTCATGTAACTCCTGACACTCCCAGGCTCCTGCACCCACCCTTCAAAACTTCTGAGGAGCTCAGCTGTATGGATATCATACAAAGGGGTTATAAACCCAAAGTAACAGAAATCTGTTTTTTCCCTGATTTTTTATTTATTGATGGAAAAAGCCTATCATAAATAATAAAAAACCCCTCAGTATTCTCTGATTTCACAAGATCCTCTACACCATTCTTTTCATCATTGGACGTAAGGAGAAAAACTTATTGCTGTTTTTTTAAGATCTATTTTTGAAGAAACACTGAAATTTAATTACCTTAAAAAGTGAGACTTCTACTATCAAAGTCTTAAAATTCTGTTCCTCCCTCATAAGAACAGCAGAGATTGCCCTAGCTGAACACTCATGCTATGAAGAAATCAACCTTCTTTACATGCTAGTACTTAAACCATCTTCTTCTAAATTAGTCAAAGTGAAAAATGCACAAGCACAAAAAGGAAAGACTTTTATCATCATGAATGTACCACGATAAATTATGGTGTAGCTCTAGTCTCAGCACAATGTCCCAGTCAGATGCATTTCTGGGGCAAACCAAAACCAGCCCCTGAAATAACACTGTTGGGGCCACAAACGAAGCAAAAAGAGACCTAGGCCACCACTCAGGAGGGTGCTGGTTTGGACATGGACCAGATTGTACCTGTAGACCCCAAAAAAGCAGCCGACAGAGAGAGTACAAAGCCATGGTACCCAGTGCAGATACTGCATTCTGCAACAGTAATGTTGAAAAACAGTCCACAGTTCTTTTCTGAAAAGCAATTCTTCATACCACCTCCTTCTTTTGGATCAATCACCTCGTTTGGCTATGGTGGGGGGCCCACAGTCAACAAAATATCCGTACTCAAAAACCATCTGAAAACGAAGTTAAGCAGAGACACGCTTACATGCTACTGCTGACTGGAAGCCATTGCTCAATTTAGTAGAGCAATTAAATACACGATTATTCAGAAGTGTTCTTATATTCAAACCATCTGAACCTTCCTTATGCTTATCGTTAAGCAGATTCTTAAGAAGTTGTCTGAAAGAAGTCATATGGACCTGATTTTTTAAATTATTTAGGAGCAAATGTGTAGGGCTAGCTGTCAAAACAAAGGAAACAAATATGTCACATGTAAATAAATCTGAACAGTCCCCGATTTGCAAAATCTTTGCCATTTTTGCATTTCTGAACATAAAAAAATTCAAATCACAAGCCAGGATGACGATGTTTCACATGAACATCGAGATCATCTTCTGTCATTCACAAAGTTGTCATCTGCATAAGATTTTATTTTCAATCTACTAAGGATTTTGCTATACCCTGAGTGGTACATTCAATACCACCAGGTGGCAATTTGAAGCACTAACATTTGGATCTTCTTCAGGTGCACATTATCATCCTACAATCAAGTTACACTGAAAATTTCTCACACCAGGAACAAATCAGCTACTTACTGCTAGAAGTAGTAACTAATAAAAATCTTTATTATTATTTTAGACATTTTCTATACAAGAATTTTTATTACTTCACTATGATTTGTGAAAGTTTCATACTAATACAGCAAAGTGGGTGCAAAAAACGTTCAAAATCTTTTATACATGGAGAGTTTGAAAGATGAGGAACCCAGTTTGAATCTAATCTAACAGAATAACGGATTTTGCTACTAAAAAATCATTCAACTTGAAAGCATCTTTTTTGAAGATGTAGGGAAGCAGTATAAGGAGACCACTGTAGAAAATCTGTTTACAGCCCTACTCCAGGTGTCTTTTTCTACCAAACAGAAATTATAAGAATGGCAAAGAAGTTGTGGAAGATAGAAGAGAGTATTGCTATTTGAGTGAAGTTTAAAAGCGGCATTGGTGGGGAATGTGGGTACAGGAGAAATTTTAAGAAATCACCATGCTGCCTAAGGAAGTTAGGCTGGGTATGGGCACGAAGACCTGTCAAAAAGGGAAGAAGCAGCGTAATTTTGCAGATTCTGTAGGCTGTAGATTTAATCAGTTTGGATAGAAAAGCTGGAGAGTTTAAAGAGACTTCTTAAGTCCTGAATACCTATTTGTGGAAAAACTTCCATCATTTTCTTATCACAGATTTCAGGCTTGTTTTGTCTGTTATCAGGCAATTTTACAGTCCTAATGGCCTGAATCAGTTGGAATCTTTAGTAACACACTGATACAAAATGATAATATAACAACAACAGGCTCCTTGTTTTACTGTTACACTTTGTCTCAAAGGCAGGGAAAACCTATTTGGATTAGAAATTCCACTACATCAAACAATAAACCACATAGGATTTATGCTGCATGCCTCCTGAAATTAAAGACAGCTCTACAGGGAGGTCAGTTTTAAAAGAACTAAAAAAGGTAAGTTAAAAAACTTTCCTTACCCCCCCTCCAAAAGCCTTTTGTGGAAATTTAGTCAGGAGAGTTACCCAGAGGACCATCAACTGGCATAAGCTGAGAGAAGATATTTAAGTTCAAGGCCTGGTCATCTTAATTGGGAGAAAGTATTAAAAGCTAAAAAGCCAAAGTCACTTAAATTTAAAAAGCCCCAATAAACGTTAGATGTCAAATAAGGTCAAACACAATAGAAAGGACTCAGCCATCATCCTGTAATGGAGGCCTCTTCGAAAGCTTCTTTCAGATTCATTTATTGCACTTTGTGGTGCTAGAACAGACTGGAACCAGGGAGCGCGCTGAAAAAAAGGCTGCTTTGCAATCCTCTCCTTCCATGACTTCACTCCACACGCAGGATGACCCTGAAATACCCCAAGCATTTGCACATGTGCAAGGCAGCCTGAGTGTGGGTCTTGAGACTGAAAATAAACAAACACAGCCAACCTTCTAGGGATTCCTAGTGAGCAGGGAGGGACAGGGGAGCCCCGTGGCCCACTTCAATTTTGGGATGTCTGTTGCAGATCTTCGCACCTGTCCTTTAAAGTATTAAAAGCACCTTAAAAATATACAAGTTAATAACATGTGAAAACCTTTGTTAGGCTGCGTAAGCCCACACCAGTCTCTTGAAAACCACCTATTGTCACTTTGATTTCACAAAGGTCTTTACTGCCGTAACAAGGGAAGACCAATTCTGCATCTGTTAGTACCCTGCCTGATGTCAGGGAAGTTCCTGCATCTTCTTAACTCTCCCAACAACCCACCAGAGGACACCACCAGCAATGCTGCTCATCCGTGACAAGGAAGCCCAGAACAGTTGATTGAGCAAGCGCATGGTACTTTCTCACTGCATTATTTACACCCTGCTCTAGGCAAATCGTTTCAAGCAAAATTTTCAAAGGCACAACAGATGCAGGGAAGAATCTTAAAGGGAAAACCACAGGAAATTATCACCTAAAAATCCTGTGTCACGAACAATCTCTCCCTTTATCTGTGCTTCTCCATCTGGAAAACAAGAACACTGTTAGTTGCTTAAGTATCTTTAATGATGCTTTAACCATTAATGTATTATAGTGCCACTTAAATGTTACTAGACGTAAGTATAGGCCTTTGAAAGACAACAGAATATGGCTGAGTATGTCAAGACCAGACAAAATGATTCATTCAAAAAGGAATCATTTTGACCATGTAGTTTAAAGCTGGCAGAGCAAAAGCCCTAGAGAAGGCTGAGCAAATAAACCACAAAAATACTTGGGTGAAAAGCAAAAGACAACAGAGTGTGCAAGAAAGTACAGAGGTGAGCAAAATAATAGCATCAAGAGAGATGCAGTTACTTTTCAAAGAAGTGAAAAAATGGAGAATAGGAAAGACAGGGGAAAAATAAAAAGGTAAATTAAGGCAAGAAAAATCAAATGTAAGGAAATAGATAAATTGTATTAAAGAATTGGGGAAAAAAATACAATGGAGAGAAAAATACAACTAAGCAAGCTATGCTGCAGACAGAATTAAGTATAAATGCACTTCCATGTTGCTGAACTTCGTGGGGTCTGAAACCTAGGGATTTTTACCTTGAATCACGCTTTGGGTAATGTAGGAATGCAGTGAAATTCTCCAGCCTGAATGATGCTGTCTATGTATATGAGGGTAGAACCTCTCCCTATGAAACTTTTGCTGCATCTGACTGAGGTTAGGAAATGGTTTTACATCCAAACTGAAGTTAAAAGCAGGAAAGGCAAATCAGATCTTCCAATTTTGAGATTTTTCTAACACACATCTCTTTCTGAGGCAGAAGCATAGCTATTAAAATCCAATTCAGTTAACAGGCTATTAACGACTCAGTAGAGTCTCTCATAAGAATTTTGGAGCAAAATGTTGAACATTCATATTTAAGGAAGTAATCAAAAGATGAGTACTTTGTACTGGGACTGGAAAGAATGGCCTACCTACATTCATCCTTTCAGCCTCTCTTACAAGAGGAAATACAAGATATATTTAATTCATTAACCACCACAGATTTTCTGTGTAGATTTCTTGACAAACAACTGTGATCTATTCCGAGATTATCTTCAAGTACCTACATATGTAAGGAAAATTTCTATATTAGCCTCTGAGGTTTTTGAACCTTAGATTCTTTCATTTTATTAATTTCTATTATTCATTTCATTCTGAAATTTTAAAGGAGCTTTACAACACTTCAGACTTTATAGCACAATTTGTGTTACATGAGTCAGGAAGCCACACAGGGAACTTCTGTATAGAGGCACAGTGGACCAGTGCTGAATATTACCTGAATTTTGGCACTGTCTTCTTGGTCGGCATGCTTTAAGGGAGCAATGGCACACTTCAACCCCTGGATTCTGGCTTACTTCAGATCCTTACACGGCTCACCCATGTAACCGACATTTCATTTAGCATACTTCAGTTGATAGCACACTTCAGTTTATAGAAAGGCTAAGTACATTAGGATGGATATTCAAACTATCTGCCACAAGACACGTAGGTCACAGAAACACAGTGTCAGATAAAAGGAGCTAAGCCTGATCTCCCTTTTGTCTCACGAACTATTCCAGAGTCTGAAAGAAGATGTGTAAATCCTGATTATTCAGGACTGCCAGGAGTATCAGTTTCTTGCACAGAGGAACACCTGACACAAAATAAACCCGAACAAGTCTGATGTGAATAGTTTTTTTAGAGGACTTCCTGGGGAATGTTTTCCCTTTCCAGCTAGTACTTTCCCCACCCATCCTTCCAGTGTGATGGGAAGCTTAGAATCATGCTTAAATCATTAATTAAGATGATCGACTAAAATAATTGCCTACTGAAAGCTATTCTCCAGCCTGCGCATGGTTTAAAACTCTATCCTTTACTCACAGACAGGGTCCCCTCAATGGTGATTCAGACATGCATCATACTGATTCTCCTGTCATATATAGGCATACCTGGAAGTAATAAAAAGGTTCAAGCTTGTGCAAAACGTGACTGCTCAGAAACGTTCATTGGCATTTCTACAACTAGAAGGGATTAATTTGTTTCATGATATTATCATATGCTCCTAGTAGATTACAGCCCACATCTGTTCAAGCTGAAAACCTCGATCCTGATCTCCAGGGCCATTCAACAGAACAAGTCCTACCTATATCGATCAGGGATAATATATCCCTTTCTACATCCCAGGCTGCTGCACTCATAGAATCATAGAATCTGTCCTGGTTTCATCTGGGATAGAGTTAAGTGTCTTCCTAGTAGCTGGTACAGTGCTGTGTTTTGAGTTCAGTATGCCAAGAATGTTGATAACACCCTGATGTTTTC
>JAVJGG010000082.1:16733286-16758029 GCA_035590195.1 Aviceda cuculoides | reverse complement strand
CCTGCCCATGGCAGGGGGCTTGGAACTAGATGATCTTTAAGGTCCCTTCCAACCCAAACCATTCTATGATTCTGTGAATAGTCATTCAGCCAGCCCCTATGTCAACTTACTGCATTAGTATATTATCACCGATAATGAAGTTTTGACAGTAATATGAAACATTTGCAACAAGTACCATCAAAGCCATTGAATACAGAATAGCATTAACAAAGTACTTCTTTTTTTCCAGGGCTAAAAACTTAATATAGTTCTGGTGTAAATGTCACATTAGAAACAATTGTAATCATATATGAATCAACTATCATGTTTATTACTTGAATGCACATGAAATTGAATATTCTATACATTCTAGCAGTATCCAAGCAATTTTTATGCAACAAAACTGAAGCCCATACAGCAGGTCAAAGTCAAATGCTGAAGAGCACTGAAGGTTAGAAAACTATAGGGGCTCATGAGAAGAAAAAAAATCCACTAAGTATTGCTGCAAAAGATAACAATTAAAAGGGAAGTATCATCCATGTGTGCCCCAGCAAATCCTAATGGCAGCTAATTAAAAAATAAATTCTAAAAATTCTAAAATTCTGAGTTCCTTTAGCTAATAAAGCTAAAAAGCTCATTTTTAGAAATAGGTCAAGTCTCATCTCTATGTAACAGTGATGGAAGCAAGTAGTAAATTTGTTGATTTAAAAAGAAAGAGATTATCAGAACATTTATTTGCACACAGTTATACAGAAAAAAATCACCCCAAATGAAATTCAACTGAGCCATATTACGTTGAGTAGAATACACAACTAAGCCTGATAAACAAGAGGCAACTTGAATAAGCTATGAAGTTTCCAAAAAAAGAAATTAAAGAGGAAACTGCATATTTTAAAGGTTAAAACATGCAAAACTAAAAAGCTTGCTTACCAAAAACTATCTAGTTGACATGAAAATAAAAATGTTACATAGTGCATGCAACGTTCATTGATAACTTCATTTTAAGATATGCCACATCCTGCCTGAGAGATCAACTGACTTACTCAACTCTCATGTACTGCAGAAGGTAAAACAAATATGAACTAGCTTTTGGGATAGGGCTGGAGATGAATTTCAAAATATGGAACCACTGAACTGATTTGCAAAATAAAAATCACATTCCAGTGCCATTTAATAATGATGGAATCTTCATGAGATTATCTGACTTTTCTTGAGCACACCATGCCCAAACATCTGTGGACAACATTTTCATAAGAGCAAAGATACAGGGATTTAACATTCAAGACAGTCACTGAGACAGCCTCAAAATTAACCATTTTGAAGGTGTTATTCTATTGCCTTCCATTTCATATAAACACAGCCTGGACACATTCTGTATTACTGTATCAGTTAGGTGTGTTAACAGTGCTGCATTAGACATGAATGTCAGTTCCATCAAAGTCTTTGTGCTTAGATCGTATTTGTCTATTATTCTCTAATTTTGGGATGATTAAACATTATCATTCTAACCACAAATGCATACACAGAAAGAGGTCTCCAAGTGTATGTTTCAATCATTCATACTCCTGCTGTATTTTGGCAAGGTAAGACTATGCTATGTATGGTGGCTACACTTGGGGAATGTTTTGTTAATTTTAAACAACTTTTCTTCTGGTGAAGAAAATAAAATTCATTCCAGAGTTATTTGATTATCCAAAATTATACTGTCTGTTAAAAAAAGGAATTACTTATTTCTGCTGGAATGTAAGTTTCCAAATAGAAAAACTGGAAATGAAAACAGTAGCTCAGAATTACCTGCTTAGCAGACCTATTGATCTCCTGAATCAAGTTTTAAGAAGAACATGTGCAGAGTCCATGCTTTTTTCAGATATTACAATTCAAATCTTTAAATTACATTAGTGTGTTTATTCATTCTTAGTTTCACATTAATACAAAGGAATCCCAGGGTAGCTAACCCGCTGCATCATGTTGTAATTCAGCCAGACAACAAAGACTTTCATTTAGATGGCACCCACAAAATAGCACTGCCGGGTGCCCCTCTAGGGGCTCCATCTTTGGAAAATGCTCAGTGTCCTTTTTTGAATGTATATTGTGAAAAAAATACTTCATAATTTCGCCCAAACGACATGATTCCAGCTTAGAGATTCAACACTCCAGAACTGGAACTTCAGTTCTCACCAGTGGACACTCCCTCCTCCCACGCCAAATTCTTCCAGGAAAAAAAACAAAATGAAACACATTATAGTTGAGATACATCAGTCTGGAGGATATTCATGTACCACAGAACTCATTAACAACTCTATGATATTGTTCAATGGTTGCACTGCTCCATTTCAGAAATAACATTTCTAGAAGGTATTTATACTATGTTAAACTTACATCCCTTGAGCAATGCGTTGAAGGTAATCACCAGTACATCTGTTTCTGTCATATTTAAATTCATAGCCCAATTCAATTGCAAATAATTAGCAATTTATCACCACAAAGTTCACATTATAAAAGTAGAAAGGGCTAACATGATCCTAACAATTTAACAAAAGATACAGGCCTTAAAAGGAGGAAAGGGGAGAAAAACAAAATAAACCCCAGCAATCAATCCCCCAGTAAATCAAACACAATCAGTTCTGCTTGCCTGTGATACCCCTGCACAACCCAAATCCCTGGTTTTTTCAGAGACTTACAGAATATATTGCTATACATATCAGTTACGTCCATCTTTCATTTTTATAGCCTGAAGCGGAGAATTATTTAGTCAAAATAACAGGAGTACACAGCTCTTGTAATACCATTGTGACCTCAGTTTCTAACACCTACTTTGGAACATTACTATAACTCAAGAACTTTTTTCACTTGCAAGGACATCTTAATTATCCCACCCATGACATGAATGTTTTTGGAAGATAAAGTCTGTAATTAACTTGTTGCCAAACAATATGTTTACTGTCCCTGAAGGTCAGTTCTCATATAAAGACATAAGGACACTTAACTTTGGGAGATGTGTATTGTAACTGCCGTCAAACATTAACGAAGTGGTCATCCATTATCTATAGTAGCAGCAATGCAGAGTATGAAGATATTCTAAGCACCATAAAATGGGTCCGTTAAAATAAACCTCTACTGAGGCTTGCAACAAGTAAGTACAACTAGAGAGACAGTGCTTGACCCATTGTAACAGGATTTGTCAGAAATTCCACTTAATCTCAGTAGTCAGTCGGTAGTGGGAGAATTTGCTCAAGACAGTCAAACAAGATTGCTCCCGTGCTATAGAAATCTGTCTTTGCTGATTGCCCTTGTCAGGAGAAATTAAATTTTGAGACTGGTTTTAAAGATTTTACCAAAGCAACTGTAAGGACTCCTTGCCTTGTTTAGTTCTGAATTTACACTAGAAATTTTCACATACCAGTTTGGCTAAGAAAGCTGTGATGTGCAAATGGCAGTGGGAGTGTGGGGGTGTATGGGTATAACAAGGTTTCATTAGCCCTGCAAAGCCATGAAGGGCAGCTTAGCCCTCCTGGTACAATTCCTGTACCTAAGGAGCTACTTGTTCCAGGCAAATAAGAAGGTAACAATGTTTGATTAAAGATCTCCTATAATACATCAATTAGTTGTACACATGAGCTAGGAGAGGTACAAAGAGAAAAAAAAGACAAACAATGAAATTAAAAAAAAAGGACAATTATAATAAAGAAATATATGTAAAATACTTCTATGCTGTTGTACCCAGTGTTACTCAGTCTCTGACTCACATCCTCATCATTATTCTGTATTTCAACAAGAAACCTAACAGACACTTGGCCCTTACTTTGCCTTACACTCTGCTTGCAGTCAGAGACAGATGGAAGGAATGGAGGGCAAAGAAAAGCAGCTAAGAAAATCAAGGAGGAATAAAATAATCTTTGTCCAACAAGACACGCTCTTCTCATCCTAAGCTCACAGCACACACTCTCTCACGTAGAGGAACAGGTAACAACTGAGAAAGTGTGTTTCCCTCAAAGTGTTGGACAATATGGGAACTACTTGTGAAGAAATGGCATATGGAAGAACCTAAATATGGCAAACAGGCAAGAGTAAAAAAAAAAGTAAACAGGAAAAAGAAATTCAGATGAGAAAAAAGGGAAAATGGTAATGATAACTATTCAAATAAGGAAGGGAAAGATTCAACTACAGTAGCAAAAATATTAAAAATTTCAAAAGAGAATGAAACGAGAAAATAGGAATGCCAAAATCTCTGACTATAAGAACTGGAAGAGGAAGGGTAGTATGGAGACATTCACATAGGTGTGTCCATTAGCACTGCAGTGAACTAGTGAACAAAAAAGTTCTTTTGGCATGCCGCAGTCCATTAAAGAAGGCACTTTGTATTTGTACCTTTCATGCAAAAGTAGTTGATTCACGTCTCTGTGACTTGAAAAACTCATGTATGTCAGCACTTTAGACAACTGGAATAGCTTGTTCGTGTTGAAACATTGACTATTTGCTGTTTTTCTGTCGAGAATAGATTAGATTTCAAATTCCCCCACTTGGTTACCAAAAGCATTTCCATCAGCTGGAAACACTTTTCAATCCATCTTGCCAACTTGTGACCTATGCTAGTTTCTTTTGGAAGGTGAAACCACTCAGGATCAGGCATGGATAAGCAATTCTCCACTGAGAGCACATCAAATAGACACACAGCCTTCCCCAGCCAGAATGCAGCAAATGTGTATTTCTTGAGAACGAACACTTACTCAGAGCTGTTCATATGGAACGAAAAAACAAGAACCTATGTCACTCCGCAGCTGCTCTTGTAGATGAGTGTGGGCATCACACGTGCTATTAATTTTCTGAAATAATATTGGAGAGTGCTGTTTATATGCTGCCTATAGACCATCTAATTTAAAATATGTAGCATATTAAAGCAATTGAAAAAGACATTTGTTTTTGCAGCGCAAAATGAAGTGTCTGATTACAAGACAGAATAACTGACATACTGTTACACTATAGACATTTGCCTGAATACTATGGTATAATAAACCATTATATGATAAGAGAAGACTTCAGCTAATCGCAGCCCAGAAACGTTCAGTCTTATTCCTTCACTACTGTCAGTGATCCCTCTGAACTGTCAGCCAGCTGCAAGTTGATTTTTGACTTAGCTCTCCCCTTTGCATGTGAAATGGAAGACAAAAATCTGTTGCTACGGCTGGCTGCCAGCTCATGCCACCTGATACCACAGCAGTATTATCTTTACAATACTGCAGATGGAAGTATACCTAAGTCCTTCCTCGCATTCTTCCCATCATTCCCCTTCACCATCCGTCTACACTTCTTATTTTTTTTAAAACAGGTCATCACAAGTCCAGCTCTGATGTCTCTTTAATTTCCCAGATGATCTGCTGACTTACTTGGGGTTTGCAGGAACGAAAGCTTCCTGCAGGCTGGTTGCACCCAGCAGAGAATACAGATGCCTTGTTGCAGCAGGAGGAAGAAAGTCAGAGCTGAAGTCATTATCCCCTTCACCACCACCACTCTCCATCCTCTGTGTAAGCTCTCTGACAGCATTCTCCCCCTTATCTTCTTCTAGAGTGTCAAGTAAAATGAAAAGGTTAAACTTGAAGGCTTGTACATGGCCTTTGGGTTAGATATTCATTTCTAAGAAAAAAGTCCTATATACAACTAAATAGTTTTAAAATCACAGAAACATTAAGGATCGAGGTCTAAATTTGCTACCTTAGCTGAATTACATGCAAAATCTAATATTGCTCCCCAAAGAGAGACTTAATACATGCTTCCCAAACTGACTATTGGAAGCCAACTTCAGAACCAAAAACTTGTTTCAGTATCCAACAACATGTCGCAGGTGCAAAACCCCACGATTTGAAACATCATAGTCCTTTATGCTGCTCTTCATACAAAAATATAGGGATACTAAAACTGGAACAGTAAGTGTTCCTACCTTCAGTCTGGTCAAGGTTTCCCTTTTTGTTTTCTATATTTAGCATCTCCTTGTTCAATCCTCTTTTCCTCTTTCACATACAATCAAGCAGACAGTAAGTACAGATACAGTGCTGTGAAACCTTCTAACTAAAAAGCCTGCTGTGAATCAGCCTTGCTGGGATCACAGGCTACCACTCAATTTCACTCACAGCAAGAGCCACAGGTAAAGCTTCATGTGAAAAAAAAAAAGAGCGTTACTAAATATTCAGCTTCCAGTGGTATGTGCCAGCAAATGTCCACTGGATGATGGATTGCCCTGCAGACTCCCTCTGCAGGCAGGCACCCATGGATCACCAGTGGTTTGTTACCCCAGGCTGAAGCCTACCAAATGGAGCAACTTTTAGAGGAGTTTCTAAGTCTTTGCAAAAGATCAGCTTTTAGGCTTTTAGTCTTTTAGAGTTAATTCAGAGGTACAGGGTCAAAATACATGAGCCTTGATTTTGCATTAACACCATAAATGATCAAAATGACTCATTAGCTATGATTCATCTGTTTGTCTATAAACAAGTAAATGTCAGTACTGTCAGGAAAGAGAAAAGTTTGTGATTAAGCTCCAGTTATATTCCTTCCTCTTAATATCCAATTGAAGATGGCATTCAAAAGCAGTTTTAAAAGATTCAGCACTTGATTTTTCATTCACCTCATTGAGACAGTACTGAAGAGAATTCATACAAAAGAAGATGCAGAAATACATACCTCTACAGTCAATATTGTTATATGAAACCATTTTGCAATTAGCTTAATTTTAAGGCAGAAAAATAATTCAACAGAAAATGACACAGGATGACTGGAATAAGTATAGAAAGCAATTGTGTTTAAACACATATAGACATCAAGTCAACGACATTCTACAACTCAATGAAAAGCTCATGTGCACTTCTCTCTTATCTTAACTGTTTCAAACACTAACAGTCCTAACATTTCTGCTGCATGAATTTTTGCTCTTCCCTCAAAGAGAAACAAGGAAACTGTCCAGTTCTCCAGCACGTACAGAGTAACTAAGCAATTCATATCATGATCCCACTGATAAAACCTCAAAATATGTCCTCCCCATCAGTGAAGACCACTGAGGGAACCCCAAACTGAGAGTCTTTTTAGGACGCTCGATTTACATTTTGTTCATCTTTATTTGTTCAAGTCGTAGCATGGATAAAGTAGGAAAGCAGGTAGGGCACAGTGCACAGAGACCACCTTCCTGTCTCCTGAGAAAAGGCTCTCAAATGAAGAAAGAGCTGTTACACTAATGAAATCTAAGTCAATAATAACAATAATAAAACATTATACCTTTGGGTATTTTGAACATGGAATTTAATAATTTATTTAAAGTATCATGTAACAGCTCTAGAAACAATAGGTACAGGCACTTTATTTATTTTTTTGATGTACGAGTAAGTTTTGCATGTAGATACCTAGTATCTTGCCATGTCATGACTGCAGAACAACAGCAGATACTTATCAGCTCAGCCTTAATTAATTTACTCCCAAATGAATACTGCATTTAGAAGGAAATAAATTGTAATTTTATCCCGGAATATCACTTCACACAAATGGGACAAACTGTTACATTATCTGATTGATAGCTATTCTCTAATCATGCAGAGACTGAGTATAAAGGAATTTAAAATAATTCTAAAAATACCCAGCTGCTATTGCACATAAACATTGCATCTTCCTCTCTGGATAAAATCCTTCTGAGGGAAATAGCTAAGATGCTCAAGGCTTGTTTTTCTTACATCTCACATGGACATGCCTCAAACACTCATATCACCGTTCCATCAGATTTTAAATCACGTATGTGGAAATATCTACAAGTTCAACAACACTGCTCTGCTTGTGTTCTTCTGTTTTGGTGCTTTAATTATGTTACTTCACACAGCAGAACAAAGTTTGACATTAGTACTGAATCTCATAAATCGCCACTTTAACAAAATGCATTCACTTGAGGAGAGATCATACAGACCATATGAAAGTCCCCATTTTAGCTTAAAACCTTCCCAAACAATCCTAAATGTTTTCAGAAAGTCAATAGCAGTATTATGCTCTGAGGCACATAAGAAGTGAGTGAGTTATATTTATATGTTCATTTTTGTTTGGTTTTTATTGTGGTGGAGGTTTTTTTTTTTAAATAGTATGAGGAGTCAAAAATAAAAAATGAAATTAAATGTGAATTCAACATTACTTCAACAGTACTGACTCTGGAACAAACGCATGGTAACATCATGCTGGAGATGTACAGTTAACATTGTGCTAGACATGCACAATCCTTATCATTTTTCTTCATCTCTTCAAAACATTTTACTAAGGAAACATCCAATGCTATAACACAAAGACCAGTGTACAGCACATAAACATAAAAAAAAAATAGTTACACAATAATATCCAATGATTCAGCACGTCAGAAGCTTACACAGACTTTATAAATACCAAAGCTTATCATGTTGCAATAAATTCCACTCAACTGATTTCTTAGAATGCTAATTGTTGCTTTTATAATGGCGAAATCAAGACACCATAGGTATCACTCTCTAAAGGGAATCCAGCAATCTGGACTAATTGTCAAGTGACTAATGAAAGTTAATTTTTAAGTCAGGGCAGCGGAAAATTTGCACTTTCATGACATAATTTCTACAGTGACATGGGCTTATGCTTTGAGTCTGATAGGGATGCATACGGACACAGATTGATATCAAATACTATGCTATTGTATAGCAACAGGCACATGCAGTCATCTGCAAAGGTTCAGATGTTTCTCACCGCACAACAATGTCTTCTTAAGAGAGCTGCAAAGAGAAGTAGAAGCATGCAATTCTTTTAAAGTAATCTGCTCAACTCTTCCCATTGCTCTTGCCTATTCTTTCAACATGTGTACCAAGAATATGCCACTGAGCCCCTCTCCAAGGATGAGCACGTCCCCTGTCAGCTGAAGACTGGCCGTAGCAATGGATGCTCAGCTTTGTAAACGTATTCCTGTGCATTATCTCAACTTTCTGCATTCTTTATTTCGTGTTTTTAGCTTACTTACAAAGGGAAGACTTGGCTATTGCCAACCTCTCTACTTCTCCCCCAGTGCGCTGTGAGAAGGATTTCTGCATGCTAAAAATCAGCACAGGAAAACACAGATCTCCACATTTCTCTGAAGGCTGTCTCTGGAAGGCACAATGCATTAGTGCCCTTGGTTTCACCTAGACCACCTGGTTTTAGGGTACAGAACCACTCAGAATGGGGGGAAGTGGACAGGAATGAAGGCGGATGGATTCTACTACTTTTTAGCTAGAAAAAAGAAAGCCTGCAGTCCTATTGCTATAGACAAGTGGCCCACGAATCCTCCCTTCCTCTGCCCCAGGAGACACTCTTCAAAAGAACTAGCATGTATGTGCTGACCTAGGGGTAATGAAGACACTTCTTGAATGCCAGCCTGTGTCACAGGTTTAAGTAGCCTGTGGGGTCCTGAGCTGCCCTTACCTCACCTGGGTGAATATAACTCACACTAAATTAATTTTCTCAGAGAGAGAAAAGAAAGAATCAATATTTATTCCAGGATCAAAATGCTTTTCACTTAAAGAACTCAGCAGTCAAGAAAAATGAGGAGCAATCATTTTGTTCCCATGACAAACAAAAGCTTCCTTGCCAGTAGACACTGTATATTGACAATAACCTGTAAGCATCATAGCATGCATAGTAATAGGAAAGTATTTTGCTGCAGTGGATTTCTATCTTGTAGACACTATTTTTTGGCTCTATACAGACATTTTAAAGAATCAAAATACTGTATTTTCCATGAAGTAGCAACATTAAAATAGTTACAATTAACAAACACTTAATTTCCTCCCCCCCTCCCTGCTCCGAACATCAGCTTTGTTTAACATGTCCTAATTTAAATACTGAGGCCATAAATAATGACTAAGAAATCAACAACCGATTCAAAATGCAAGGAACAAGAAGTTTGGGGGTTTTTTAGAAACTATTATTTTATTCCAATTAATTTGGTAGTGCACCAAGCTACCACCAAAAATGTCACACCAAATTAACTTTCTTTTTATTAACCATGGCAGGTCAAATAATTGAAAAACTGAAGGTGTCTTGGTAATGAGACTTAACTCAAGGACACTAATTTACAATGACACAGGTTCCTCCGTTCTGTATTACCTCACATACTTAGTAAGAAATCCTTAAAGGGTCAAATTCTTATGTCATCTAGAAATGATTTTGATCACTCTTTATCTGAACTGTATTCATTTTGCTTCTAATACAACTTGCAGTTTTCACCCTGTCACATCGACTTGGCCTTTAGTGGCTTGATTCTGTTTCAAGAGATGTCATAAACCATGCTTGTCATCACCTGCTGCATTACATAGACCTCAGCAGTAACTGTGTCACAGGCCAAATAAAACCAGCTTTTGTTAGCCACCCACTGATTGCGATATGTATGAACAGTTCTGGACCTCCAGTTTATAAAATGGCATAAGCTGGTATTTAATCAATCAAAAATGTTCAAGCGAACACCAGCTCTCCATAGTTTTTGGCATATTTCTGAATATATTTTAAACACTTGTGAAAGCAGTGTTTCCTCAAAGATATCAATCACATCTATTTCTTTCCAATGCTCTTTAATCAAACCAAATCAAACCCTATATGTACCATTTCACCATGATGTAGTGTACATATCTTCTCTCTTTGAATTTGTGGTTATTTCTGATTGCTATTTTATTTCATTTTTCAGAAAAACAGCACCTGTAAGACTGACCAGTGAAAATAAACAGTGATGCAATGACTTGCTCTTCAACAAGGATGAGACTGAGTGTAGGCTCACTGTATCGGGTAAGTACAAAGTAATGCCCAGTCCTGAAGGTGATAACCTGATGTTACAATACTGGACGTTACAAAATGGATATTAATATAGATTGAGTCTCAAAGACATGAAAACAATATTGAAATGCAATCAGAAGTGCGATTTTATTTTATTTTTACAGGGGTTTTACGGAAGGTCAGGAAAACCCCTGAGCTGAAAATAGGTGGAGATTAAGAGAATACTTTAGAGAAGCATAATCTATGCTTGCTCTATTTCTGCTCTTCTCTTCGCACTCATTTATGGTCATTAGGGGGCTTGTTGCTTTTTTTTTTTGCTTTTTCTTTTTACACCATTCTAGAAACACAGCAATAGGCAGCTTCATGCATGGAGAGGATGGCGTAAGCTCCAAGTACATTTCCCAGTCCCCAAACTCATTTAATGTAAAATCCTCAAGTTGAGGACATAGCAGATATTAAACTGATAAAAACATATGCTACACTTGATCTTTGCCAAAAGGTCAAGAAGCAAACACGAATCAGTAGACTCGATGGTTTCTTGGTCTGACTCAGTGAGCACACTGAGACGGAATTGTTGTAATATTTTAACACCACAGTAGCAAAAATTATGTATGTTTATCATTCAGATTTATTTCAAGAAGCTGGAGACAGACTACAGACCCCAAATAACTCACTCCAGGATTTCAATGAACTCATGATTTTGTATATACAGTAACTGTTCCAGGACAGGAACTTGGGAAAGCTAACAATGCCATGTCCAGCCTCTGAAAATATTCCAGTCTTGGTCAGATTCTTTCCTCTATGGTAAACCAATTGGAAAAAAAAAAAAACCCAAACAAAAAAACACCAAAACCAACCAAACCCAACAACCTTCCCTCTAACCCCCTGCTGCCCTGCCACCCCCTGCCCCAAACACTTAAGCAATCTTCTGGTTTCTGAATCATTATGGGGTTATTTTAGAACCTTCTCCCTGTGGGTTAGAGAGCAACACATCTCCCCTGTAGAAAGTATTTCATAAAGTTCTAAAAAGTTGAAGGACTTTGTAATAAATAACATACTATGGACAGAATTACATACTGCAGTGCATTTTCTTAATGCTTGCTGGACTCACTAGAGCATCTCACATGCTAATTCAAAGACTACATCTCAGTCTTGCCAAAGCATGATTTTTAATTACTCTGCATCAAACTCCACAATAAATTAACACAGAAAATGTCAACACACAAAGAACACTAAGACAATACTGCTAAAGCTTAAAAAATTCATTCCTGTGCGTGGAAACTAAAAATGTCTTTTGAAGTTAATGAGTAATCACAAAAGACGTTTGAGTAACTTGGAGCAAGACAAAAAAATTCTTTAAAACTATGTTCATTTTCACAAACATTTCGTAAACAAGCTTGGAAACCTTTTTACTTCCCATTATATTTTCAATCACTCATTAGAATTAATAATTATTTATAAGAATAGAACAGTAGGTCAAAAGTAAAAGGAAATGTATTGTCACAGGAGAAATACCCAGCTAATACACTGATGTTGGTGTTCCAAGTTGCACAAGAGAGCCAGCCAACTGTAAGGTAGTTGTTTTACTTTCAATATAGAGTATTCAGTGAATCAGCATCAGCAAATCTATTGGATTTTAATGAGTTAAAATATTTTAATAGCATAGCTTTGTTCTTTAGTTTAATCACCTTTCCCTGAGGCTTTGAACAACATTTAAGCATGTGCTTAATCTGCTACTGAAGTCAACAGAACTTTCAGTGAATACTGGAAGTTAAAAGTGCTTAATGAGATTTACTGAATCAGAACGCGTAAAAACTGATGTGAACAGAATCAAAGCCCAGAGGCATTAGTCAAGTCCACCCTGAGTTTCCCTAAAGATACAGGGCCTCCAAAATGTGAATGAAAATTTTATAATTATTATGACATGTCTACTGTAGAGCTGTATTTCTGAAATAATTATGTAGCAAAACACATACCAGACTTTATAGGTCTTTAAAGTAGGAAAAGGAGAAAACCCTTGAATTTACCCTAAAAAACTAACTGAAAGCTTTTGTGGAATTTTGTTTGGCATCAGTAGTTCAGCAATACCCTTTGACAGGAGACAACTGTTGATTTATCTCATGTTTCCTCCAAAAATAAAATGTAGTATAATTAAAATGTTTTGATTGGGGACAGGAGGGAACAGAGGGATCAAGTTAACATACATATTTTAGCTATCTGTTCCTCTGTGAAAAAAGAAGGAATGTAATCCAATATTAGTATCTCACTTCCTCAATCATTCAGGCAAACTGTGTAATCCTCTCAAACCTGCATATGAACATCTTCATTATACCAGATGATACTCTTTCTCAGATTAAATTAAATTACCTGCATGCCTTTAAGCCCCCTTTTTTACTACCAAAGACTACTATTTCTTCCTAATGCAGAGGAGTTTAGTTTAACAATAACACTCAATGATCTTTGATTGCAGCATATAAAATATAAAATTGTTCTTTACTCTTTCGTGTGACATTTAAATGGCTTAAGTGAACATTTAAGTGAATTGCAACTACTAAATATTTTCCTTGACAGTAAATATTAAAAAAAGGATTTGACTCCAAGAGAAAAATTCTTCAGATTCCACACTCACCAAAAATGTTCAAATCTGACTTAACAATATTTTAATTCTTTTTCTTCTAGCTTACATGGAGGATCCAGTTCTGACATCAAATGTCAGAGAGACTTTTTTTTTTTCTGCCCAGAAAAATTAACAGTGTATTGGAGAAATGTTTAGCAATTTCTTTTAATATACTGTCACCAATCCTTTCTCTAATATACTGTCAAAATCAGCAAATCTGTTAAAGACAAAATTTTACAAATTTAAATTTTGAACATAACAATTGCTACTTCAATATGGCAGTCATTAGCATGGAAGGAGTTAATCTTCCCCACTCTTTTTAACAGTAAAAAAGGCTAGGAACAGCTGTCAGTCAGGTGATGAATACAAGCTGCCGGCCTTTTAAACAGCAGGTACAGTATTTGAGCTCTGAATTAATTAGCATTCAGAAAGCCTAAACACCGCTTGATAACTCTGCAAGATAATTTTTGTCCCTTCCTGCAAATTAATACTGCTATTAAGATGAGCAAGGACACAATGCAGATCGTAATTGTACCCATTAAACAAAGTTTCACAAATAACAAATTAGAGGTTCTAGCCAAGAATGCATCAAGTCAAATAAAGCATTGCTGCAAATAACATGTGGGAATTCATCTTCACTTTTTCATGGCATTCACAAAAACAGATACAATATGAATTCCTGTGTAAATGCGTGAAATGTTTTCTGCATATAAGCACAGGCTTCTTGAAAGTTCAAGTTGCTAAATGTTTAAATAGTGGCTTTGTCTCAAAAGCATTTCAGCTACTTCCATACAAAAGGCCCTTTTAACATACGGATATACATTGAAATGACAAGTTAGCAAGGCCTCAGAGATTATACTTAGAACGTCTTAAATAACAAGGCCTCCACCAAATGCTGTTGCAGCACTGCATCAAAGTCTGCACAACCGGGTGTGAAAAATCTTCCTCCTGTAATATATAATTTCATTTAAATGACAAGCATATTTTAAAGAGCACAAAAATGATTGATATCAGAATTTAATGATGTTTAATAAGTGGCCATCTGTCAACAGTCAAGGAGTTAAAAAAGCAGCACATTATTATTTCCCAAAAGATTAGAAATATTGTTGCTAATTAAAAGGCACATTATCATTATCTCAAAGCAATGTCTAAATACTAATCAGACTTCAAGTCCAGCGAAGAGGAAGGGGGAAGACCTTTGGATAAGAGTGTTCCCCAAATGGGTCATTTGAGTCGATAATCTCTAAACTAGTGTTACGATAGCATACAGATCATAACTTGGCAAGCAGCAGGTAACTCCTGACTGGGTGGGCAAGCAATTAAACCCTGACCTGACGTATGAAAGATGATTTATTTTAAATTCCACTCTTTAGAATAAACCTTTGGCACACTTTTACAAAGAACTGCAAAAGAAGGGAAGTATGTTAAACATGGCATTTCACTATTTATTTTTTCTAATTTTGCATGCACAGTATTTCAAAACAAAATAAAACTTGGCATCACGGTGCCCAAATGTATGATTAATTGCACCATAGTAAACGGCAGTGTACTAAGTATTTTTAGCTGACAAATGGATTGATGTCACGTGCACATAAGGGACTTCCATAGCCAGTTGTGACTGAAACCCACACACAAAGGAACAAAACCCATGAACATCGTGTCTGTGAAGCACTTTTGACTGTTTGGGCCCTTAAGAACTCCCTTCTGGGCTTCAGGCTGCTTAGGCTCCTCATGCTGAGTGCTATGGAGGAAGAAGGTACATAAAGGTAGGTGGTTCAGGCTGTTGCAAATGTTTGCCTGGAGCTCTGCCTTCAACATGACTAGTCAGTTTATTTTCTTTTAAAATGTGGTATTTATTGACATTTTCATAATTCATCTCGATCCGAACCTCTTTTAACCAAACAGACCTCTACTAACCTCAAAATCCATGCTTCATGTTTGAACAGAAGCAGCCAGCAGCCCATAACATGGTTTTTGTCTTAGTATGTAAAAAGCTGACAAGACTCTGCAAGGCACTTATTGCTTGCAGAGAGGCAAAGTTATAGGCCATTGGCAAATGTTTCCCTGCCCTTGGGATACAAGAGATGTGTAAGCAAGATATGACTGACCCCATCTCCCACATCGTGGAAACTATATGTACAGTCCCAGGCATAGCAATACTGATGCTATGAGCCTTGCTCATTTTTACCAATGTTATGAGGCCAGTTGAGAAGTTTTGTGGTGCCAGAGGAAAGAGGCAGGTGAGTGGTGCAGAATCCAGTGCTGAACGTAAGTGAAGCACAGACAAACACAAAGTAAAAGGCATACTGGGAACAGATGGAGAAAACAGGGATGGGAGAATCACATCGAATGTATGGAAGAATGGCAAACTGAAAGTGTCACAACTGTGGCTGCAGAAAAGCACAGCTACCCCTGCAATTGAGGCCCAGGGGCATGAGTATTCGTACATATATGACCAGTCATTTCTTCCACTGTATTTTTAACAGCAAACTTTTTCACCTGTAACTGCCACTATCAAATTACCATCTCCACAGTGCAAAGCCACCTCCAGTCTTCCTCTGCAGGTCAAGGAACCCATTCATCACCGTGAAGTGAAGCATATTTCAATTTTTACTTGTCATTTTCAAACCATCACTGCACACAGGTGTGACCTCTGATCCTGATTTTCCTTCCAACACTCCCCTTGCCTCTCACAGTCCTCCATTATCTCTTCCCCAGGATATATTAAAAAACTTAAGAAAGATGTCCCTGGTTGTGATTATCCTATTCTAATCTAACTCCTTGATCTTCAGCATAAACACTTCAATCATTCTGGCATTTTCATTGACTCAAATTAAATGCAGAGCCAGTAATTATTTCACAATCCCCTTGCCCTTTCATACACAGGTCTTCTGCCTTACACAATGACAAAGTATTACCTCCCAGATCCTTAAACGGTTCAGATACTTCAGATACGCTTTCGATATGAATCTGACACAAGGGGACTCTTAAGTAAACCTTGTGAGGCTTACCCGGTACTAATTATTAGCAATTACAGCGCTTTTCTAATGTTGAGCTCCAATGCTCAAACATGATCCGAGTCATATAACTATACAATTGTTCCACTGATTAACAGGTTCCTCAGGGTGATCATGAGCACTAGGTACAAGATCCCCTGTATTTTGCAGCCTGCTAAATGTAACTTCAGTGGAGCTGTTGCCAAAAGGGAAATTCACAGTACTGTGTAGGTAAATTTGAGACAGGAAGTTTAGACAGACACACAGAAATGAAAAAATACCATCACTATCCAGTTTTACTTATGTTATTCACTTCCATATTCACTACATGTGTTTTAAACTCACCAAACTCTTTACTCCTTGTGCTTCATGGATTTGCCTTCTGACTCTGTGCAACTGTTGTACATTGTATAGCTGTCAGTGCAGAAGTGGAATATATAAAAAGCTGGATAATTGTAAGTTGGGGCATATGGCACTAAGGAGAATGCAGGAGTTAGTGGGAAGAAGGGGGTTTTGTTTTGATTTTTTTCAAGAGTCCGGATATGACTAAAGCTTTTTCCGGTGAGCAAAGAAAATATCCCTTGTTTCTCTGTTTCTCCACAATTTGAAAAGTTGCTTGCTTTTTTTTTGCCCTGACCCCCCTTCTTTGGGGGGGGGGGAGGGGGGGGCAGGACATGGACCAAGAGAAGAAGAGAGGAAGGGAAGTTTAACATTAATTCTAATTTACATGAAAAATAATAAAACTGCCTTCTGGTTCTCTTATTCTGTCCCAAGAAAACACGTTCTCAAACAGCATGCATTACACTGAGGTTTTTGCAAAAAAAGCACAGAAATGAGCTAGCTGCTGCTGTGTAAACATGTCAGACTTCATAGCTCACAAGCATTGAAATGACCAGCACAGTTCGTTCTTCTCAAAGGTATTGCTTCAAGCTGATTGCTGACTCAAGACAAGAACACAACTCTAGTCACATTGAGTTTCTGAGTATTTTCTCTGCAGCTGCAGGGTATAGAGGGTTTTCTGTTTGTTTTGCTTTTTTTCCCCTTTTTCATATGAAACCTCAGATTCTGAAGTACAGTTTGGCAGCACCAGGCTGAATTTGCTGCCAGCTTCCTAGGGTACAGAATCTCTAATAACACAAAGCCCTGACTATCTCCTTGCCCAATAAATAACCAAAATTTTGCACCACAATCTTCCTCTAAAAATATGACTTATTGTTTTTAACTCTCAGTTGCAGCTAATCCTTTCTTGTCAATGGGGTTTCATGCATAACAAGTCTGCCTGTGACATGTTAGGTCCCAATGCATCTCTTAACAAATCCCCCACGCACGGCATCGTTCACAGAGTGCACAGGTTGCAAAAAGGACCGCAGAGACAGAGCCTCTCTTCTCTAATGGGATCAGAAAGGCTGTGCTTTCACATAGAAGATGCTCATCAAATGAGAGGACGGGAGAGACAGAACCCTGTCGGGGAAGTCCAGGCTTGCGTATCGCATTTCGAGTGGATAAGCAGAACAGAGCATTCATGATATTTGTATTCTCGAACACCTCTTGTGTCGGGTTGAATTACTGGTCATGTGTTTATTGCTGTCATGCTGGAAAGCTGACCCAGGCGATGTTTGCTTCATAGTCAGCAACAGAGCTTTTTTCGAGGCTTTAAGGGCTAGCATTGTATAACTTGCTCTCTAGGACTTGTCCTTCCTTTTCTCCTCCCCTCTCCTGTTCCTGCTTCAATTTTACGCTTGTTGACTTTGCCCAATGTTTCAAAAGAAAGAGCAGGAGGCAGTAAAATCTGGACAAATGTTTTTGTCAGGAGTGAATTATAAGAGGCTTCCCTTGTTTTGCAGAAGGAATAATGGGAATAACCTCAGTGACGGTTATTTGGTCTCCCCACTTTTGAAACCTGTCTGCCCCCCTACCCACAGCAGGCTACGTTTAATGTGCAGTTGTGGAGGGGAGAAAAGTGACAGACACCACCGTGCTCTCCCGTTTCCTGCAGCACATTCTCCAAGCTCCCTTGCAAGATGCTATTGCACTGTGTGGCTGCTTTCTTCCACTTTCTGAGGGAAACGGCTCCATTTTCATCCAATTGACAAAGAAATGAAAAGTGCGCTTAAATTCACTATAGGGACACTTGACACCTAGGGGGTCATTTCTTCCAGTTATCTGGGATTTTAAACCAATTCCCACAGGGCGCTCTGGACTTGCCTGAAATACTCTGTCGAGCCAAGAGTTTCAGTTCACTCAATGACCGCGCAAAACTGCTCTTGATGAGTGCCAAACTGCTAATAACTGAGAGATTACAATGGCCATGTAATCAAAAATTACAGGTATTCTAGTTTTGTCTTTGGAGATGTCTGAGAAAAAAGAGTACGCCTCTGTCTGTGTATACACACAGACACATCCTCTAGTAGCGAGAGTGAAACCATGTAACTGAGGGTCCTCTGAAAAGGAGTTGTTCATATATTCTGTTCTCAGATAAATTAGATGGTGCAGCAGAATGACACCGCTAAGCACAGTGACAACCTGTTTGCTCACATACTGCATCACTGTAAATCCTTTCAGATTCAGCATCTTATAACACCTCAACAAATTACAAAAATTATTTATCAGTATTAGCTTTTCAAATAATTCCAATATTTACATTATGGTCTACATAGTTATCTAATGTTATAATCAGTTGAGACACCCGAAGTATACTCCATAAAATTTCACCTTGTGCTTTCTGCTGAAATGCTGGTATTGCAAAACCTCCACAGAACATTTGGACTTAAGTAAATACAGTTGTAGGCACTTTAGAAAAATTCATACACACAAGTCTCTTAATATTGTTTCCTATATACAAAAATCCCAAATGAACCAGGGGCATTCATTAATAATATGCATTAATGAGTAGAAATTTCTTCACATGAACTCTATAAACCTTCAAATACTTGCAAGATAAATACTTTGCTTTTGTATACTAAGAAATGACAAAATTTTGGTTTTGATGAAACACTTGGACCTAATTTTCATTATATCAACACTTGTACCAAGCACAGACTGGAAGAAGTATGAATTTATTTTATGCTCCCTTTCATATGTTCATAGCAATATAAATTTAGATTTATTGTATTGTTGCTAACTAAACTTGAGACCCTTCATCCGGGGAAAACATGCAAGGAACACCCAGATTCCTGAATGGATGTTACTTGTTTGGGTAAAAGGAATTAGGCTACAGGCACTCTACACACCTTGTAATTAGGTGAGACCCTGAGGACCTAAAAAAAGAAGAAAGAAAAAAAAGGGCACCTGAGCAGATTTTCCCATCTGCTTTCAGAATGGCTGGTCAATCAGCTGTCAGCTAAACAACTCAAAAAAAAAAAAAAAAAAAAAAAAGAGAGGAAAGTTAACTGAAAGTTAATTATTTACTAACTGTTTAAAAACAGTAGCAAAACCACACAACTCTTCCTCTTGTCCAAGCAGAGAAGCCAATGTATGCTCTTATTTCAGGAGGACACTTGTCTCTCTGAACAGTAACCCTGCTTCACCTAATAAATTGGTTTTATGTGCTTATATCCAGTAACTTCAGCGGAATTTAGATACCTGTTTAACTTTTTTTTTTTTTTAAACTCAATATGAAAGTAAAAAGACCTACTTAAAGACACCTTACAAGTGAATCAGATCTGCTGGAGGAAGACAATAGTATAAAGGATAAAAAGAAAAATTCCTTATAATGGTCAAAGACTTCAGCTTTTCAAGGCATCTGGTGAACTAAACAAGTCCACTGGGACCACATGGCATGTAAACAAATTAACATGATGTTTAAACATCAATCAACAAGATCTTTCCATTCAAACCCAGGTCAGCTGCACTGGCAGCTGCTGAAGTGGTGACATTCCTGTCTTACACAGAGGCTAAGGAGTGGGTGGAAACACAATTCTACTTTTAAAACATCTCCCTAAAACCTTATACTTTAAAGGTTTCCAAATTTATACAAATCATGTCACATTACAATACCTGGGGACAATCTCCCCAATTCCTTCCTCCATCCTCTTCTTATTCAAAATCTTGGAGGTTAAAACCCAAAACCATTCACTCTTAAACAGCAGCCACTGTGATTTTCATACATTGCTCTGTATTGCTCATCGTCATTGCCATAATATACTTTAGACTCGGTTTTACAGGGTAGTGACATAATGCAAACTCTTTCAGAAAAACACAAAATGAAAAACACTGTGTAAAACATCAATCACCTGATCAGAGTATGCTTGCAAAGAATTCTGTCGGATTACCCTCTTAAATTCATGGAATTTGCAGAAGGGTAGCACCTCTCCACTTGGGCAGCGCAGTGTGAGCCCAGGAAGCCAGGCAGATAACACCATATGATTCTGACAGAACAGCACAGCCTGTCAGAGTGAATCCTCAAAATCCTTCATGGAAGGTGACACATACAAATAAAAGTTATGAAACATGCTATGAGGGTATACTTCAGAGGGAGGTGAGGAAAGGTCATGGGGCAAAACCATGAAGAAATGAAAGCCACTCACAAAACCAGATACATATTTTTCTTGGTCTTTTCTTTAACCGTTTCTCGAACGGTTGCTTTAATGAGGTTTCTTTCAGTATCAAGAAACAATGCTGAACTTTGCTAAAAACAGTCTTGATCTGTTAAACACATTATGAACTGCAAAGAACACACACACACAAAGACATCCTTCCTCTTAGCCACGTAAAAATACATGATCAAGTTGCAGGTGATAAACAGTCAAGAATAACAAAATCCAGTCTACTGCGAGTGAACAAGTTATGCGCATAATCCCTTTCCTAGATATTCCTAGCGCACTGTACAAGAATTTTAAAATGTGCCACACGTGATGGTTCTCCTAATACCTTTAATTAAAACACTACCAGAAGTTATAATGAAAAAGGATTACTTCTGTTTTAATACACTAAAACCTCAAGCTTCTGTTATTTTACATTCTGGTAAAAAGGAAATGAACAATGAAGCCACACTTTGGGATTTAAGATAATCACAAGATTTTAAGTTGAAGGGCAAGAAACAGGCCTCATTTTTAAATTTGCTTTAAACAGATACAAGCCTTATGTTCCTTTATTATTACAAAGACTTTCATTTACAGTTTCACCCTTTTAAACTCCCAACATTTGTTCACAAGCTGCATCTTCCCTCTGCCCTGATATAAATGACAAACACAGGCTCCTGCTGAATGAAAAGAAGCTAGTTAATAATTGGCTTTATTGTCATTTCTGTCTGTTTTGTAACACCCTCTGGATTTTGCTCTGAATGCAAAATTCTTAGTATCATCCTAATTTCATGGTGCTCAGCACACTAGCATGTGACTACTTAAAATAAAACAAGGCAGTTTACTGTTTGCAAACTCTCCCACTCCTGACAAAAGCATTTTATCCTCTCCTGGATAAAAGCTGGGATACAGAGGCACAGCAAGATGAAGGTCAACTGACTCCAAGACCCTTGCACACCCATGTGAAAAGCTGGCAGGTCCACACGCCAAGGCTATTCAGCGCATCTTAGCTTTTTTAGTTTTACGGGGTTCAGAGCATCACTCCCCTAATTTCCCTGGCAGCTGTAAGAACTGTAGTTGCCCAGGCCTCTGTCTCTTTGTTCCAGAAACAGGGACATCAGCAGGTGGTGTCTGCTTGACATGATGATGCCAGGTCCTCCACAGGGAGGCAACGATGGTGGCCTTGTAACAAGACAAGTAACGGGCTGGTCTCTTCTCTTTCACAAGACTCCCACCTCGTGATTTTGGCAACAAAACAAGACAGGGATCTCCTTCACAACACAAGCCTGATTCCTAGAGCTGTATCATCTTCTGCAATCAAAAAATCTTTTGGGCTCTATGATCACGTTACTGAAAACTGAATGATGATGATCATATACAAAGGAGAAGACTCAAGCAAAAGTGTGCCAGCGATTATAACCCTCTGACTTTCTTTTAACGCATAGCCTCTGTATATAATTTCTGGGATTTGGAGGCTGGCAAAAAGATTAAAATTAATTGGTTTGTTTGGATTACTATTTTTTAATGTAAACTGGTTGTTTGGATTTTTTCTTTTTCATTTTTTTTCTTTTTTTTTTTTTTTTTTTCTGTAAACTAGAAAGCCAAAGTGATATCCCATGATGGAGCAGCATGTTGATGCCAACAGGCATACCATCAATTCCAAAGATCCACTTATCAAAAATTTGGCACCTAAGCAATTGAAGTAAAAGACAGAGGTAGCAGGTTATCTCCTGTGATAACAGGACGATAACATACAAATCTGCTACTATGTTTCATAAAGTATCTGCTAGTAGCAGAGAAAAATCCTGAGTTCAATTCCAGATTCGCGATAAAGGTGCTGCACTTATTACAGATCTGTCCCATCCAGCTCCATTCCTCTTGTAGAACACAGCTCTAAAACGTTAACACCTCTGCTGAGCATGAGACAACAGGGGGCTTCAGTGCCTTACTGTAACTTTGAACAACTTAGACAGATGTTTTACAAGAAAAAACAAAAACCATAACACCTTAAGAATTTTGAAACCCTTGCTCAAAGCATGAGCTCTGCTTCCTAATAAAAAAAACCTTTTTTTTTTGTTTTATTATTGACAAAACAGCATTCTACTTTACTCTTGGTCTTATAAATGCTTCAACTGTTTTCAAATGGACTTTTCGGGGAAAAAAATGTCAGGGCACACAATGGGTATTAAAATCTCTCAGTTCAAAAAAGTGAAATATGAAGAACTTATGATCAGCTGACAAAAATAAAAATGAAAAGTAATAAACAATGTAAAGTAAAAATGCTACCTGCTCCACTCACAATTATTTATATTACTGGAGTGCTTGAAGACCCAAACTGTCATACAGCTCCTCACCAGGAACTGTGGGACAACGAAGTCCCTGTTCTGAAGGGATTTAATGAATGTTGGCCTTAAAATCATACCTTGATAATACTGCAGTGCAACTCCAATGAGAGCTGCAGTGTAACTGTGCTGCATGAAGAACTACGTCCCACTTACAAAAAAAAAAGCTGATTTAACAGATTGTAATAAATTTGGGATCTAACTATAGTGTGATGTAAGACAGAATATAAATTCATTGCCACTGCCAATATATTTTGCCCAAACGCTCTGCCAGGTCACATCGACCTGGAAAAAGAAGTATGCATATGTGTGCAAATCTGAGTGCATTTCACATGCACCTCTTTGAGAAAGAATACCTATGCAGGATTGATGGCTACTGACAGTATTTCTAATGGCCTTTTTAATTGTCACTATGATGATTAATTGGGGGCTTCACAGAACTCCAGGAGTGCTCATTATCAAACAGCATGGTGTCCTGGCACACTGTGTGGGTGACCATTATTACTAAATTGTCACCAGATCATGAGACACAGGTAAGATAAATTTTATACAAGTCTGCGAACCTCAGAAATTGAAGCCTACTACCAAGGCAGCAGGAAAATTCAGTTTCCTTAATATATTATTTCAGCAGTGCCCATATGCTCAAAGAAAACAGAAAAGGCCTTGAGAAAGATATTGAAAACAGGTTACATATGTAATAAGGATTAAATACTTCATGCAGTATTACTTGCCATTGCATAAGTTTACATTTGCTCACGGCCACACAGGGTGTTGCAGTTATCCCCAAAGACAAGAGCAGGAGTTAACCAAACGAGGCCTGGTTACTGCATGTCGGCGACTGCTGGGAGAAGAGCAGGTACCTGCAGGAACAGCCATCAACACAGATACCTCAGCTACACGTAGCTGCTGCTGCCCTTCACAGAGAGAAATGCCTGATGTGCTTCTTTTTGCACAAAAGCCAACTTCTGGGTCTGTTGAGGCTGGCTAACCTGACACTGGCACCCAGAGCAGCCATGACACCACGGGCACACCAGCCGCGCAGAAGCCAGGCAGGAGGCGGCAATGTGGAGAGGACCTCAAGGGCTTCTGCTTTTGATTTTGGGGTTTAGAAAGCTCGCATCCTGCATCCTTCCTCTGTCCTGCCATTTCTCAGCACAGCCCGAGCACAGCATACAGCACCGGCCTCCACGGTCACCACAGTCCTTCTGGGCTCCTGCCAGGTTATTGAGACTCGCTACACTCGTTTCACAGTTAAGGGAGTATTTGCTGCCGCAGGGGCTTCCAGAGCCGCTACCTCCGTGCCTCGGTGCAGCACCCACGCTGTTCTGAGGAGCCTGTCAGGGCTCGGCCGCGGGCGGGAGGAGGCGAGGGGCTGCCCCAGCCGGTCGCAGCCGGATCCCCAACGGACACCAGACCCGCGCCGCGCGCCGCCCCACGTCTGCCCCGGCAGGCACGGACCCTGCCAGGCCGGAGGCCAGCACAGCTCTGCCTTGCTGCGGACCAGGCT
>JAVJGG010000082.1:16699311-16723243 GCA_035590195.1 Aviceda cuculoides | reverse complement strand
TGTCCCCCTAGCAACCCGTATGGGGAAAAATTCCTTTAACAGAAAAAAACCAGAAGAGTTTCTGAAACTCCAACAAAATAATACCTATTATTCCTTCTTTTTTTTTTTCCCTCTATTTGTTTGTGTATGTGCTTGATTAGAAAGCAGAACGTGAGGACCAAACGTTGCCACAGTCTTTTCAGAAATGAAAGCCACCAAATGCTGGGTATCGAAATGGGAAAAAACCCAAAAAACCATTTTCACAGACATATTAGATAATGAGAACAAGCTCTCTCAGGAACAAGGTGGACTAACAGAAATCATAAAACGCAAGTCTTCTGGAGACACAGCAGGAATTGTCATGGCATGTTGAAGGAGCCCAGCCTGCTGCAGTCTTGCACACACTATCTTTTTGGAGCAGTTCCTGAAGCAGGTTAGCTCTCCAGCCAGCCCCAGACTTGGTCTTTGATAGAGCAAGTCAGAGCAATGCAAACCAGAGCTGAGGGAATGCTCAAGGTTGTTTCATCGCCCTCTCTATTTAGCAGCGTAGATGCACCCAGTGACGACTGTGCTTTTGCTTCTATGTCTCTACTATTAGTCGCATATGTTTATTCTTTTTTTGGAAATAAGGTTAATCTCAGGGATAGGAAAATAAATCTGTATTAAAATCTATTTTATCTGTTTGGGAGAGTATGATTATGTCTCCATTAAGCCAAAATACGGATGTTTCTGTAGGATACGAGGACCCACACTTTAGTGATGAGTTTCATAATTTGTTAAGCATATACCCTTAGAAAAACAGCATCTCACGTTGGCCCTTCACATGAGCAGGACTGAGTTTCAAGCCTATAAAATGTATTTTGAAGATACGGATAGTGATTTGAGAATGATTAAACCATAGGGTACATAACTCTTCCCTCTTCTCTCTTTGTTCCCAAACTCTATTTCTCCACCATTTTAGTTTCACCAGTGGAAGGGCTGACCTAATGAAAAGCCAAAATACATGGTCTTCTGCTGTTACAGATGTTTTCTCTGCACATTGAGAGTCTTCAAAATTTTCTCCCTACCTGAAGACCAGGCCAAGGATCATTTGGCCTCAGTGTGTTAGGAAAGGGTCTCACTTACAGCCTAATAAAGTCATAGATTCAGCAGCAGTCTGCTTCTCTGTCAAGAGGGTTATAGATTTTCCTGACACAGTAGGTCTGCCAAAAGGAAAAAGGTACAGAGGAAAAAGGCCATGTTGTGTAAGAGAGGGAGAGCTAACCATGATAAGGAGTACATCCCTGAAATGCATCCTTCTCTTCTCTATTTCTGGCTGTAGATAAAAAACTAACCATATCCCCAGTGAGCAGTGCTGTGATGAATAGTAACATTCATTACTTTTCTTTCTACCTGGACTGCAATTTCAGATGTCCTTCAAATTTGCATTTATTTTACCAATCTGGATGGTTGAAATGTCAAACGCCTTAAGGGATATATAAAACATTATTTACTCAATTGAAATTTAGTTTCTAAACCACAAGCATTGGTCTGTCCAATCAACTTGACTTGAAACACAGCATGCTTGCACAACAAAGTTCTGCAATATCTTTTCTGGATTTATATTATTTTTCAGTTGTTTTCTCTGCTGCATAATCCTCCTAAGGATATAAAAACCCAGGTAAATCAGCATATGATTTGTCAAACAGGCTGCATTCATTTTATTCAGCAATTTCCATTCACAGTATTTAGATATGGCAGACCTTAGGGAGCTGTTTGAGAAGCTACTCAATTCTGTTTTCCCTTTTCCATTTAAAAACATGCATTTTTATTATTGAGGAGTGTCATTTAGAAAAGACAGGAATATAGCAGACACCTTGAAACCACTCTGATTTTCCCTCTGTATTTTAAGTGACAACAGTGGTTCTTCCAGTGGGCACTTAATCTTTTTTTTTTATTATTATTTTTTTTTATTTTATTTATCTTTGCTACTACGGTATTTTGTCTTTTAAGGTTCACCAGCTGCAGCAGTCCTTAATTAAGTCTCCCCTGGTCATATTTTTTTACTGCATAGCAATCTAATAAATACTAGGAAAACAAATCTATTAAAGAGCAGAGTTATCTGAAAAAGAATAAAGATGAAGAAAAAAAGCATTTGGGTAGGTACAGGCAAAGCCACTACTTAGAGAGCTTTTGAATAAGCACCTGGAACCAGAATCATCAAATCAAAGGAACAAATTACATTTGTGGATGCAATCTTTTGGGACCTGCTTTTTTTTTTTTTTTTGCTAATTCACCGCATTTACTGTATTAATTTGCTTGGCTTCCCATTCATATTGAGTTTCTCTTTTAATCAATACTTTAAACCAAAGGATTGATCCAAAGCCAACAGAGACCAATGAAAAGTTGCTTCGACTTCAGTAGAATGCAAGTAACAGAATTACATTAAGTTACTAGTCTTCATTGTAGATTGAGTACATGCGACACAAACCACAAAATATCTGAAATCACAGCTTTTTAATAATGTTTCAATACCACTTTAATCACACAGACATTTACTCGTGGAGTCTGATTTCATATACCAAAATTAAAACAGAAGCTATCATTTTTGTCTCATTTACCCAACAGTGTAAACAGAAAAACATACATTATAGCGACTATATTAAAACTATTCTACAGCACTTCAAAAGACAGGTCTCAATTTAAACCTCCATTTCGTATAGTCTGGATTTCAACCAGGATACCTGAGGCTAATAATTAAACTCCACAGAAATTACAGAAAGGGAACACTGAAAAAAGTCAATAAAGAAACCTTTTAGAGGAATATATCTCTGGAACAAATGGTTGCAGTATTCATTCTATTAAACTGTACCTGAAGGAGAGAAGACCTTAAGCCAGTCCTTAGCACATAAATGCTGCAGGTGCTACAGAACAGCTTCCTATCACTTGGCAGATGCCATTTCATTGCAGGGGGCTTTACTGCCTTTTAAATGGCAAAAAAATAAGACAAAGCTCAAGTTTACTGAAAATCCTTGCATAAACTTTCATTCACAACATTACATTGCAGTAACCACCAGTGATGGATGCTGAAGTTGAAACATCAAGACTTTCCTGTCCTGTATGCCTAGGAAAGTCCCTTTATATTGTCATTCAGGGGATCTAACACATGGCAAGTGCTGCCTCACTTTATTCTTTTTTCCTTCTAAAAATAACTCTTCAAATGATAATCTCAGGGTGGTACCTCAAACTTGCATGAAACTGCATGGAGCTAGGATAACTATTCACCCCATTTATCATTCCTTTGTTTCTTGCTTGACAGGGATGATAGCCTAATTCTTCCTCTGCATTAATAGAACATTCACGTCACATCAAATTCTGAAGTCATTAGTAAGTATATTCACCAGTTCTACATTAATAAAGCAATAACTTGATCACTGGCTTTTAAAGTGCCAATTCAAAATAAAAAAAACAGGTGCTGTTTAAACAGCATAATCGTTATTCTAATTGATACCTTATAGTTAACACTACAGAAGAGGGAGTAACTATGAGCACTGAACTCCCACATACATTTTCGTTTAAGCAAATGTCTCTCACTCAGCGTTTAAGGCAGAAGAGTTACTGGCATGGGAAAAAGCACTGCTCCCTCCAATGCTTGCAGATCTCTATCCTCATGAATGTATGCTATTGATTTAGCTTCCAAACGCTAAACTATCAGACTTCCTCGCTGTGGGAGAGTTGTAGAGGAACAGGAACTCCAGCCAGAGACAGGATCATTAAATGAACCACCTCTGAACGGACCTGTTGCCAAAAATAAAAGCGCCTGCCATGATTCTGTACTCCACAGGTCTAAATCTGCTCCATGAGATTCAAAACCCTTTCAAGCTGTAATGTATGTTGATGTAAATCCCAAAGCCTGTGAAGCAAAGAGATGGAGGGAACTGGGGTTAAGAAGAGGCTCCACTGTGTACCTTGGAAGCTGAAGGACTGCAGAAAATGTCTAAAGCTTGAGAGAAGAGCTTAAATCACTTTTCTGATAATCTCTCATGGAGTCTGTTGATTAGGCCTGCAATGCATAACAGGCTCTCTGGACTTGAAGTAAACATTTCTCCAAGTTATATCAAGGACCATACGGAGTGCAGACCAAAAAAATGAAGACTGAAGTTGTCTAGCAGTAGGAAGAGATGAAAAATAAAATAAAATAAAAAAAGAAGACTGACTATTTCACAGTAACTACCTGACTGTGCACCCCATTTACTGAATGACCAGGAACAAGGAAGTTTTCACCTGCAATTCTGATTAATCTGTCTCTAGGTATTATTAGTACCTTTTATATAGGCATAACCCTCATTTACAATGCAGTATAGATTAATCTCCTTAAAACTTACAAATATTTGGAATATTTTACTCCATCACTACAGAAATAAATATGGGGAGAGGAGCCCCAGATTTACTGCAAAATACCATTGAAATATTGCAGTTCATGTCCCAAGTAAAATGAACAAAAAGAAGCAGCAAGTCTTATGGGTTTGTTATTTTAACAATCTATTATGCAAAATAAATGTGCAAATAACAAGAACAATAGTACTCAAATTTCAAGCATATTCACTTTCACACAATTGTTTATTCATCTGCCTTTTACATAATCCCTGTGACAGGCACTCAGGAAGGAACATAAAATACGTGTTCACTGATGATACAACTGCACAAACAGGCACATTTTGAGGTACTTCAGGTATGCAGGCATCTCTGCTCTACCTCAGAACTTAGAGGTTTTACTTTGTTTAAGAATACAGCTGTATTTATAAGAAAGTAATTACTACTGAACAATGTACTGTTCCCTAACTGAGAATATAGTACAATTTCGTAGTGATGCTTCTTATAGCGATATAAAAAGGTTAAGCAAAAGAAAAAAGCACAAATGGGATATATGAAAGGGCACCGTGTCTTTGAACCTTTACATGGAAACTTAACTGAAAATATTGAGGTGGTACTAACAAAGCAGAAACACCTTACAAAGGTAGAAGTTTGCAAAGCTTGGACAAAAACCACAAAAAATTACAGCATAACAAAATGTTCTAGAAGACATTCCAAGAAGAGAGTTTCAGGATGACCCACACAGTGACAGATCATGAGCCAGAGAGTATTACCCTCCACTATGGAGAAAATAACTATGGTGGAAAATGGGTAGTGGCCACTGAGTGAGAAAAAGGGGAAAAAAAAAAAGAGACATCAAAGACAAAGATCAATATGGAAACAAAAAAAGATAAAAGATACATAACTAGCCAGAGAAATAAGTGGAGAGGTTTCAAACATTTTAACTTTACAGTGCCTCTGAGGTAAGTAAATATTACCTCTTTTTGCTTCATAATTGAGGCAATAAGGGTAAATGATTTATCAAGATCACACAGGAAGTCTGAGCCAGAGCCAGAAACCCAGATTTATTACCTAACCTCTACACTACGCTGACTCCTGCGAACGATGTAGACAAACTGCAGGGAGTTCAGAAAGAAAAAAACTAAGACTCCAGGCTGGCAAGACTAAGATACAAAATGAGATCTAAAAAAAACCAGTGGGGTTGGAACAGGTTTTCGGTGATAAAATGAACAAACTCATAACTGCACGGCAAACCTAGCACTTAATTAAGATACACAGTGACTCATGCACGCTAAGGAAAAGCAGCAAAAGGCCCAGCAGAAACAAAATTCTGGTCTGCATGCTTCTCTCCCACTGGTGAGAAAAAGTAACGGAACAAACAAGAGTGACAGGAATTAGTCACATTGCTCAGCTTAATGCTTGATGAAATGCTGGACACTTCTGACATACTTTGGTGCAGCACAAGACCCGTACAGAATAGTGCATCTAACAATTCTTGAAAAAATTCAATCCATTCCTTGGCTGAGGAATGATTAAGTAGTCGTGGGGCTTAACCATTTCCATACTGTAAAGGCTATCAATGGAAAGGACAAAGATAAGTTATTTGGGTTTATCCGAGGTTTATATTATTGGGTTGAACAAAGAACAATAAATTTAGGCCTAATAACAAGTAAGAAATCACCTGTGGATAGAAATACTCCTCACATAACTTTTGAGAGAAAAAATAAACATACTGGACAAAAATCCTGTCTTGATAAATAGTCTGAACACCTATTCCAGCTTTAAAATGTATAGTTACTGGGAAATGGATCAATGGACTATTTAGGCAGACCCAGTTTGACTTACTCAGAAGCTGAAAGTCAACAGCCCCATAATTTCCACTTTAAATGTAATATTTTTATGAGGCGGGTGAGTGTTATACAGAAGTGGAAAACTACTGCTGCTGAAGCAGTGACCTCCACTTGAGAAGGCCTGTCAACACAAGAAAGATTTGAACATCAAACAGGTTTAAGGTCAATTTTAGCTGTAACCTTTTAACTATTCCTTTAGCTTTAACATACATAACTGAGATCACAGAATTGACATCTATCCTCCAGGTCCTCCAGCAAAATTGATGAAAACAAGCCTAACTTTAACAAAATACCCTGAAGAACTCTGTTCCTGGGATACCACTTCTAAGGAGTTATTTTACCTATTTATTTTTAATTAAAACAACATTTAGCACAATACAAAGCTGAAATGAGAAAGTATAATTAGCGCAGCCTCAGAGACAAGGCAGCAGTTGCTGGTCAAGCAGGATGAAAGAGGTCATGGACCTTTTCTGCTTTATGGTTCATGTCCTCAGGTCCTATTTAAGTTAGTTGGTTTTGAAAGAGGTCTAAGTAAGGCAGGGCATCATCTGTCCTAGCTGACAAGGTATGTGGTACACATATGTATTCTTTCAAGTGCAACCCACTTTTGTAGCCACAGGCTCACAGTAAGATACAATGTCATTGTGCTTGATGAGCTTCTCAGGATAGAGAATGATTCTCTCTTGCATATTCAAATTCCTTTCCCCACCAGCACCACCAGCACCACCCCTGCTTTCAGTATCCATCCAGGCAGATCAGGATGTTGCTGCTTAAACTAAATCAATTAGCAAGTGGCAGATGACCAGGGCAAGTATCTTTTCCACGGAAGTCTGGTTCCTTGAAATCAGCTGAAAGGTGAAGACAACTGAAGTTAAAAACTCTGGCTGGGCTCTAATGCCTGTCACAGGGTTGAGTCCAACCACAGATAGAAATCAGATCAGGAAGGGAGAGCAGATGAAGGCAGCCCTACTAAAATAGTCGGATACAAACAGGAACCTACATTGCGCTATGCAACTTTTTGCCAGATAAGTCTCTAAACAAATTAGTTTAGCAAAGCTAACATGTAATTAAATCTATTCTTTAGTGTGTGTCATTCTTCTTGCAAGCCCATGCAAAAAGGATTATAGGAAACTTTCTGATGACATTAAACATTAATTGCTAGCTGTATTTTTATTTCCTCATTCCAACTAACCAGCTACTAAATCAAAATTTATACCATGCATAGGAAAATACTGTACAGCACATGTGAACACATCAAGATGTTGTGTCGTTAGCAAATCTAAAAGCAAATCCATAAAGATCTAGCACATACTGGGAAAAAAACATTATTTAAAATTAAGGGGGGAGGGATCAAGACCTGTTCTTCAATCAATTAATGTGTGAGTATTGAGTGATTTGAAACCATTCCGTGTTATGCTCCATACACACTGCTGACAGCCAGAACTTGTAAGGAAACCTGTCCTAGTGCTATTTGATGACCGAAATCTCCATGCAGCAATATTTTCATTGGCAGAAAAGGAACATAAAAAGGACAGAAAAGACAACTTTAAATTTCCATTGATCTGTCAGACTAAGTTAGAATCCTCCTATTATCAAGTAGATTTTTTTAAAAGCTGGAGTAAAAAGGAGACTTTAAACTTCATAGGACCTAAATCCATTCACAGTAAGAAAATTTTCACAAATGGTTCTTGACATCACAAAATGAAGACATGATATAGTGGGAAATTGTCACCTTAAACCATCATTGTACATCTCTACATCTATCTTTTAATCTGTAAGCTTTGTCAAAATTTTGTAAAAGTGCATTTTAAAAGGAACTGGAAATACAAGGCTATGAAGATGAATACCCAGCTAGAATTTCTTCAGCTCAGCAGAGGGGTAGAGGACTGATTTTTGCAGTGGTTTATTTTGACAGTGCGTGACTACTCCTCTGTGAAAATCATGTCCATACAAAGGTAACAAAAAGATAAATATATCTGAGCAAATGAGACCTGTACGGTGTTCATAACTGCAAAAGTGACTGCATGTCATACACACTTTAGGTAGCTGGAGAACTGATTGTTTGCTACGTATTTGACAGAGTTTAGAACATGGAGGTCCCTATTGCTGTTGCATCTTTCTTCAATTTACAAACAGTTACTGGTCAAAAAGCACCAAGAACTCCCTTAATTGCATCATTATTATCTTCCCAGCAGGCTGCCACTATCGCATATTGTGATAGCTTTATGTTTTGCTATATTTACGGTTTTCAAACATCACTAAAAAGAAAATTATGAAATTGTTCATCATTACATAGACAAGCACACAGACTGCCATGTTTGTGCTGTTTATGGTGTTGGCTCTAAATGGTATACATGTTTATCCAACCACAGGTAGTGTTGCACCTAAATATTTCCAACACTGGAAAATACTTAAGTATTGGACTATAAAAAACGATTTCTTTAAAAAAGCATTCAGAGAAACATCAAAATCTCAACAGTACCACATATGCAAAATTTAAAGTCAGAGACTTAACTGATGTTAGACAAGTCATCAGAGATCTAACTTCATTGTAGCATAATTTGATGACACAATTGGAACATCATCTGTTTTCCAAAATACTACTTAAAGCCACAAAAAAAAAAAAAAAAAAAAAATCAGAATCTCCATTTGTTTCAAATACTTTTTAAAATATTCCCAAAAATATGTCTTCATATGGTGCATGACAGAGAATCAATTTCCAGAAAATACAATCTCAGGACTTGGGCAGCTCTCCCAGTGAAGGCTGAGAAGCCTGTTGGGTAGCTATGGCTGATGGACAGAAATCTGCTTCTGATGCTAAAACTAAGCAAGAATTTCCCTACCTTGCTGTTTCCCTATGATACCAAGAAAATACATCTCTTTTCCTACAGTACTGTATTTCTTTAGGTTGTTTTCATGAAAACAATAAGATTCTTGGACCCTTCTGGACTACAGGGGCTGTCAGAAAACCCAGTTTTCTACTGTCTCCTTGACAGCCTTTGAAAAATCTATAAGCCATTACGGGATCCAGAAATGCTGTCTGCCCCATTCCATAGCCAAGAATAACCTCTCAGTGCCCCGACATATCAATTAGATCTGCTCGATGTGTGTTTAAACAGCAGAATGTTTAATAGGATGCAGCAGCAGACAGTCCGTGTTTATTGCTGTTTTCTATGCTATTACCACTAGGGAAGTTGAACCAAAACTAGCAAGACCAGGTTCACAGCACTGCAAATATATTCTGCTATTTCTCCTCTCTGTAGGTTAACATAGGAGTTTCTCATTCCTTCAGCAAGCTGGTTTCCACATAAACAAAAGTAGACCGGAGAAAACATAAGTAATTCCTAGCTGGCTCTCCCTTCTTTTGTTTAAATCACTTTTTCTATTTTCCCATTTCATTTTCCTGACAATTATCTTCTCACTTTTATTACTCCATTTATTTTCTTCCCCTTGCAAATGTCCCCAATAGAAATGTGAAAATGCTAGCGTCGCTTGTAAAAAATAGGTTTGGCTGAAATAAATGGAAGGATTCCTCTGACTCATGAATTTGGCCATCGCTGTAAAGAGGTAACCAGGTCCCAGTTGAATGTCACAAGATATGAAGCTTGCGTATCTCAAACTAGGTAAATTCAGATGAAGAGTCTCAGTCAGCGTATCAAAAGTTCACCCTTCACTCTGCAAAAAGCAAGAATGATAGGTTTTCCTGGCTGCTTCCTGCTTGTTATATAACCTCCAATTTCAAATGTTATGGTCTTTGGGAATTTTTTTTTTTTTTTTACTTCTTACTTATTACCTTAGTTACAGAAGTCACATTTTAAACTGCTGCCATTGATGGAAATAATCACAGCTCCAGATGACACACTTCTTATTTTTGCTGCTCTGATTGTAAAATTGATTAATGAGCTCTGAATTTAGAAGCATCTATACTAATAATCTTGCTTTTTAAGTAGTCTCACCTTCCTCAGCTAAGACAGAATATGTTGTTACTTCCTAATGATGAAAAACCTACTTACAGTTTTAGTAGATAGAGGTTTTATGTCTACAAGCACATCTTGTTTAGTAAGAACAGTGTAACCTCCTGTCACACAATTAAGGTAAAGAAGTTGGTCTACAGACACACTGACTATCTAATATCCAGAACATCCAGAAAAAAACCCCCTCACAATGGTTAAGACAAAGGTCAAAAGTAACCGTTTCATGCTCAAAACTTGAAAAGTGGAACTAATTTTAATTCTTACTCAGGAGATGTCAGTCTTCCTCACGTAAGAACACTTATGCTGCCTCCAGTTGCTAGCACAGTGAATCGTTTACTACCAAAAACATGTACCTTTTTTATATTATCCCCAAAACCACATCATCAGGTATCAAAAAAATTGACAAATCTTTTATGAAATAAAGGTGGAAGAGCTCAAATGTATTTATGAAAATATTCTAAGTTTCTTCTGCAGATTGACTCCTTTTACAGCTGAAAATCGAATAATTACTTTATTCACATACAGTTGTAATGGTCCATACATGCAAAGTAAACTTATTAGTTTTAAACGCATTCCTTTAAAAGCAAAATTAGAATATACTAGCACTCAACCAGCACCTCTTTAGGTAGAACTTTGTCACTAGGGAATGCAACTGTGGGAAGCTGTGAACTTTCATTTACTTGACTGCTCAGGCATGAGCGCTGGCATCTCAGCATTAATAAGGAAAGAGGAAGTCCATCATGGGGAAATGGGGTTCTGGTTAAAAACTGACATCAGAAACTGAAGAGGGATGATCAGTATTAATCATAACTGATAAATATAATTAATAATTAAGAAACAACATGAGGAGAGAAACACTCCCTTCCAGAGCAGCAAGACTCAAAAAGTCATGTTCAAAAAAGAAAGTGTGTTTCTGACTGAACAAATGTATTGACACCTCAGTACCACAAGACCAAGATATGCCACAATGCAGTATTTTCATAAAAAACAGAAGTCACCCCAGCAGCTTTGGAAGTCACTCATGAGGCAGCACAGATGAAACTAGAAATTCAATATCTTGTTTTGCCGCTAACTGGGGACTAAGCAAAGAAAGATTTCTTCCTTTTTGTAGACGCAAGCAGTTGCAAAGAGAGCTGACCTCTCACCCTTACTGAAGTCTGTGGGAACAAGAATCTTTAAGACTGGACATGATTTATTAAAAGGGCAGGGTCAATTAAAAACTCGTATTTCTAGCTGAACATTTTATTACCAATAAGTAATTAAGACATTATCATTACCAAAGGGTAATAAAAACTTCTGGTGTGTGTTTTTTTTCCAGTTCTCTGACCATGTGCACATGCCGGTTTGGCTGGGTAGCTCCCAATAGCTCAGATGAGTATTCATATTTCAGAATTATAAAGACAGGCCACAACCATGTGGTTTTAAGGCTAGAAATTTGCAGGAAGATGTCATCAGTGACATACCTGAAATGACTCAAACTCTCTCTTTAGCAAATTTGAAATATATAGCCTGTATTTAAAGAGAGTAAGTACACAGGCAATCTAAATGCTACCTAATTAGAGATTATCTACAGCATAATATATTGCATGCAAAATACATAGTTACTTATCAAAGTTTTAAGTATAGCAGGCTTCTCTTCAAATATTAGTATCTTTTAAGTCTCTTTCAGGTTGTACGTTTTATACGCATCTCTCCCATCTACTGTGCATTATTTCCAATGCAGCAGACCCCTGTAGTGAGAAAGTTCTTTAACAAATAAGGGAAAATTTTGCTGCCAATCTTGACAGCTCAGAAGATGATGCAGGTGACATCTTAGAGGCAGTTCTCAGAAGGTAATGTGGTACTTTTTCCACACACACTTGTAGACGGTGTGACACTAAGTAAAAATCCCCTCAAGAACTTTGTACATAGACAAGTTTCTTCAAGTCTTACCTGAAGTGCTCTCAGCAGAATGGGCATCAGCATTATAATGATAGCAAATCTGGATCTCAGGACTGTGACTTCCATATTAACACTGCCTGGCCCAAGCTGGAACCAGCAGAGAAGTCACAGCTGTATCATCATCTTTCATCTAGCCTACACCTACCACAGATCAAGAGAAGAATGGGAAAAACAATCTTGGCTGCATTAATATTTCCACCCAACACTGTGGCAGTACACACACACCCCTGCCTCAGCCAGAAATGAAACTTCTCCAGGCAGGGAGAAGAGGGAAAAAAAAAAAACAAACCACAACCCAAAACCTAAACCCTGGAGGCCACAGGTTGAAATTTGAACTGGCCAAGCAAGACGCGCCAGGTACACTGGGGTGACCTTCTTGGCCAATGGGGATTAAATGACCACAGATCAGATTCGACAGGGGTATAAACAGGGCCCCGCCAGAGGACACGCTGGAATCAGTCCTCCTCGGAGCAACAGGTCTGCAGTCGGGGACTCCCCCTTGGGTCGGAGCACTGCCCAAGGTAACCCCTCAAGGAAGAGCCCTCAGCTTTTAGGTGAGTGATATGTGCATTTTGAGTCATCACTTCTGAATCTTGAGGATTCTTAAGTCGGCTGTGTAGTACTAATTCCCCTTACATCACTGGGCCTGTAGTTCACTGTTGTTACCAGAGTTCTAACTAAGTTTTCTACTGAAGAATAAATCTGAGCTTTACCACCTGTTGGATTTGAGTGTGCGTGCATCCATAACAAACACAAATTAATGAGAGAAACAAGCGTCAGCTTGCAGCCACACAGTGCAATATAAGCATTGCTTGCTTCAGAGGGAAACACATAGCTGAGCCTGGAGGTAGGCAACTAAAGGTTACCAACATCGTGCCCATCAGCATTGAGTAGGCAGAAAAAAAATATACTTCAAATCAAACCTGCATCCTTGAGACACTTTTGTGTAGTTCCAAAGCTGGAACATCACTTTGTGCATCACCAATACACAATGAAAACGTTACAACTCTCTTGGGTACATGTGCTGAACCATAGGCTATCAAACAGCATAAACTTGCGTGTCTCATGCACAAACTGAGAAATGTGCATGCTCTGAGGGAACAGAGCTTAAACGTGTGGATTTGCAGTTACCTGTAGTATTTTCTTAGTCAGATTCCTTGATTTTGTATTCACCTTCAGAAGACTCTACGGTGGCTATGGTGTAGAGGCCAAACATCCATTTAAAACGACACAAAGCACAGAACAGTTTCATGAAGACCAAATATGTGCAAATAGGTAGCAATAAAGTAGTACCTGAGAGCTAGTTTTAGCATTTTACTGATTTATGGTATTTTCACTTTTTTTTTTTATGTCTCATTCTGAGTCCTAAAAACAAAACAGAAATCCACTTGAGTCAGGACAGAGGTCAGCAATCACCATTTCAACTTAAAATATCTCCATTTAAATGCAAATACTAGCCTTTCTTCCTGACCTTTAAATGCTCATTTCATAGAAATGGAATAGAAAGTGTAAATTTTGTGTCTTGATATTTCTAAGCAGTTCGCATGTCATTTAGTCACATTTTTTTTGTCACATTTTTTTTGTCACATAATTCCTTCTTATTAAATATATTCCTTCTGATTAAATACATGTCATTGTATCAGCATGCTCTAGCTCCTCAGAGACAAAACCCAGTAATTTTGCATGATGTTTCGTTTCACAGAGTACATAGATTAAAATGGAGATTATCATTGCTTCTTGCTCTCTATTATTTGAGATAAACCCAAGGTTATGTGATACCAACAATAATGCTACAGTATTCTTTCTGAGGCTTGATAATAACAAATTTAAACAATACTAATATTCACAACAAATGCTTGCAAGCTCTCCTTGAACCAGTTCATCTAACTTAAAACCTCACTCCCCGGCTAAACTACAGCTATGTATTACCCTTAAATTTCTTGGCAATTAACACACTATTATATGCATAAACCCAAGAAAATAAATGAATGAATATTTATTTTCATATCAAAGGGGAAAATGTGGTCATCACCCATTAAGTTATTACAGCAAAGAGTTTCCAGAAAGGGCAGGACAAGGTCTAGCGACTAGCACAGAAGTGTGAAATGTAATATTGAGCTATTGATGTCTTAGCCCCACCGGACACTGTGAGGCACGATTGCCTTCATTACCGGTATTTCAGTAGCATCTGAGTCAAGCCCTGGACTGGCACATTCAGCCAAGTCCCACACAAACAGACCAAAGAGATTCCTTGCTGCTCCTAGAAAGAGCCACCCTGTGTTTCTCTTCCACTGAAGTTCTGCGGAGGTCCTCTGCACCTCCAAAGCAAGGCAGGGAAGACTTCGTTCCTTGAAAGAATGTTTTTCTGCCCGTTTAAAAAAACCTGACACTGCAATTTCAAGGAGCAATAACTTCGTAAAATGTCAGATTTTTAGCTGGAGGGCAAAAAGGAACCAGTTCCTACGTCAAATATAGTCACATCATCATCACTTCAGAGCAAAGATCAATTATTATCTGTACCATCATTTCACATGTCACGGTCTCCCCTCCCTGTTTCACGAGCAAACCATGTTTATAGGTACAACTGTTGTCTCAGGGAGGCAAATAGGATTCTCTGTGCCTGCACATGGAAAAACATTTCCCTTGTTGCTCTTTTCAGCAATTCAGTTATTAGTTTCTTAAATTAGATCCCATTGCTTTCCATATATTTTACTTCATGATTCAAATCAGGACAGACTTAATTTTACTGACAATGAATTACACATGCAGAATCACATTGGTACTCTGGCAAACATGACTAACTTTGATTTAAAAACCCATAATTATGCTTTATTAACACACTTATTGGGGGATGGGGAGAAAAGTTTTAAAGACTGATTTTTCAAGACAGCATTTGTTCCTCTTTAACTATCAATCTGGCTAATGGCAGTAGCAAGTCTAAGGAATTGTCAGAGTCTCATCTCTCAAATCAAAAAATAATGATGAAAACCTAAGTGTGAAAATTAGTGTTTTGTACAGATTATCAGAGTATTGTCTGAAAAATATTTTGGAATGAAAGTTCATTGCTTATATTTTTTGTCATTGTATAAAGCATTTTTCTGCCGATTCTGCAATTCAGAGTTTAACTATTAAACAAATTAACTCTTTAACAAATCGTATGGAGTTTTGAAAGGCTTATGCATGCAAAGGACATAGCATAACATCAGACAATTACTAATCACAGCAACTAGAGAATCACAGCACAGTCAATTCAATTTTCAGTGATGCCTCTTTAAGCTCTAATGAACCATGGTGCCCTAATGAGAGGTTTCACTGAATCCTAGCCAATCAAGCAGAAATTTTATGGAGAAAAGACAAAAGCTAAAAAGCAAAACCACTCAATAGCTATATTTTACAGCAATGTATTCAATTCAATGTTTAACGGTTATCCTTTAAATTTGTAAAAAACAATCATGATAGAATTTTAACTTTGCAGTGCAGATTTAGTTTGTTTCTTCCCCCTTCATGCCCCTCTCCTTCCCCCCAAAAGTGGTTGACAGTGAGCTGTGTGGAGAGAAGAAATAAATGTTGAAAACCAGTGAAAGGAATCATGATGCCCTGGTTTGTGAGACACTGTGGCAGTATCGTAGGCTCCCCTCATAACTTGAACCACTTTGATCTATTGGGCCATTAAAGTTCTAGTAATAATTCCAGTGCACTTCCACAACTAATGGTTACTGACAGGAAGAGTTTCTGTCTTTCCATTTAACAGTGTTAGAAAATAATGGATGCAATCCTGACCTTGCTAAAGTCAATAGCGAAACTTCCACTCAGTTCTGACTGATGGAGTTTTACACAGACATGTCTTCCAAACTGTAAAATGGTTTTCTAAAAGAGTAATTAAAGTATGCCAAATGAATGTTGTCAGCTGGCAAATTCTGTGCCAAAATGAAAACTTTGATCAGAGGGATGGGTAGTCTTTTACAATGTAAAGGACAAAAATGGGTGACCTGCTAAATGATTGTCTTTCAAAATATTCTTGGGTTTGACTAGCTTGCAAGATGAGATATGTTTCCACAGTAAGCATCTGAAACCAACAATCTGAGGAAACATAAGCCTTAGCAACAGATTTAACTTTTGTCTTACTAGAGAAAATCAGAAGAAAAAGAAAGGAGGAAAAGTCATCAATACCTCTGAATGTTTTCTCGTTGAAAGGGAAGAATTCGGATGTTGCTGACTTAGCAAAGGTTGTTCTCCTCATGGGAGTTCAAGTTGGGATGGAAGAATAGATCTTCATGAACTTCAAGACTACATAAGCTTTTTCTTCAAAGGATGATGATGGACAATATAGAAAAAAAAAGTCTGTCTCTTCTAACTTTAAGAATTACTGTGAAGATTAGTGTGTCAGCAAATGTCTCTCGCCCTTCCTCCTGAAGAAGCAGAAGTGGGAAATGTCATACTTACTCAAGCTCAAGAGCAAATTAATGGATTTTTGGCCTTACTCTTTGAAGACTCCCAGAAAAAAAACATGTGTTACAGGGAAAATAACTTCTACAAAGCACTTAACTGAGGATCCATGGGCAAACTGGCAGAGGAGATTCTCTGAGGAAAGGATACAAGAAACCAATCTAGTTTGCTTGGCATTAGAATAAATCAAGAAAAGTCACGTAGTGGTCACTGATATGCTGCCTTTCACCTTTAAGTTATGCCCAGTAGGTCAAACTTGCTTTCCATTCTTCACCTGCAAGATGGGAATGATATCAATGGAGTAATATCATGGAATGATATCACTGAATAATAATATGGAACTTCTGATCCTTTAGGTTCAGCCTCTCACACAAGGATGGTTGATCATATCTGGATATTATTACATCCCTTCAGTCTTAAAACATGTTTCACTCTGAAGCTACGATTGCTCTGTTTATACATCTGCGATGCTTCTAAACCACATAACCTCATATTTTAAGATGTGCAGAAAAAGATTCTAGTGCATCAAATTATAGACTAACTAGAGACAAATGTGCAAACCAGAGGAGCAAAACCTGATTCCACTGCTTTTATACGAGGAGTTAGTGAAAATTAAACTGGAAAAATATTGTTTCATAAAGTTCCTGAAAATTAATTGTATCAGTGAATTTTAACAGACAAATGTAATTATACAATCTATATGTCTATCTATAAGCATTAAAATTAAGAACTGAATCGAGAGCTGCTTTATTGGTTTTTCGTGACAGAAAGACATATACCACATCCTTCCCTTTTCAAAGAAATGTTTCCATTTTCCCAATTTTTTGTTTTAATTTCTAGAAGTTTTGTTAAAAAATAAGAATATTATATAGATGTTCCTTGTAAGTCAATTATTTTCTCTCAAAAGTTGTGTGGTTTTGTGGACACCTAAGTCCATATACCCTGAAGAAAATACAAGATTTAAAACCAGTTCATCTTGGTATGGTCTAGACAGTATAAAGGATTAACATCAAAATACAGAATTTTTCACTGCTATACCTTCATCCTGACTGTGACCCAAGCTCATAATTACCTTCATGTCAGTGAATCAATTCAGCTGTGCTGCTAGAATTCATAAGTACTGACCTTTGATAAATGTGAAAGCAGATGGCTTTGTTGGATCATTGGAAATTTGGCACATATCAGACACCACAGAAACTATGCTGGCCTGTCAGCATCTTCTTTAGCTACTCCCCCCCCCGCCCCTTTTTTTTTTAATAAGGGTAGAGAGCTGGATCAACACAGTACCTATGTTACGTTCAAATGTCAGTGACTGCTGTTGCAATTTGCTCTTCAGGCATGTTTAAGAAGGAAGGTAGCAAGGTAGCTCTTTCTCATCCCTTCACAAGCCATTCCTGCTCTCAAATACAAGAGCATTTTATTTTAAAATTTACTTTTTAGCATTTTTTGGAAGGAATAAAAATGCATTGACCACATAAATAAATTATAAATTATCAACACATACAACAAAATTACTTAGAAAAAGTAGAATATTCATAAGCTGTATTAATCAGGATAACTAGGATAAAGTGGTAGACTTAGCGGTCTAGGAATTGCCAGACAAGATCACCTCAGTGATTCAACTTCTTCAGTATCGTTTCACCAACTGTGGCCAATACCAGATGTTTCCAAGGAAGATACAAGAAATCCAGATGGACACAGTTAAGGGATAACATTATACTTAAAGATAAATGTTTTCTCCACATTGTGAACGTAATCTGAGTTTGTCTTTTGCCCTGAAGCAGGGTCATTTAAATTACTTCCAAAACCCAGGTTTTCTCATTTAGGTCTAGTTTCACATAGCAAGAAGGCTTCATGTGACTGCTCTGGCCATAACAGTTTCCCTTCTTCCACCACCAAAACGTGACTTTTGAACCTTTTGGCCAACTTCATCAAAGCTAAAATGAAAGGGCATGAAAGTCTAAGAGACAATTATATTCCCAGAGTATCATGAAAGCCAGCTGACATGCCTAAAGAAACACCTAAATTCATGCATCTGCTGAGGGGAAGACATGCCATAGCCTGCAGCTATACATTCCATTTGGCAGCAGCCAGCCAATCAATCACATCACGCTTACAGGGTGATCCACCAAATCATGCCTAACCCAAGCCAAAGCTTTTTGACCCGGGAGAGGCAAGGGTTTCCAGTACAGTCCAGAGAAGGAGAAAAGAAAGGAGCTGCTGTTAATTCATTGGGATATTCAGGTGACAAAGGACACGTACCCAGAGGAAACCTGATTTCATTCATTTGACTGAACACCAAGTAACTTAAGAAGCTTTTTCCTTCACATGTAACTGTTGACCCTACAAAGGTCTAATCCCAGCATCTCCCCTCCCACCTTTTGCTTTTACTTCTTTTAAAGGCTTGGCCTAATATTTTAGAGCTCTAACTAATCAAACATTCTGTACCTTTTATATCATCTTTTGCTTTCTGCAGCTTGCTCTGTTTCATTAAACTTCTCCCACCTTTGTCCTCATGTGTCACAACAAACCAAGTTCTCACGTCTGTGCTGTTGTATATAACAACAACTATTCCATATTTTTATGCCTTCCTCTACAGGGAAAACAATCTTTTGAGTCCTGCTGTATAAAAGATTCTTTCTGTGCCCCTAAATTATTTTCACTGCCTAGATGTGGATCATTTTAAGTTCTGTGACAGTTTTTCTCTGAGAAAACATGTCTAGAAGCATCCAAAGTGCAAACACGGAATTAATTCATCATTACAGTATCTTCTGCACACACTTGCAGTCCATGCCTTAGACAAGCTAACATTTGGTTCATTTTTTTAGCTGCAATCATACATTGGTCAACAGTCCATGATAACAAACATTTTCAAAAAGAGGAGCATCTGAGATTCAATATATGTTTACATAGAAAGTCACTATATCAGCAATACAAACCTGTACAGGATAAGGAATTTAGAGATGTCTGAAATTCTGAAATTAATTTCATCTGCATTCCCTTGTAGGTGTTGCAGTGACAGATGTAATACTGTAATATAATACCATCTGTTAACAAGCACAATAAAAGTATTTACTAAAAATTGGACTAGACTTTCAAGGATGAAATAATCATTGCAAACCTGTTTTATGATAGAAGATACACATGCACAAAGTTTGCACAGCAACAGACAGTAAGAAAAAGCAAATTAAAAAATAAAACCAGAAGCGAACAGTGCCACAGGATTTTACTATCACTGATTCTACAGAATAAAATTGCTACTTACAGACCTACAGGCAGAAAAAGACCTGGAACAGGAGGAAACAGTTCACCCATGCTAGAACATAAGCTGAACTTTTCATATAAACTTGTTTTTGTACATGCCAGGGCACAGGTATCAACTTCACAGGGATCTCTGCAGAAGAGGAGGCTGAGGGGAGACCTCATCACTCTCTACAACTACCTGAAGGGGGGTTGTAGTGAGGTGGGTGCTGGTCTCTTCTCCCAAATAACAAGCAATAGGATTGGCCTCAAGTTGCACCAGGGGAGGTTTAGATTGGATATTAGGAAAAATTTCTTTACTGAGAGGGTTATCAAGCATTGGAACAGGCTGCCCAGGGAAGTGGTTGAGTCACCATCCCTGGAAGTATTTAAAAGATGTTTAGATGTGGCACTTAGGGACACAGTTTAGTGGTGGACTTGGCAGTACTAAGTTAATGGTTGGACTCAATGATCTTAAAGGTCTTTTCCAGCCTAAATGGTTCTGTGATTCTGTGATGTGTGTCATCCTCTTGTTTTGGGGTGATGAGAGAATGAGCTACAAAACCACTTAATTTTTAAGATGATCCCTATTTGCAGTCATTTTTCTTTTTGCATCAAAAGAAGGAATACCCTTACAATTTAAATTTCTGTGGCTGGACACTGCAAAAAGGCATTCAACATCCTGAGCCAGGGAGGGAAATCAGTAATTCAACAAACTTGCGTGAGGGGAAGCTCTACCTTTCCTACATTTTATTTTTCATTTTTAAAAATGTATTTCAATGGAAAAGGTACTGTATTAACAGTTCCTCAGTATCTATACAGAGTAAGGGTTTTTTTGTTCCTCTGTTCCTGCACTGATACAAAAAAAAGGGTCAATTTGTTTGTTCTGCATTTACTTTCAGCTATAAAGAATATCTTCCCAAATTAAAAAAGGAGTGCCAAAACTCATGATCTGTTTAGATCTTATTCTGTTTGCATTACTGAAAGTAGATAGTTCACCATTAATTACATCATATTGAATAGGTCTGGGCTTCAACTCATTTCATCCAAATTTGTTCAGTTAAATCTAATGGTTTCCTCTGGATTTTGGGACAGAGTGCTTTACAGTCTCCATAAGGCAGCTTTTCCTGTCAGGCTAAGCATTGTTTAGGATGTAATACAGAGATTGACATATTTTGTATTCTTGGAAGTTAAATATTTAAGTATGTGCTTGTTTCTCTATTCATGACTTAGAATTTGTGAACTTGCATCAGAGAAAATGTTCCAACATTAATAGAAATCAAATTCCAATTACTTTAAGGTTCCTGAGTAATGTACGTGGGATAAAGATACAATTCATGTGCTAGAGTAGCCTTTCTCCTGTGTAGTTTGCTGGGGTTTCTCTATGATCAAATCTCCTTTTCCCTTTTTCCTTCTTCCGTTCAGAAAAGTGAAATGACTTCATCCCAGCAGGACTCATAAGATTCCCAAGGTCATTTTCTTTACCAGATTGTAAGTTTGCTCTAAACTGAGTTATTAAATCTAAAATTACTCATCATTCTGATGATCTTGAAGACTGTTTTGCGACATTTCAGAGAGGTTTTTGTTGTGCTTGGTGAGAACAGCGATCCAACTTAATAAAGTTCCCTGATAAATAATTCTTCCTTTCCTCTGTGGGAAAGACATTAAAAGTGGCTAAAATTTGTAGCAGAATCTGTCTGAATTCATGCTCGATTTCAGGGTGATGTGTTCATTCAGCCAGGGCTGACTTTGCATCAGATCCTAGCAAGCACCTGTTCCAGTGACACCATTTATTTTTAATTGCTTCTCCACCCTCAGAGCAGCGTATAAAAAAGGTACTTATTATCCTGTCAGCTTTCAGTAGATGTGTTGAGTTCTGTGTCTAATACTACGATGGTACTGTGAGTGTCCTCTCAGCTCGTGTGATTTGATACTCCTCAAAAGTACAAGTGTAACATGCTAGATGCTGCCTTTGGTGACCTGTTGAGTACGTGGCTGGATCTGCCTCCCAGAGCACCAGGACAGTGCTGCAGTTAAGAAAAAGCCGTTGTGGTGCCCGCTGAAGCCTAAGTGTTATGCCAGAGCTGTTGGTACTGTTTGGCTGGGTGAGCTGGAGCTGACTACCTTTTTTCAGTCACATGCAGCACACTTTGCTAGTTGTAGCACTGAGGTGGTAGTCACACAGCAGTGGTTCTTGGTGTTAATGTCCCACTGGGAGACATGGAGGAGAATTGATGGTTGAGGTTTGTTAAGACTGTTTTTTTCAGATGCCCTGTACATGTTTCAGGAAGATATACTTGGGTGAAACACTTGGGATTTTCTTTAAAGATTTTCTTCCTGATTTGTTTCCCTCCTATTAATACATGGGTTCTGATATAGGTGGAGCCAGAAGCACCTCTCTAGGGTCTCTCATATGGTCTCCCTATGTCTATGTCTCTCTAGTTAGGCAGAGCATCACTGTCTGTGACCCTTTAGGTACAAAGTACTCTTGTGTGTTGGGCAGCTGAACCTCTCTGTTTATGACTTGTTAATCAGGAAAGTTTGAGTTTGTTTCCTTTAATCAACTTACCTGCATCCAATTGACTTGACCAAGAGGAAGAAAATGCATTGGAGGACTTGGTCCATTTTATTACCGTTACTATTTATTCATGTTACATTTTAGGTTTTTCCATAATGAACTTGCTTCCTGTCAACCTGGCCGGAAAACAGAAAAATAACCCACAAATACCAGCCTTGGCATCTGCCAGATGCAATTCCTTAGCTGTCATTTATTCTCTGTTTAATGACCAGTCCTTTCCAAATAAGAGTACTGCAAAATTATCATACAGCTCAAAGGGAGTTTTCATGACTGACAGCATCATAATTTGGTATGTTTATATCTGATTTCCTCATACACTAAGTGTTGAAATGGCTCTTCTAAGAGCCATCAGTGATTTGCATGCCTTCTGATATGGGAAGGAGGATTAATCTTGCCTCAGACTAAACTTCTGATGGATATTTAATGGCACATTAAAAGTGATTTTTTTACTGTTTTCTAGATCTGCTTGGAACTCTTGGAATAAATATGTTGTACTCATACATATGAGCACAGATGATAATCTGGTATCTTTTGCCAACTTGACAGGTATATAGCTAATTGATCTTCATTAATCTGCCAAAATATTTCTTTAAAAAAACTGTTAGGAAGATGAGTTTTTTGTTTTCTTTGCTGTCATTTATGAAATACCTCCTCAAGTCAGCTGGACTTGAATCAGTCTCTAAAAAAAAAATTCTAGAGCTCAGCTTCTACTGGCTGAGTATTGGAAAAAAAACAGTTTTACCAATAGCCTAGCAAAATATGAACATGCATAAGCTTCATAACTAATCACAAAACTTTAAAGAAAGAATGAATGTGACACCAGCATGAGGAGGGCAGCCACCATTTGATTTTTATTCAAACGCTGTCAAAACTACTAGTCCTTTTTTCACCCATTTTTGGGTCACTTCTATCAGCTTGGCAATGCTGGTATTGCAGTTCATGGCAGATGCTGGTGGAGAGTAGACAGACTTATGATTCAATAAAGGCACTAAAGGATGCTGGGAGTGATGTGTTTTGGGCAATGCAGGCTGAAGTGCTGGACAAGTAGAAGTGTCTTCTCAAGCATGCAGCCAGTGCTACGGATGGTGACAGTGTCCAAGAGCTGCCTCATGTGGTGTGTTTTATAGATGTAGGTGAGCCACCTAAAGATATCTGAAAAACCTCCCTGTTTTGGGCAAAGACAGGCTGCCACAACCTGGAAGCAGTCCATCACTATAGCAACTTTGGAGAAATGGTATGGGAAAGCAGTAGAGATGTAACCTCTGTATAATATCAGACAAACTATCCTTTTTCCTACTGTCTTGTCTGTTTGCATGTGAAAAGAGTTGTTCAGGACTGACTAGAAAGTAGAAGACAGTGAGGTGCTCAACGTTGCTCTTGACAAGAGTCACACAAATATCTGGGATGAGCAGCCAAGTGATTCTCTGACTAAAGCATTATTTTAGTAAAACAATAAATACTACTTTATCAAGCTACATAGCTTGTATCTGTTTTGGAAAGAGGCCCCATCACTTTCTTCATCTTGGCCAAAAATTTACCAATAAATTCATCACTGCCCCCCCCCCCCAAAG
>JAVJGG010000082.1:16647114-16692395 GCA_035590195.1 Aviceda cuculoides | reverse complement strand
GCAGATACTAAGAAAAAAATCAAAATTAAAGTACTGTGTGCCTCTGTGAAAGAAAGACTTGATTCAGCAAATGCTTAAGAGTACATACCTGTAAAGATTTACTTCAATAGCATATCCCATGTCCTTTAAATAAAAAACGTAGAATGTTTTCTTAATCAGGCCAGTATTTTCCTCTAATATATCAAAACCCCCCACATTTTGTTTCCTTCTTTTCCAATTGTTTTCTTTTCTTGAGGTGAGAGCTCTTGCAATTAATTTAAAAATATGTTTAAAACCAACTTACAGAGAGTAATATTAGTGGCTTAATATCTGACAAGCCCCTTGTCAGAGAGTTACAGTTAAATCCAAAGAAAGACTTATGTAACAAAAATCAATTTTCCAAGAAACATTTGATAGACTTCGAAGAGCCAACCCAACCAGCAGAAAAACTCTTGCAGGTATGCAAAGAAGTCATCAGTTACATGAAAGTGGATTATTCATTACTAAGTTGTTTGCTCTCCTCCTCTCTTTTTTGGAAAGTCAATACATTGTATTTCACTCAAGAAGCCATTCTCTCTTCCTCTAATTCTTCCTATGTCTCAAATAATTAATTCATTTTGCTTACACTGCAGCAGCCTCAAAATCATGGTTTCAGTTTCTCAGTAATAGACCTCTGCCAAAGGCAATATGCCATGCCATAACCTCAGTTACAACTTACACAGGAGAAGGCTCCACTTTGTTTCTGTTGGAGTCACTCTTTTGTCTTAATGAAAATTCTCTATGGGTTACTGGGTGCCAAAGATGTACGGCAAAAAAGCGTACCAGATAATCCAAAAAAAAAAAAAAAAAATCCATTTCAGACACAAGATAGAAGATTCATGTCAGAAAACACAGATTAGAGAAGTGCATCACTATTAGTAGTTATCCTGTCAGATGCTTTCACAACCACAAAATACAGCATCCTCAAAATATTTGTGATTTAGCCTGTAACAGAGACTAAAAATAGTACGGGCACCAAAAGTTATTTCCAAAACATGTGATTCTCCTACAAGAACAACTGACAACTTTGTGTGAAAGGGTTTATTCATAAAATAAACTTTTAAAAATACATAACATAATAACGATTAATTCTGAATTTCCTGAGGTCTTAAAAATTCCATCTCAGCATTTAAAGAGCAATGCATTAAAAAAGAAAAGGAAAAAAAAAGAAAGTCATTACTGCACTCCTGTCTAATCGTGCAATTCTCTCAACAGCATTTTAAGGGATATTATGTTCTTCCACTTCCTGCTGCAAAAAGCTAACCAGGTGCCCTGCTGCATCCCTTACCCCTCTTCCAAGGCTGTTGACAGGTATCAACATTCAAGTGCACACTGTAGGCTATGGCTAATCCTCCAGGAGCCACTACTCCCCCAGTAAGTCTTTATGGGGCTGCAAAAGCACAACGTTCTGGTATACCTCACTGAAAGAAATTCCCAGCAGCTGCCTCAGCACTGGCCTTTACAATCCCCAGTTCTCTCTCTCATTTGCCCAAGAAAGGTCCTCTTTGGCGGCCACAAACAAATACTTCTGACAGACTTCATGTATGTTGTTCCTTCATTTATGCATCAGTCAAAAAGGTCACCTGCTCCCTATGAAAGAGAAGGCAAGTTATTGGAGACTTGTGGCCAGTATAACTGAAGTAGGTAGAATTAGCTGTGCAGTTTTCAGAGACAAGCCTAAAAATCATTTATTGCCCCAACCTCCGAAGTAGGGCAAAAAAAAATTTGAGTTCCCTGAATAAAGTCTATTTAGAGATCTGACATTCCAACAGAAGTTCAAAGAGTTTCCACAAAGTGAAAAATCAGATAGAAGACTTTGAAATGTGAATGAAGAAATGCTTTGTCCAATTAACCTCCAACCTTAAAAAAAGACAAAGTCTGCTGGCTTGAGATCACAGAAGCCAAAATAAGTGAGAATGAATTTTTTACAGAGGAATGGAAGAAATGTTTAAAATCTTTTAAAGTGTCAAGACTGCCTTGGCGTGATTTTTATTTATGAAACCACTGATGTAGCAACATGAAATTATTTTTTTCCTCCCTTGCAATGAATAACTGAGTCAATTGTTTATCTTAATGAACAGTATTTATCCACCTGAAAAGACAGAAAACGATTTTGTTAGCTAAGTTTACACAACTCCTATTGGACACGCATAGCAATAAGTAACTCATGGATATGAATATGACAGAAAAACCTCAAGGCTGTTTTCCCTTCTACAATTAAACTCAACATTTACAAGAAGTTACATGTTCTTATTCACAGGCTGTATGTAATTTCCTGTCAAAAGAAACATTATGAATCAAAATCCTGGAAAAAAAAGACTAGCATTCCGTGATAAAGAAAACAACAAAACAACAGCAGCAAACAAAAAAGAAAGTTGTTGTAAGAATTTGCAGCAACTTTTTTAAAAAAAAGGACGATTGTTTAACAGAACTCATCACAAATTTTAGTTTAGTGTAATGAAGTCAGAAACCATACAATGAAGGTCAAACTGAAGGCAGAGTCTTCAACAACTGTTTAAATTCTACAAGTTTAGTCTTCTCTCTTAATTGCAATTGGGAACGGTCTAATGCTTTTCCCCAAAGTGTCTTCTGTGCTTAGCACAACTTTAACATGTGTGGCATTTCCCTTTAACCACCATATTCACTGTGCAGGAATAAAACAGTCAAGGCACTTGCAATTTTAAGAACAGGAGTGTTTAATATATGGAAAGTGGTGCATTGGAAAGAACTAGTGTAATTTGAAAAGAAACTGAAAGAAAAACTGACAGGTGACAAAGACAATAGCAGAATTTTGCCAAATATTTTCCACAGAAAGGCTTTTACAAACAAGAGGGTGACCCTGCTCACTAATGCATCTTACTGCAATGGAGATGAAAAAAATAAATGGAAAACTGAAATACTATATGACCCCCAAATAACTGAAACCAAAGGGGAAAAGGTTAGAGCTATCTGGGATAATGTTAAAGACAAGATCTATTATTCTTCCCTTCGTTTTATCCAAACCTGGTTCTCTTGTCAGAATTAGTGAAATCAAGTGACAGCAGTAACTGACGCTGTCAACAGCCTCAAGCTAACTTCCAAATGACATAGTCTGGGGATCAACAATACAGCTACAAAGTTGGCCAGAATACATAATGCCTTGGGCACAACGCTGGTATTTGGTTTGTTACCTGTCCGTCAGCCTCATCATGCTTTATGACCCCTTACAGATTGATGCACATAAAGTATTTTTTGCAAGAAGTATCAAAAGGATACTTGTACTTCATTCAGCTTAGACAATACCTTTGTGAACAACAACATCAGTGATGACTCCGACCTGGTTTAGGCTCAAAAAAACCCCAAAGGACACACTCCTCTTTTAGACTCCTCTTGGTAATATGCTTTAGATAAATTCTCTCTACATATACATATGTGCATATATGTAGTTTTAATCAACGCATTATCATCTGCTTTTGCATAGGCATTCTGATCTGAAGTCACAATCAGTTAATTTACTCCAAATTCAGTTCTAAGCCATTTTTAAAATAATATGGAGACAAATAAAAGAAATGCAGTTCGGAAGCTGAACTGAGGCTATCAGGACTATCTTGATGTTCAGCACAGTATTAAAAATTCTATTAAAAAGTGCTACTTGGTATCCTTTGGACCAAGAAACTTAAACTTCATGTATGAATTCAACTTTTCACATCCACACTGAATCTCCCTCATGCGGCTAACAACTCAGTTCACATTGGCTTTCACAAGCCCAATCTGATTTACAAGCCTAAAACTAAAGAAGAAGAAAAAAAAAACAAACCCAAACCATCAGCATATGATCTCTTTAAACCTTTAGCCTGGACTCTCCCTGTATTCTTTTTGGCTTTTGAACACCTCTGTCATTCTCCCTCACAACTCTTACATGGGTATGTAGAATTGATACCAAATGCAATGCGGATGTCAAAGAGTGAATCTAATCTTCCTCACGTAGCATCTTCTCCAATTTTCTGATATAATGTCACCTTACTTAGTTATGTTCAGCTCTATCAGTGAGTGACCTTTTTATATAATGTATCATGGACTATCTTTATGATTCATATTTGTTTCTACTTTTCCAAAAGACTAACCAAGCATTAAAACTGAGGTTATAAGAAGCATTAATAATTAATAAGAGAATTTATAACACATAAAACAGCTTCACGAGATTTCTGAACAGAAATCCTTCATAGAGGCAAGATACACGCATCCCTGTCTATTTAAAGAACCATGTGTGTATCTTGGAGAAATGGTTTTAATGCTTTCAAGTATTTTTCAAGCATTTTTAAACACTCTGGAATATTATTTAGTTGTCAATAAATCACTGATACGATACTAAGCTGAAGTTTTCCTTTTATCTGTCTCCATGTTCTATCTTCCATATAGCCAAGCCCCAGAGAGAATAAGTGCTCTTCTCTTGGAGTACATGAAAGGGTAACAACGGTGTGTACAAAGAGAAAGTTAGGCAATTAAGCAATACAATCTCTATGACCTTTACTCATCTAAGAAGAATTTGACCTGATGCTACCGAAGTGGTCATTAAATGGAGCGTGGTTCTCCACTAGCAGTTTGAGCAAGTTCATTTCTGTTGGCCTCTGCATTTGCATTTAATCTTTTATTTAGTCACAGAACACTGAGGTCACCTTTTTAGAAACCACCTACAGAAATAGGGGAGCAAGTGTTATGCTTCCCCGGTTCCCGCAGAATGTTGCAAGATAATGGCAAGCGGAGACTATTTCTTCCATTAACCCTTTGACCTTTCCAGTTAATGGCCTTTTGGTTCATAGAGATACAACAAACAGAGCTCCCTCTGAGATCCTAAGCTATACACAACTTAAGCAACTAAGGGCTCCACCGTTACTTGAAAAACGTCCTAAGTATATATGCTGAACATAGACCACACTTAACCACCAAGTCAGAAGTTGACAAGTTGGCCCGTTGGTTTAATCATCTCATGTAACGGATCATTCCTAAAAAGAGGTATACACAAACATTTTTGTTTTATACGTTACAAAGCACAAATACTCAGATCAACAGAGCTTTTCAATGAAAATCGTCTCCCTCAAAAAAAGTGTTTAAAAATGGTGGTAGTGCCTTTTCACTCAAAAAGAATGCATGGTTAGATTCCTGCAGAACATGTTGCAAAGTTAAAAACAATGTCCTTGTGATAAACAAGCACTTACAGCTAGCCAAATTGATAAAAAAATCTTAATGAGGTGACAGAAGCAATTATTTTTACTGATTTCATGAATTCTTATTACTGGTTTGCAATGGACTGAATGGGAAACCTTTCACACTGTGAGAACACCTTAAGCCATGATGAACAGCATCACTGGAAGCAGAAGGCATTTCCCAAGGCCAGTAATATTTTTCATCCTTTGGTGCTGAATACTGAGTTAAGGTATGCCAACATTTCTGCTACCACCTTCCCTAAAATCTAACTCATGACACTAAGACTGTGCTTGAGTACAAGAACTTGGCTGCAACTGTAACCTTGCATATTTTGCACAGGAATTATGAAGTGCTGGGTGCACTTGGGATTTTATAACTCCAGAAGCTGGCATTTCTGTGATTTGGAATTTAAAAAAAAAAAATAAATAAAAAAATTCCCAATTTTAAAGAAATCTGTGTACGTCTGTAATGTTTTGACCTCTATAATGATTATAAAAATAATACTATTTTTTAAAATAATATTTTAAAAAAAAGCCACACAAACCCATTAGACAAACATACAGCCTCAGGAGTGCCAAAGCAGCCAGAGCAGGCTGCAAGTAGAATAGTGTAGCAGGGATGTAGTGATGGCTCATTCCACCACCTGAGAAAGTAAAGAGACCTTTCAAGTGTCAGATTTAAGGGCTACAGAAGCACAGGGAAGACAAAGTACACATATTCCTATTCTGATTCCCATTTTCCCTTACACATCCTCATCTTCCTATTCTTTTCCAGCTCTTATCACATCATCACTAAATGATTTTATTTTTTCCATACATGAGTGATGTGTAGAATTTGTGATCATAGATATGCCCAGCTTTGCTGGCCTGCCTCATATGTCTATTCCACCTACGTAACCTTGGGAGGCATCAGGATGTGGCACATGGACCTAGTCCCACTCTTCCAACCTTAGGGTCACCTCATGGGAATGGGAAAGTGCCATGGAAGACAAAGTTGAGAAAAACAACACAGAATTCCTAATTAAAATGTTTTGCTGTGGCATGCAAGGAAGTGAATTTCACCCCCAATAATCCTCATTAAAAACCAGTAAAATAAGATGGGTATCAGATACAAATTTCACAACTCAGTAAGACTTCTGTGGGCTTTGGATTAGTTTCTACATGAGGACAAAACAGATGCTGAGGCCCAGTATTATTCCTGAGAACGAATCAGGGCAGAATATCTGTCTAAGTGCACAGAAAAACACATTAAAGCTCAGTAGCATTTTCAACATTAAAGTTGATGACAGTGTTTATGTACAAGGCCATTTATATTTTAATTTGCGCAGAAATGGTTATTATTTGTAGACATTCCCATAGTGAGTTTCAAAATAGAATCAGGGCTCTGACTAGCTGAACAGTCTGAAATTAAAGTCATTAGGACTGCCTTTTAAATAGAGAAGCACACTGCACGTGAAGTCACACTATATTCAAAACCTGCTAGTTTTTTCAGTGAAAAACTTCTTTGCTAAGAAATTAGGATTTTTTTGCCATTCCCTGTTCTTAAAGTGTCACGAAGGAGACTACGCTTCATTGTCCAGAAATACAATTGTAAAGCTGAGACCTGTGCTATAAGGTGACTCTAAACAAACTCTGAGAAGGATCCCTTTCTTTAGGGCAGATAGCTGTTGGGATTCTCTCTGTCAGACACAAGATAGTTAACCACTCAAGTGCTACTGAAACATTATTCGATTATCATTTTCTCAATGAAAAGCACTTGTGAGACACATGACCTCCTATGTTTTAAAACCAGATCAATTTTCTCTTATGGATTTCAGTTGTTTCAGTATCAGAACGCTCCCCAGAGCTATGTGGATCAAACACTGTACTTAAACCAAAGATGAGGCAGGCTAGCAGACTATTCACCTTATCCAGAAATATGGGTTATTTTTATTCTTGTTTTGTTTTGGCAATTGGCACTCAAAAAATATCTGTGAAGACCACAGCTACATATTGTTTAAAAAGAAAAAAACCCCAGCCAAACAAACAAACAAACAAAAAAACCCCCAAAACCAAACCAAAACCAAAAAAAACACCAAAACCCACTTACAGATAATTAGACCTTTAGGAGACAGCAAATTCCTCCTAGAGCCAAGAGCAAAGCAGACTGCCTCAGGCAGTATGTCATCTTCTTAGTTAACACACTGTTCTTTTTTCCCCACCCTTTTAAGTGAACTGTTGGAAATGTTTTAGATCTTGTCTAGAGATAAAAGTTAATTTTACATGGTGCCTCAAAGATGCAGCATAAACTCATAAATGAAATAATATTTCTTCAGTAAGCCTTCTGCTGGCAATGCAAGAGTCTGACTTAGCACTGTTGCAGAACCCTCCCATAGGAGCAAGTTTCTACATAAAAAGGTTTCACTTACTTGTCTATCAGCAGTATTCAATAAAACATGTTCAGATTTATTAAGTGAAGTTCATCACTGTTTAATATCAAATGCTGTCTTCCTCCGCTAAAAAGGCATTTAAAGTTTTAAAACTATCAAAATCATCTCCCATTGCATGACAGTATAGCACATATTTTCCTCTCTTGTACTGAGAGCAAAACAGACACAAAACCAAAATGAACTATTAAATAATAGCCATTGTCTTAATTATTAATGTAGTTATTATTTAATTATACACATACATTAGTTATTATATTTATTTTTTCCTTGCTGCAGTAGATTGCTTTTAATTTTTTGCTTTCCCTTGCACAAAAAAGATGAACGCATCTTTTATTGCACTTTCTGCATGCATTATGGATTTATTTTGATTGAAATTATACTTTTGGGTAACCCACGAAGTTCCAGAAGATGAAGGACAGCTCTATGTATGTGGCTCCTGTTTTACAACCAATAAGAGCTACCAGTTACCATGCACTGAACGAGCTCTTCTTGTCAAGAGACTCATTTATCAACTGAAGTGGAAAATCATGAAAAAAAAGTCCAAACCAAACTCTGATGATGTATTTGTAATATGATAAGAAAGAATGTTAACATGACCTCAAGGACTGAAATACACGTATAATACATCAGCACAAGTATCTGATGCAGACCAGGTAGCCCAAGTCTTTTGAGATACAGGTGTCCTAAGCTAATGACTTCATGACCAAATATAGCTGCACAGAAAGCCTGTTTATCCTAGTGGTTCTTCGGTTTGACAGGAAAACCTCCCCTTACAACAAGAGTGCTCTGGCAGATTACCAAATGAGTCTTTCATACCCAGATAGACAGTTTTAATCCTTATAGGCTATCCTAGCCTATCCTCTGCCAAATATAATGAACGCAATTAAAGCCTTACCCTACAGTTCTAAAGTGATAACCTGTCACTGTGAGAAAAAGCCAGCTGAATACATGTAATAAATATCTTCATCTGCACATATTAAAAACTGAGGCAAAAAATCTTCCCAAACAACAGTCAGGATTTCTGCTCTCTTCATTTTTTATTTTTTTTTAGAAAAACAAACCCAAAAGAATACACTATAAATATGAAATCATTTCAAAGAAAAGCACACGAACTAAATTGTAGTAGTTATTATAAATGCAGAGCAATATGAGAGGGCCTGGTGATGAACTCACCAGTATGACATAACAATACCAGTAAATTGAGCGGAGAAAACATCATGACAGTAGTACTTAAATATTTCCCACGTGCCTGAACAATTGCGCATTAGCAGTCTATTGCCTCATCACTTACTCACAAAACAATCTGGAATGATAACTCTTTTTGACAAAGACTGCCATTTATTATCCAGTCTTACAGCACCCAGAATAGTGGTATTCAATTTACATCAGTAATAATCAAAACGAAAGTATCCAGTCTGTAGCACAGAGCCGGTGTCCAAGAGGGGGCTGCAAATCTGCCAGCAAAGATGTACAGAGGAACCTATGTGGGTAACTGCAGCTTCACACAGGCATCACGGGGCTCATGAAAGGGCACATGTAGAAGCAGCTTGGTGCACATGGGGCCATGAAGAAGATGGTCTTTCCTTTCTTGGTGGAGACCCTCTGTTACTTAACCTATTGACCTAAGGCTAGCAAACAGGTAACATTCCCCAGAAGAGGTCGCAGCAGTGGGGCAGGGCAGGCAGGAGAGATTTACTGGCATTTGGAGTACATTCAGACCAGGGCAGGGAAACAAATCATGCAAGGTTTTGGTTGTGTGCCTCAACTCGGCTCCCCTTGCCCCAAGCACTGTACAAGACAATAAAGAAGGAAGAGAACATCACAGCGTGATCACTATGACCAAGACACAAACATATATGCAGAGGTTGACTTCCTCATCAGTGCATAGGAATAGTAGTTTTTGCCCATCTCTCTCATTTCTTTGCCTCCATCTTATGCTCATCTTTACATTCCAAAATGGTAGCAACTAAGATAAGACCTTCTTCCAAAAGGTGTTTTAGACATGGTGTTTCTCCAAATACATATTTTCTTTTTTAGAGTAGGTACAGGTTGATAATACAGATAGATATAAAGTAGTTATAAATTAAATTAAGCAACCAAAGGATGGCCACCTGACAAGGAGACTCTGAATCTCCTTGCTGCTAAGAAAAAAAATACCTTGTCAAAAACATGGAAATACTATCTCATTAACAAAGTCTGAAGTGAACCACTTACACAAAACACCACCAAGTCAATTAATTGACAATAACTGGTTCTTCTTTGAAGCATCTCAAATTCAGTTTAATTATGCTTAATGCATCATTTTATTCTCCTAACATAACTGGTTAGCATAAGCACACAAAGTGCAGACAGTGACCTTTCTGTCTCAAATATGCTATTCACAGCTATTTAATTAATCCCTTACATGTAGCAGGACATACAGACTAATGTCCTACAGAAGGGCACTGAATTGGCCTTATTGTCACCATATGAGATGGTATTCATCTCCAAATGCCAAAGCGCAGCATAAGGAATGCAGAATAAGAATAGGAAGTATTTAAAAGAACAAGAAGAGAAGAAACTATTGAATAGCTTGCTCTTTGATTATCATTTACAGATGAAATTTTCAATGAAAAATATCCAAGATTGTTTTCCCACTTATGCAGTCTAAGTCTTTAAACGCAGTGACTGCTTTTGCACTTCAAAGCAGTGTTTCTTCATTAACCAGCAATTAAGAGTCCAAGGTCAATCAAGGCAAAATTCATCTTCTCCAGTTTTGTAATTTTCCCTCTTATCAAACTGTGTATGTGCATAAAGCACAGACTGCGATGGCTGTCATAAAACAGCTTGAAAGTTTCAGAGCAAAGAGAAAGTGAACTGTATTTAGCTGCCATGGCTCAAGCTTTACCAGAAATTTCAAGACATTCTACTTCTCTCTTCTCTGCTCTATAAGCCTGGTAGCCTTACCCTAAGTACGAGATTTTCAGCTTGGGGACTTTTTTTTTTTATTTTATTTTTAGTTTTGGTCTAAATAACAGTACATTAAATATGTATTTTAAGTGGTTCCAAGCACAATTTGAAGAAAATAAAAAAACCCCACCAAACTAAGTTACTAAAAATATAGAATGTGCTTAAGAATAATAATATAACATTGAAGACAAAATTGTACTTCCCAATGTGTTTAGATGTCCCGTTATTTTGCTTCAAAAGCACAATCTCTAAACAACAGATAAAAGTGCTAATGCTTCTTCACCCACTAAACCTTCTGCAGCCTGTCCTCCCAGTGCACTTTTGTTTTAAATTCACACCACATCTCACATACTGAACTGTCAACTTCTAACTTTATCAAGAAAAACAACTTACAACGGGTTACATATTTCTTAATAATGACAGCCATTTACAGCTGCAAATCTCTACAGACAAATCAGCAGTTATTCTAATTATAACTGAAAAGAGGGACTGTTCCTGTTTCACTCTGTGAAGTCTTAAGTAAACGTCTTTCCATGGGGCACTAGGTAAATACAGTTAAAAACACATAATTCAAATGTCTCTTTTACATTGGAAATTTAAAGTACCTCAGAAAACACCATGAGATTTACAAAAATTTAATTGTATAACCTTTAAACAGTTCTACTAAAGTACTTTTACCAAATACAGTTCCCCAGACCTCTTTCTACTTCCTAGTTATTACTAATAGCATGTGCTCCTTATACGCACAGACGAAGCCATTAAAACAAATGTATGCTGTATGCAAAATCAAATTTTATTGATTGGTTTTGAAAAGCAAAAATAACCCTATGTTTATATTACTCTCTTCTTTGTATAAGAAAAAAACCCCAAACCCTTCATTTCTAACAGCAAGAATCCATGTTACATTTCTAAGTGAAATTCTTTCCTGAATATGTCTGCTCTGTACCTAGAGAAAGCTGACAGTGGGAGGAAGGGGGCAGGAGGGGGTGGTTAGTTTGGGGTTGTTTGGTTTTTTAAGAGTTATAGACCATTACGTTAGTCCCAATGTTTATGTTAAGTCAAACGTACTTATATTCCTGTTTCAGCCCATCAGGGAAAGGGATGCATATTTAATCTGCAGTCTTTTCAGGCCCCGAAGTCTCTTTAGCTTAGCAGGACCTGTTAAATCTGCAGCTCTGAAGATTACGTTGAATGTCACAAGCGTGATACTTACTACACCACCAGACTTCTAGTGAAGAAATCAGTAGGAAAACACTCCATGTTATCTCACTGTTCACAGAAAAGTTATGGGATAAATAATTAAGGAAAAGTCAACAGAACTTTATCCTTTTGCACATGCACGGCACAAATTAGACTACTTACACCAGCTTACATAAATCTGAAGAGTACAGAAGGAAATATTTTTCAGCACTTCTTATCCCCATGCACTCGCCTGGCATGGTCCCTATTTATTCTCTTGCTGGTCTTCTGCAAAACACCTGCCGATGACTCCAACCCATCTCACTGGGGTATAAATTTAATCTCAGAATTGTGCTATTCAGAAAGCAAGCACATTCTGCTCCTAAAATGAAGGGACAGTCTGAAAACCCAAAAGTTCTTTCAAAAAGCTACATGAGAAGTGGTGGGACTCGAAAAAAAATGCATGTACGAGGCTTTTGCTTTAATGGCAGAAGGAAGAATTACAAGGTAGCAGGCTTTTGAAGACAACTGATCTGTCATGAAATGTATTCACTCAGTACTATGTGCTGTGGGGATGCATGATCATACATTTTGTCAAGAACAACTTGAAAAACCTTGTCACGTTAAAACACAGGACTACACTGCACTAAGCCTTACATGATGATGATGATTATTATTATTATAAACATTTCAAGCAGCTCACATGCATTGACACTCTGTGTGTCAGAAGGATCTTCCTGGCATTTCTGGATAGCTGCCTTTTGGATTTGTCAGTTCATATTCTATTAATCGACACTGTAAATCCCAACAGTCCCTTGTCACCCCCCGGAGGGCCTTAACAATAATTTTTTAGTATTTTATCAGAAATTACTGTAGAAACTCAAGTCAAAAGAAGCAGAGGTGTGTCAGTGAGAATTGCAGTCTACTCCACGTAATAAAATAGAGATTCTGTTTCAGAGTAGCTAAGCTTCTGCAACTCCTTTTTCTCTTCTGAATCAATTATCTTTTACTTCTTACTTCTTCAAACGCCATGCTAATGCTAGTATTCTGTTTGGGCCATTTTTGCCTTTAAAGGGTCATGACACGTGGCTGGCAAGAGCACACGAAGGGACAGTGTGAAAGCCCTCAGGATGGCTGGGGAGAAGAATATATAGTATAATTCTTGACAAATTGAATAGCTCTTCAAAGATGGCTATTCCCTGCTTACAGATCCTTTTAGTATTAGTCTTTCTGCTCCACCCTGGATTTTAACAGTAATTAAAGCTCCTTCTCAAAGGCTACGGATATTGATTCTAGATCAGTCTTCTATTCCCAAATAACCCCATAATCTCTATTTACTTTCCTAAATTAAAACTGGCATGCTTTTCTCAGAGTTGCTATGCTTTCAGTCTTTCCAGTGGAAATTGCAAGTGCCCAGTTTCTCTAGGCTCTGGTTGTACAGCGTGAAAGGCCTGGCTTGTGCGACTCAAAATGCTACAAAAAGAAGCCCACGTCAGAGACAAAAGTAGTCCTTTGTTCAGTCCACCAGATCACACAGCTTCATATTACCAAGTCTCCTCTTGCTGTGAGAGAGATTTTACTGGTGTTTTCCAAGAAAAACTGCTCATTTGCAGACTGTCGAGTTGTAAGAAACTTGAAGCAGCTCCTGGATCACAACCAATCAGTAATGGCCCATTCAACTTCAACATGGCCAGCAGGGAAGCGGGAAAAGCAGGGCAGGTATCCTGCATTGCTGCAAGGTGCCTGCCAACACCAGTCCCTTCAAGAAAATGAACTCTGAACACCAACAAACATCCTATATTTATTTCTTACACCAAAGGCTAGCAAACTAACGAAAGGATGAAACTTCCCCTGCTTTTTTATTTTAAAATATGTGAGCATAGGTAACAGATGCTCCTTGGTATTTCCCGTGTTGTCTCAATTAGCGTCCCAGAAATCCTGGCTTTTAGATTCACACTGAATTCCCCCTCTACTAGACTTGCAATCTGGCACACAGCAGGCACCAAAGAAAATGACTAATGTGGATAGGTATGCAGCAGAGATCAGAAGTGTGGATACGGTATACCTGTCCATTCAAGCAATGTGTTTTTTCAATATCCAGACATTCAAGTCTCACATTCATCACGTTCAGTGCAAGACAGAATACTTGCTTTTACCTGCAACCTATTCAGGGTACAGAGAATCTATATCCACATCCATCACATTCAGTGAAATAGAGTCTATCTGCAAATGTTGAGCTTCAATTTTCCTGCACTGATCTGAATTACAATATGCCGCAGGTGAACATGTTAAATTTCTGAATTGGTGGATGTGAAAAAAGTTCTGCCAGAGTCATTAATAAGTGTGGCTAATGTGGGAAAAGACTCATTTCAGAACGTAGCTATGCACCATTAAGGGTGCTGGAAAAAGCTCTTTTTCAGCAAGCAAATGTAATACTTATGGCAGATGTCAGTGTGTGTAATACAGATAAAGATGGAGCATCTGCACTTATTACTATAACATGTAAAATGCCGGTATCCACAGTGTAATCTACCCAGACAGTGCTGCTTCTAAACCTTCTAAGGCAACACCACGGGCTTTCAAATTCATTTATCATGTCCATGTTGAACTCTTTTTTTCCCCACTGACAACCTATCAGTGATGCCAAGTAACAATAATGAAAACCTGATTTTGGAGGAAAAGTCTATATAACATATAAAACAGTGAAAACCTATCAGACCCTTGAAATATTGTTACTGTTTTCAGGCACTGCTGGTCAGTGCTATGCCATGCAAAAAAAAAGGAGGGCTTCAAGTGAAGTGCATTGTCAGCGCACCCGTGCCATAAGTTATGCAAATACAAATTGGGAAAAAAGAAAAATGGAACTCCACATAAAGACTAATTCAATTCACAAGTCATTATAATGCCCATAAGCCATCTAGATATGTGAATACCTTTTAACTGCAACCTTGAAGAAAGAGATTTTATTTTCTGGAAATGAACAGAATTAATGGTTGAATACTGATTACTTAGGTAAGAGCACCTTGGTCCCTCAACAACATACTGGTTTGTTTTCTTTTTAATCTCTCCTGCTATACTGTTGGGAAATAAAGTATCTATTGGCTTCAATGTTTGAAATTAGTTTTCAGATGAAAGTAAAAACTCCTAATGTATAGAGCATTATAAACAAATGAGTCTACAAAGATGAGAATCAAAATAATCTTCGGACAATGTGTAGAGGGCTAACAGAGACCCTCAGGGAAAAAAAATCCCATGCTTGCTGCCATAACCACAGCACATGTGCTGTTCTTGAACAAAGGTCAGACAAAGGGTAATATGAATTGACTAGGAAATTGGAAAAATCTCTACTGTAGCCAAAAAAACCCCTCCAAACCCCAACTAACCAGCCAAAGTCCAAATTCAAAACTGAATACCAAAAGAGAGGTTTCAGGAATGATGTCAGTTTCAGTCTACTTACCCCAGAATCCTGCCCAGGTGAGTTCCATCCCACCCCCTCCCCCCCCTCCCAAACCTACACCATCTTTTCCTAAACCTGCTCCACACCCTTGACTCTTGAATAAATGTTGATGGCCTTCAGGAGGGATGGCACAGATGCACTTCATTCTGCTGATTATTCCCAGCTGAGAAGTTGCTAATCATTCAGAGATGGGAACTGGTCCTGTCCCACTGATAGGCTCTATCCGCTCTCAGTGCATGAAGTTAAAAACTTCAAAAAAGTTTAGCTTTATTCTGCCTAGTTCCAGGCCAGAAGCTAGCTGGTTAAATAAAACATACAATCTATTAAAACAAAACTATCTGATGTAAGACATTAGATGCTTCTCTAACTGCTAGAGACAGAAAAAAAAAAAAAAAAAAGGTAATGGTGCCTTCCAAAGGTGGCCCACGAATTTGGTAAGTTCAAGTCTACTGATCCTGCAGAAAAGTACAGACACACCCAACTTTTACTGGGCTTACCTTAAGAACCCTTTTAACCATAAAATAATGAAATTAAGATCATGAGATTAAGATCAAGAAATAATGAAATTGTATCAAATGGAGTGTGGAATTAGTATTATAAAAGAACAATTTTCTTGTAATCACAAATCTTACTTATTTTTATAAGGCTGTAAATAATTTCCTCCTAGACTTTCTATATGGCTTTTCAGCACTGCATAAATTAATTCAAACAGCTGTTTGAGGTCTTTCCCATTCCTTTTCTAGTTGCCTCTTGGCATATAGACTTCTTTAATAGGAAAATATTTGATATTTATATCCGATACGGCATTTCTGTGATACGAAAACAACTGAAAGCCAACCGTCTAACAAGAGAATGGAGTGTGAAAACACACACATTGCTGAAACAACTTCTTCTAGACTTTCATACAAGTTTTTCTCGTTATGTTTCTATGTTTGTTATTATTAAATATTGTGGTTTAGTCCACAAGCTACCCAATAAGAACATCCTTTTTATATTTTCTTAACTCCCACTGGTGCCACTTTATTTAGTGTTCCTGTTAACCAAGATGTTCTTCATATTTGTGTGGTCTAAATAAGTCACTTCTGTATTTTTTAATTAATTATTAAAACTGATTTTTTTTTTTTTTTTTTTTTTTTTTTTAGTATGGAGATGTCACAGGCTAGCATTAAAACATCACCTGGAAACCAGCAGTACAAATGGATCACATAATACCTGCTTCAGCAAATGACTACGCAGACAATATTTCTCATGGTCCCCTGGAATCCATGGCAAGTCCCATTTGTTTGTTAGTGGTTTATTATTACCAAGCTGACATTTCTGTCATGATGAACAGAAGATTTCTATCCTTCAAAGAAAAAAGATGGGAACATCCTTTCTGCATTAGGTCTTCAGACTGAAGATGGAGGATTTCAAGTTTTTCTTCAATTCATAGCTATGCAATTTTTAACTTGTATTTCTGAGATCAGGTGTTTGGGTGTACAGCTTACGCTGTTCACTGCACTCATCTAGCGGGTCTGGTTTTTTTGTTCAGTGGTGCTATATTTCACTAAATATTTCTTCAGTCTCTGTGGGAATTTGGTATGTATTTAAGTATATCGGATGCTACAGTGTCACAGATTCATGCTTCTATGTTTTTATTCTTCAAAACCAGTTAAGGTTTCCATCTAGTGTTTGTTGAAGACACTCGGTGTGATGACTGACAAATATAAGACTGCAGGTAGCCCTAAGAAATTTGGGCATTTTCCATGAAAAAAGTTTTGCTATCTCTTCCTTCCCCCCCCTTGGTCCCCTCCACCTCACCCCTTCTCCTCCTCCTTCTGACCTTAACTGATTCGTCTCAGCCAGTACCATACCACTATGTACCCAAACTGATGGCATTATTTTTTTGGATATACTCCGAAATTAACTGTTTTCTGCTACTCTCTGAATAGGCTGTAACCTTTTCAACCTCTCATTATTTTCATTTTTGAAGAGGCTTATAAGGAAAATCACAGGGCTCATTTAAAGCGGAAAATGTTTTTCTGTTCACTAGAACAACTTTACATTCTTCCATAGGCTCCACTACCTAACCTTCCATTTTCATCAATATTAGTACTACAGCGACGCCTGTCCTTTTGGTATTTCTGCATCCATTGCTGTATCCTTTCTCTTACACAATTTCCTCTTCCCGTTCTTCACTGAAAATGTGACATCTTCCAACTAGTTTCTTCCCCCAAGTTTTGATCAAATACTTCAGCGGATAACACAGAGAGGTATGTCCTTAATGTTCATGTAGTCTCCTTTCCTCCATCACTTACCAAGGTCTCCATCTGAACTCTATCACTGAAGCTGAATTTTTATTTAAGTATGTAATATGAATACCTTTTTGTTCCTGCATTTATTTGTCTGTCTTTCCCTTTCTCTTCTTCAGACTGCCTTCTTATTCTAACACGTACAAACCAAGAACTTCATCTAGGTTTCTCTATCTACCCAACACACATTTTGGGGATTTCTGGTTCTCATTCACTAGCTGTTTGACTTTTCCCACCCATTGCACAGAAGAGCTCTGCCCCTCATTTACTGTCAGCTGCAATCAAAGTTGGGAGGTGCTCTTTATGCCCTCAAATGAACAGCTTTTTTTCCATTGCTGGCAGACAGCCATATGTTTCCTAAAAATCCCTCTCCACTGCAACCACAGCCACCAACAGTGTTTAGTCACTTCTGCTTCCTTAGTTCAATTTCATCTGCCCACTCAAATGAGAAAGCAATTGGTGAAGAACACAATTGAAGAAACACCATTCAGAAAATCATTACTGCTGAAGGACCAGTGGAGTTTGCTATGCCAAAATGTGAGAGTGCTTGAGTTTTTCTTAAAAGTCAGTAGTTGTGAAGAGAATTAAAATATTTATTTGAGGGACTAAGACCTCAAATTAAGCTTCAGAGGCTTAATACCCAGATTCAACAACTTAAAATGTCACCTAAATTTCACTACGAAATTGTGCATTACCACTTTGTTGTGGGGTTTTTTTGGTTTGTTCTTTTTTAACTGTCATCCTTTCTTCCTTCCTTAAAGTATTCATGGCATATGTAAAACATGTTACAATCACATCCTTATTCTTTATTCTATGTAGAAGAGATACAAATCTAAACAGAAACATTATTATGTAGATATTAAAATACAAATTATTGGATCAGATATGAAAATCTGATGAAGAAAGATCCTACTTGCATGAGAAAGCAAATAAATGCTGGTTCCTTATAGTACAGAAGGAAATTCCAAGCTTTTCTGCAATAAAAAACAACACTTAATGATCCAGTGCATTAAGTATAATTTGTACAATGAATAATAAGTGAACCTCAACTGTAAACATGCTTTGAAATTTGAAATTTTTCTTTGCAAGTATTACTCTATATAGATGTGAATGTAATTTGAATTTTAGGTTCAGGGAGGATGTTAAGGCACATTAATCCAAAACCACCTATACCTTACTTAACATAGTAAAATAGTACAAATGCAGACAAATCCAATGCTTTACAAAATCATTAAGCAGAGTATCTACTTAATTTCTAGGATGGAAATTAATAAAAAGGAGAAGCTTGAAAACTAAAGAGAAGGCCACATCATAGGATACACCAGCATAATTGGTGGGAAGACAGTGTGCCGTGTTTGAACGTTAAAAGTGTGAAAACATTTATCTCTTTTTAGATGTCAAACAGCTTTTAAAATTATGCACAATTAGACCTAATAAACATCACACTTCTTTTTTCAAGCTACTGCACTTTGACTGGAGGCTACAAATACTCTAATGCTAGAAGTGTTGGAGAGACATTTTATAATCTCATTGCATAGAGAGACAAAATCATTATGAACTAACATCTCTGGAAGATACTCTTAACTGTAGATGCCATATTAATAAATTGCTTTAATCTGAAATACAGGAAGACAGTCATCCCTGAAAAGAATTCTACTTTCCTTTACATATTGTTGGTGCACTGTACTCTGCCATGTATACAGAGTTTATATTGAACCTCTGATAAATGGAGATATTAATAATCTTAACTGATAAATATGGTACATTCATGTCTGGTTAGAGCATTTTTTTCACTAGACAGTCACTCTATTTTATTCACAAGATAATAAGACATCAAATTTATACTATGGACAGCACTCAACTCCTGCACTTTTCTCTCCCTTCATTTCTGAAGAACATCTGGAGAGGTAAAGTTAGACCCGCTCCCCAAATCATTCCTATTCACTCAAACTTGTTAGAAAAGAATGTGTTTTGTACCAACGTTTAAAATCAATTCACCTTCCTTTGCTGTTTAAGATTTTTTTTAGATCAATATTTAAATAGTCATGAGGGACTCTCAGAAATCAAACAAAAACCCCTACTGAATGCATTTAGCAGACATATTCCTCCACGTGCAACAAGCAAAGAAGCAGATGGTAAACAGGTAAGTCCATCTCTCTAATTCATTTCAAGGAGCAAGCATGATTCACATGAGGTTGTGATCTGACCCCTTTTGTAGCTAACTCAGTTCAAAGAATACTATAAAAAGCATCCAAGGTGTGGGAACTATGAGAAAAGACATCATGGAAAAAGAAAGATTAAGATAAAACTCCTAATAGTAATAACTGAAGTTAATACCTCTTGAGTTTTGTCTGAATGAGCTATCGCCTCATGTCAGTGTATATGGATGCTCCAATGAACTGGATTCACGTGGACAGACTTTCTGGGGATAAGCACAACTATCGGCACTTGCTGCTTTCTGTCTGATTAAGGAGACGATATAAATATATATATAAAGAATAAAATAAATATATACAAAGGATAAAATATAGGTAAATTCATCTTGATCGGTGAAAAAAATAACACACCTTGCTTTTAAAAGGCCACAATGTAGCAGCACATGGTACTGATTTAGTTAATACCGAATACTCATAATACTTCATATATGAAGTTTAATGCTTCTTTGTAAGAAATATTTAAGAAACTTTTTTTTCTGCCAAAAATCTTTTCACACTTTTAAATAGGTGACAAAATAAGAACCACACTGCCAATTTACTGAAGTTCTGAATTTTGTTTTCTACCAAAGCACAGAAAGGGCCTAAATCACAGGTACATTGTAAAAATAAGGCACTATAGATCTACAAAACCAACAAAAAGTAAAGTCATCAAGTTTTCCTGTGAAACCACAAAAGTACAAACACCCACTGTGTCTTTGACTTTATTGAACATTTTGTTTTTGAACTGAGCTGGGCAAAGCATTTCTGGAAAATAACATAATCAAAAATCCAGAAATTTTCCATTGGAAATTTTCTTTTCAAAAAATGGAATACTAATGCTAAAGAATTAAGCTTAGTTGACATGGGATATTGTCATTAAAATCACTAGCTTATTTTCAATTCAGGAATTAGGCAAAATACTTCAAAGATAAAGTCCTCAGCTTTACAAAGCCAAGTATATGGAACATTTACTTGGCTGTGTACAGCCAAGAGTGTACTAGTGGAAAGCAGTACAGTACTTATTTCGTGATTAAGTCAGGACTGTAGAAATATGAAAAAAAAAATCATCTCCTATCTTTGAAAATTTGATTTGAATACCTTATATTACCCAGCTGGGGCTTGAGAGGACTCAAGGCATTGTGGTGGGAAAAGCCACACCTTCTCCCCTCCTTCACATTCCCCCAGGTATCAGAGACCCAGAAAACTCAAGAAGCTGGCACACTGAGCCAGCTGATACACAATGAAGGAAGTCACATGTGTTATTGAGGCATGAAGTTAAGAGACACAGGCTTCTCTGATCGCAAGGATAACAGACAATTTGGCAGGTGTCCTTTTGTGCTGGAGATAATGTCTGCAGCATGGGAAAGAAGAGTTGTATCTGGGGTACCCATTTTTTTCCTGAAACAAAAATTTTAGAGGACATCTGTGAACTTCCAAAGACCATTTTCTCAGAGAACTCACTCTGTGCAAGGAAGCTGGTACACAGCAAAATGGAATGATTGTACATATGTGTGCATATAAGGTCCTAACTGCAGTTGCTATGGCTTAGACTAACTTTGTAACGTAAAGCTACCTCATTCTGAAAAGAAGATTATTACTGAGCAGCATGCTACGTATATACATTTGCTTCCCAGTTTATTATGTTCTATTTTGGAAGAAGCTATTAGCATTGGTTTACTGTGGATGGAAAATGAGTGTGTATCAAAAAAGCATATCAGTCCAAATCTTTATTTTAATATCCGGGTCTCAGCCAACACTACTGTTACAAGACGACAGCAAACTAGATGTGCGTTCTGGGTGTGGACATGCAAACAACATAGCAAATGACCTCAGACTGCTTCAGATTGTTATACCTGGGTCTGCCACGAGAAGTAGCTTTTGAACTAGAAAATGTGCAACCATGTGAGCACCTATTTTATATTCTTTGGAGGCTCATTAGCACGTTTCAACAATCTTCCTGGGAAAATAAGGCTTGCTACATAGAATAACAGTCAAGCCAAGAATGGGAGATACTTCCACAATTCTGGCTTGCAAAACAGACAGGAACAAACCATGTCATTCACATGCATGCCCAAACCTGTTTGTTCCCAGAGCTGAGACAGCAGCACTGCTCATAAACAGCTGTGAGCAGGGTAATGACATGCAAATGGTGATGAGGTTAGATTTCTTTACAAAGCAAAGGAAATATTTACTTTATAATACGCACTGCCTTCATGTCTTAGGGTATCACAGCCTCAGGAAAGCAGTGATCCTGTGAAAAACCATTACAGAGGGTAAGTTTTAGGAAATCTGTGGTCATACACAGAGCCGATTAGTGAACAACTAAATTTATGGCAGTACATCCAATTCACGGAAGATACACTCTATTTCAGAAATTCTCAAAGGACTCTGTTGAGAAAACAGCAATTTCTGATTCACTCAATCATTCCATTATGAAACATTTAATACTAAGCAAGAAGCTTTACGTTTTAATAGCAAGGGTTCTTTAAGCAGAGAGCGATAGGAAATCTTTTCTAAAGTCCTGCAATATTTCATAGGACTTAGCAACTAACAAGCCAGAACAACATAATTGAGCTTGCTTCTTCACTGCTCAAAAAATATTCTCACATTTTATCCTAAAGGGGAGAAATGAAGAAAAGAAAACTTTTGTCTGTGCTTTACAGTAAGACTGCAATAATGTATTCTGCATCCTGACACTCATGCTCTAGACTTGTACTCAAGCTACAGCCCCAGAGAGGGGAGAAATCCACACAAGGGAAGATCTCCTTGACTATAATATATGCAAAGCCATGATGTTGACACATATATAGCACCTACCTCTTTAAATAAAGAGTTGCACCATGTGATTACATAAACTATACTTTGGAAATTTAGTCCCCATTATGGCAGAACTTAGCCATATATGCCAAATAAGATTGTTTTTGGAAAGATTTTTTTTTTCCATTTCAGTGAAGCAAGAAAGTGGAAATGACAAGATTTCCCCACAGCTTAGATAAAACTTTAATTGTATTTTGTTGAGTCGAAGATAGGTGATGCAGAGTTTCCCTTTCTTTCAGGGACCTCAGATGGAACCCTGCTGAGCTCCATTCCTTGCTCACAAGCCATGTTCAGAAAGGAGTCCAAAATGCTGTACATGGGCACCAAATACTCAGGAGACAGCAAAATAGAGGGGGTCTCATCAACCAACTTAAGTCAAAGTATCACCCATCAGAGAGCCTTCCTAAACTTTTTATGCAAAATTCTGTTGCATAAGCAGTCATGCACACTTTGCAAAAAAATCCCACATCATGCCTTTTACTGAACATGCTCAGTAGTCTGAGTAACTCAAGGTTGGCATGGTTTTGTTGTCTTGACCATATAGAAGATTCTTTGTTATGTTTTTATCTAGGAAGACATGCAATTATAAAATTAACACAGGCAAAATGTTTTTTTGATGTAAGTTCATGCCTTTGATGACTTTAGACAGCCAAACAGATTACAAAGGCATCTGCTCAGCTGCTTCACGGGTGGTTCTTCAGTAAAGGATCTCATGATTGGATCTCAAAGAAAATGTGTGGGTAGTCTTTAAGGAAGAGAGTCCCAAGTGATATCCGTTCAATCAGAAAGGATCTGATGCTGCACCTAAATTCCTTTGTAATGCTATCTTATGTAGGTGACAGGAGGTGCATATATTTTCAGGGCCATCCCCATTCAACTGCAGCATAAGGCCTATTTGTGGAACACATCTCATTTGCCCTCTACCCCAAAAATACCACAAGAGGGCATGTCATAGGGTAGGAAATGAAATATTTTGTAGTATCTATGCTTAGCAGAGTTGAAAGAAAAAGTAATAAGACTAAGATAACCATACCCAGTCATAAGTCATATGCAGTCTGCACTGCCCTGAAGAAACATTATGACTATGACCCAGTCCGAAAATAGGTAACATGCATATGAAGAGGCCAGAATGGATTAGAACTCAGAAGACAACAACCCTCTGGACATGCTGGAACAGAGTAGTTCTGACCTGTGAAAAGCGGACATAATGCTTTGGACAAGACTGGTCCTCATGCGTGGAAAAAGTGTATATAAACACCAGTGATGCACAGTGGAGATTGGGGAAGTAAGGTGACACCCACTGGCTTTCCTCATCAAAGAGCTCTCATGCTGAGCCAGCTCAACCTCAGGGATGAAGAGCCATCACAGTTTGCAGACAGCAGAGCCAACAATACAGCATCAGATGTATGGTACTGTACAGCTAAGCCTTGACTAGCATGTTTGATTAATTCTTGATTTTTAGTTGAGTGATAAATGTCTTAGTAGTTTAGCATAAATAAAATGCTTCTTTGTGGTTCCTGAAATTTGCCAAAATATTCTCATCAGAGTGGTCCCCAATTTCCTAACCAAAATAGCTGCTACACTTCCTAAATCACCCATAGCTGAGCCACCCATTTGCATACTAGCTCTAACAAATTACAAAACTTGTACTGAATTATTTCCAAAGTTGAGTGCAATGTACCATTTCAGAAATCCCAAATTCTTTGTCACTGAAAAGAAATGAAAAGCAATTAATTTACTTTGGAGACAGGCAGGATCAGCTAACTATCTCTGGCAAACATGCTTGAATGTTGGATACAGACTTATCTACAAACCTACTATCTCACCCAGGCAATCAGACGAACACATCCTCCAAGAACACAAACATACCTGCTAGTCTGGATTGTATTAAAGGACAAGCATTCCAACTCTTGCATTCTCTTAGAGAAACTATGTGCACAGATAAAGACTATGGATCAATGCCCACGGGATCTCATGAGTGCAAAGAATCCCTTTCATGTGGTAAGATCACAAAACTGAAGCAAGCACAGAAAAGCTTCCTATTTAATGCGTGAATTAAACACCCAAGTCACTGAAGTCATTACTGGAGATGGCTATGATTTCCAACTGCACAACATACAAGCAGCAGTCAAACTAGCTGCTTAAGCAAAAGTTCACTGCTATCTGCAACAAGGAGCGTAAACACTTCTTTTCTCAAGAGGCTGGAAGCAACCCAGGGGACAGAGCTGTAAACACAAAGAAACACAATGATATTAAAAAGGCAGCTAAAACCGAGATCTCGGTGTACCGAAAACACAAACGTTACTTTTCCATGCAGGTGGCATTGCATTTCTCTGGAATGCCATCCCCAGAGGTAGTGGTATGACAGTCCCCCAAGTGTGGGGGGTTCATGTCGCATCTTTCCAAGCGAAGACTAAGTGATGCAGTTGGTTGACTACAAGGAAGCAAGATGTTATGCAGCACTTGCTCTTTGATAATGTCCTACTTTAGAACCAAAGAGCAGGTTGATTATGTTTTGAAAGCTACATGATCAAAGGAATTCAGAAAAAGCCTTCTGAATCATTTTAGTCGATGCTTCTATCAAACTGTATTATGCCAAATCCTCCCTTTCAGTTTGAACAGTTTGAGCCATAGCATTAGTCTTCTGCTCTTTAAATCTGTTCATAAACAAAAAATAAAATCCTTCCCCAAAGAAATGACCACACTAACCCATTATCTCGTGTAACCAAGAGCAATCAAAGAGCTTCATTTACTTTATGTAAATGTCCTCTCCCTTTCCCAGGCCTAATGTTTTCTTATTCTCTGTTGTGTCACTTCATATCTAACCTAGATACTAAGATTGTCTGGGTGGAGACACTGGGTAAAAAAGTCACTACTGACTAAAAAAATTCAGCACCTTAGTAACTTAAGATACTTTTGCAGTAAGTACCCTGGTTCCTCCTTCTCGGTTTACAACATGAAAAAAAAAAAAAGCATGCATATAATATATCCAAATATTCCCATATTAATTGCAATTTATTTTCTGTCAATAAAATCAGTTCATTATGATCTAAAATCAAGGCTGATTTTCAGCAGCCTAAGATGTTTAAAGCAGACACACATACAGTGTGATATTATTAAATACAGAATTTCTTAATGCTTACAGCATTTCCCCTGTTAATAAACCAGGCGTTGAAGTCAGAACTGTTTCCTCCAAACAGCACCACTCAGTCTGCCATTGTTTCCAATTACGTTTCTGATTCAAAGACCGGCAGCAGAGAGCCAGCAAATGGCAGCTGCCCAACTGTGAATGCATTCCACGGTACAAAACCACGAGTCATGGCATAAAGGGGTTAAGGAGTGTGATGGCAATGACAGGATTTGGGGGGAGGGGTATTAAAGCTCTCTGAAGCCTTGGCGGTTCATTGCCAAAGTGTAATGCATTCCCATGATTCCTTCTGTGGCTGGTTACGACAGTGTGAGGTATTTACTTATATGGTCATTCTTACTTCCACTCCGCTTCTCTCCTGAAAACTACAGTATAGTATTGGCAAAAATAAAGGGTGATGACATATTGTGGACCAAGGTCTCCTCTAAGATTCAAACGCTAACATACACTAAACAAGTGTGAGAGGAAGACTTGCCTTATATGCTTTGATAGAAGAGAATTTGATGGAAGAGATTTTATCTCTGTTTTCCCTTGTTCTGTTTTCACTTAACAGGAAATCTTTATGCATTGGAAGTCAGATTTCACAGCTAAAAAAATAGTACCTGCCTTGAAAATTTGAGAGTCTTTCATCTATTTTCTTTTAGCGCGCATCAATGGGTGTTTCATCTGAGATGCATCGGGATATACACTAAGCTCTTAAACACATTAAACCAACTGGATCAAGTCCTTTAAATGTGTTAACTTATGCCTGCCTTGCTCTTTCATTTTACATCATGATTTCCTTTTTGTTTATTAATTCTACATGTACTGTAGTCAAGCATAATAAACTAGAACTAATTTATTCTCAGGCCATTTTATATCCATTTACCTTTCATCTCCTTGCCACTTTACATATTTCCAGTAATCATACCCTGGATAGGCAACCAGTATCTCAAATACACGAGCAGGAAAAAATTCAATTGTTCCTCTTTCTTGTTGAATCCCCCCTGGCTCAGCGACATTGCCACTGCTCCACTATCAACTGAAGCTCATGCTTTCTTGTTTTTCAGTGGTTTTTTCCTTCCCAATAGTCTCTTCAACAGTTTTTTCTTTATTTACCCATTGCAGAATTTGTAATAGCTATCTCTTCAACCCTTTTAAGTTTCCCATTAAGGTTCTAAGTATCTTTTATTAAGATGAAAGGAACCTCCTACTCCTGAGCTTCCACATATCTGTTACAATTCCCTTTAGATACATCCAGAATATTGCTACTCAAGTCATTTCACCTCTCCTACCACTTTGGTAGGCTGGCTATGTCCAGCTTATGCTTATCCACGTTTAGCTATTAACTTTTATTTAAACAAAGTACAACTGATCATTTTACTCATCTATGTAATATTACGTTAACCCATACTGTCATTACAGCTGAAAGAGAGATTAACTGTGTCATCAACTTAAGCATCACTGTAGTATTCAAAGCCTTGTACTGCAAGTTGATTTATTATTATTATTATTGTTGTTGTTGTTGTTGTTATTATATGCTAGCATCCAGCGAACATCGTGCTACAGCAGCAGCATGTGTACTGATTACAACAGGGTATGAGAGGTCATAACCTACATCTACTCCATGGCAAAGTTCTGCTGACTTCAGGGAAATGCTTCTTTCATGCTCTAAACTCGAGTAAAGGTGATGTAACACATGCTTCCAACAAAAAGGAAACAATTAATGCAAACAAACAGAAGATGGAGGTTAAGTTCATATTATAATTTATGCCGGTAGCTTCCAGAGGCTTGCAGTTTTCAACATTATAAAAAGTCATAGATCTGGCTTTCACGGTGAACTAGGTCACATAAACTTTATTATCTTTGTTTCACGGATGCATACTGCACACAACCAAAATAACAAGAAAGAGAAGCCTCTGCTCTGCTGTGGCAAGGCCATGCATTTCAGCAAGTCAGAAACTACCATTTAAACAGCCAGGAGAACAATCTGTAGAATTTCCAAAGCTATTTCCACACCATCTCTTTTGGTAGCATTGCAACAGAGCACAAACAGCCAGAGCAATTTTATGTAAGTGTTTCTCATAAATGTTGGTGGACCTTTTCTACCCAAAAGCACTTGGAAGAAGTAGAAGGAGGTAATTTCTTTATATACATTGATTATATAATTTGGTCTATTTGTTGAAAGAGAGGAGGACTTGGTGATAGGGCCATCATTCGTGCAAATTTTTACATATGTAACATCTTGGAAGCTCTTCATCTCTCTGGCTTCCTGCTAGCTTCAACCATGCTAATGAAAAGGAATGGGCAGAAATCTTAAACCCCTAGGCACTAAACAAGAATCCAGATGAACAGAAACAGTAAGAAAATAGAGACGTGTATGGCCAAACTTCAGACTTGACAGCAATAGCCCTGTGCTCCACTGTGGCTCATCTGTAACAGAGGAAGAAATTTGAATCTCAGATTCATTCCTGATTTCATCATTAAATGCTATGCCAGTGGGATACAGGCTGCACGAGCCCAGAGGATGTAAAGCTCATCCTTAATTCTTTTTTAAAAATAATTTGCTTCTAGGGATGACTTGTATTAATTTTCATTTCGGGTCAGCATATAAAACACACAAACACTTTTTTTTTTTTTTTTTTTTTACACACACGCTATATTTGTATGTTCACCTTTCCCTGCTCTCAGTTCTTCAAGACTTCCCATTCCATGGCAGTCCTAGATGTGACCAGGGACAAATCACCACATTTTCCATTCCCACGGCCATACTCAAAATAAGGAACTGGAAGGATAAGAAACTATCTGGATTTGAAACCTCTGTTTCTGCTGTAATTTGCTTTCCTAGAAATGGTGTTAGAAACTTAAAGTACAGCAAAATACTAAAACACAGCTTTCTGTGTAATAATTTTTCAATACACTGCATTCTGCGGTGGGCAGTAACAGGTGAGTTTGGGACATTACAATCCATTCCCCCTCTGCCCCAATGAAAGCCATTGACCAGTCGAAGTTGTACAAATGACCACATGCATATGTGTTACTCAAACAGGAATATGTAACATGAATGCAAATTGCACATGGTGAAAAAAGCTAAAAAGGATGGGGAAGAAGAGTAAATCTTTAAAAGGGAAATGCATTATTAAAAAATATCTTTGTAATATATGCAAAGCTGTCTTTTTGACTAAGCTATTGACCAGGGAAAAAGGACTACAGGTCTTTGCTATTATAGTGTGCTGCCAGCTTTCAGCTTTATATACTCACTTCTCCAGTGAGATTTGAATATCCTAGTCCTTTGCCATTTTTACCCTCTCTCCCCAGCATTTGACTGAATTTTAAATGTCTAACACATTGAAATTCAGTGAATGAGATGGAATAAAAGTGTGGAGTGAATAATCAGCAGTGAATAACATCCGGAAAGCACTTGTGTATTTCTTTCCTACTGAGAAAAATGTCCTAAACAACATTTGATTTATTTACCCCGATGTTCTCCTTACAGGGACTGACATTGCTGTTGACTGGGCATTTATTTATGATCAGTTGGTACCAGGCTCTGTGGCTTTCGTAGCAGGAAATGTGAAATTCATTACTCTTATCGCACTACACAGTCCATCTTTTATGTATTATATAGTGTACCGATTTACCGCAGGTGTAGACTTGAAAACCTGAAAAATGAATATTTGATGATTATAACATTATATATGCCTGTATTTTGTTGTAAGAAAAATGTATCAGTGTATTTTGCTGCATATATTCTGTTATGTTTTTTTAACAGGTCAGTATTTGCAATAGTATAGTCCAGCTGTTGGTACCAGATATTTATTTCTGCTTTACCTGGCATCAGTTCTACCAAATTCCTTCTAGTAAAAGAGGTTGTACTAAAAATAGGAAGAGCAAGATGGCATCTCTTCAATGAGCAAAACTATTGAATTTGATAAAACAGAAGCAACTTCCCCTGAATCAGAACTAGTCTATTTTCATATCTGTGCCTGGGAACCAAGCTGTTGTCTAGCTTAAATTAAATGACCACTGGATTCAGAATTTGAATTTAACAGCTGAGCTCTGAAGTGAATCTTTTTCAGTAAGAAGCACTCAAACAGAAGTAGTTAAAAAAAATGTTTCTTACTAGATTTTCCTTCATAACATACTTAACATATAATGCAATATTGTGGTTGTTGACCTCAAATACAACTTGCATATATTTCTATTTATAAGCTAAACAACTATGACACACAAATGAAGTAAATACTTCAGCTTATACTCTAAACTTTGAAAGTACATAGTCCATCGTATTAACTCCGCTTAATTCGGTTGTTTGTATGTTATCACATGTTATTAAGATACATAAAACTTCTGTAACAAAAGTGAGCAGACTAACATTTCACATACCAGACTTGATGTCAAGCATATAATGGCTCAGCCAGCCTAGCATTCTTAATTTGCTAATCTATAGCAATGAAATGAAGCATAAAGGAAAAAAAGGGGGGAAAGGGGAAGAACACACAAAACCTCAAAAGAAAATAGCAATTCAGTTACAAGATTTTCTATGAAACCATGAATATTTATGAAAAAGCTAGGAGGTTTTTTTCACTTAGCTTCAAATGTCTCCTTTAAAAACGCTTCTCAAATATTAAGACACGTACTAAAATAAATAAACTGTGCATATAAAAGAAGGGCAGAATGAAAGTCGGGCAGCTTTTAAGATAAGCACGCTTTCAGTGCAAGCATCTGCACTCAGAAGAGCATTTACACAAATTAACATATTTTATCCACTGTAAGGACCATAAAGCATTTCCAATTCAGCATATAATTTTTATTTGAATTGGTATGACAAAATCTTTAAGTGTAGCACTAGTAAAAGATATAAGAAGCTGCAATGACCAAAGGCAACAGTGGATTTCGCTGCATAAAGACATGAATAACAATCAAAAAAAGAAGGTTTGGATATTTGGGGCAGAGGGAGGGTGTTATTCTCAAATTTACAGAATCAGCTTCTTGTTACCATGATGTTTTAAAGCAAACAGAATCTCTTTCCAAGTGAAGACAGAGAAAAGATTACATGATACAGTACAATCCCTTCTCTAGAAACATGGCAATTTTGTCATCAATACACAGGTGAAAGATATCATTACTCTTGGAAAATAAAAGAATTGGAAAGCAAGTATACAGGTATCAGGCACAGTGCTATGCCTAGCAAACAAGGTCACTCCACATTCAAAGCTCTATATCGTCTGCAGATTAAGGTCTGCCAATACTATAGCTAGTTCCTTCATCTACCAAAATTCAAATTGCAGTGCTTTGGTACATGCCACAGATTGGGTTGCTATGGTACAGCACTCACAAAGGCAATGACTGCTTCCAGCACTTTATTTCATGGCTGCAAGGACTTGTCTTCCTTGATTAATTTTAAGTTAGTGATGAAAATACTAATAAGACTGAAATAGGAAAAGCAAATCTGGGGACCTACATCGGCACTTGGACTGTGCCGTGATGTCCTTCTCTGCAGTAAAACTTTCAAAAGAGATTGTTACTTCTCAGGTGTATGTAGAAAAAATACTAAACTACCTTCTAAATATACAGTATGTGCAGTTGTATGTATAAAGCATCAATATAGTGGATAATAAGTTACTCGTAAATTAGCTCTTTCTACTTTACTCATGCTTTGATGCACATACAACGTCTTTCCAAGGTGGGTTCTGTACCAGAAAAGATATTTTACTCTACATTAATGATTACAGAAAACAGACTTGGTTAAATACCTAATGCCCAACACGTATTGTCATCCTCTAAAAAGACTTTTCCAATAACAAACTGTCTTTTGCCCATGTTTATGGGTCACATTTATCCCACCCTACCATTAGACACTTAATGAATATGTCTAAATTATCAACTTAGCTGTCCCTCTTTGGGAAGGAGGGAAGGAAAAGTGTACCTCCTTCACTCACGTCTGCAGATATCTAAACTTAGATCCCTCAGTTAAGCAGCCAAAGACAGATAGCAAAAATCTGTGCCTTACCAAGCCACAGTCTCTTCAGTAGACTCCATGTCCTCACCTGAATGTTTTTAGGGAATCAAGATTTTTTTTTTTTTTTTTTTTTTTCCTGAGGCAAGCTATGTCAGAGCTCCCTTTCACAACCCTGTTTCTCAAAGTATTCTTAGTAAATCAGATTTTTTTTCTTAATAACACAGGTGCATGTAATATGGCATATGTGCAGTAATCTGTTTAAAAATCTATTTCAAATTATTCTAATGTATATTACTTTTAGTGTACTTCATTGCTTCATGAGCACCACAGTCTTACAGATTTAGAAATCGTTAATTTACAAACTAAGAGTCAAGATCCTAAGTGAAAGTGAACTGTGCCCCAAAGCAGGTGAAAATACTGTGAAGATGTTGCCATTACTACCACATTTGAACCCTCAAAACTAGAACCTCCACCTTGAACCTAAAGTCAGAAATCCACAGCCTGGACCTACGCAAGAAATCTTGGAAGCTGCACTGTCAAACAAAAATCTCTCTGAAATATATCTGAAATGATACCAGTAATTTGTTACCCTTGCTTAAACAATGTGTAAGAGTGAGAAGGCTCCCGGTGACTCAACATGCAGGCAAACTGGCACTGTATTTACCCGTTGTCACTATCTGGAACTCCAGAATAATAAATGGCTGAAATGCAGCTCATAAAAATATTCATATGATGAAATTTGTGGCTTACATTAAAGCATGTTTAACTTGAAAAATGACTATGTAAAGCTCAACTGATCTGTTCCCTGTGTATATTCACAGTCATATCTGTTTACTTTGGAGCTGCATGTTTAAATTTGTTGCCACTTGTGCATATCCAAACTGTGTGCACATCCCAAACGGCTGAAACTTTTTATCTTTTTTTTTTTTTTTTTTTTTTTTTTAAATTACATGCAGGTACTGTATTTAAAACAGAGCCTGGTACCATTCAATCTTCTGGACCATAGACACAGCCAAACCCTGAGATGGATAGTGCAAAACTCCTGTCACCTTCCCTCTGCAAAGCCAAAGCAGAAAGGATGGGCGAGCTTTGCTGCTCGCGGTGGAAGGTAACCGCCTTGCAAAGCCCGGCTTGCCAAGAAGAGGACTGTATCCAGAACGCAGGTTCCCCTTCCTTTTAACACACCACTCACAGGGGAAGAGACACAGTTATCCTTCATGCACAACACAGCTGTCTGGGACCATGGAGGCGGACATGTCTACTATCAAGCCATCTTTGCCCACCTCAAAGGCTGCTGGGCAAAGGAGGCAGCAGGAGGAGGCTGGCCACATGAATCGACCTGTGCGGGCAGAGCCAGCTGGCTGCTGGTTAGGCAACCCAGCCTAAAGCTTCGACCAGAAAGCTGTTGCACAGATGCCGGTATAGATTACATAGGTCTTCTTATTTATACCTCTATTAGCATAACTAACAAGGAGTAAGCAAGATTCTCTTCCAGCCCATACATAAAACAAGTCTCTCCTTCAAGTGTTTTTCACTGTAGATAAAGACTGAAAAAATCTTTCACATGCTCTTAAGCTTCTCAATTTTCCAGTAGCAACAACACACTTTTTCTTTTTTTTGTGGGCAGCAGAAATATAATACTAGTACTCTCAATTTAACACCCCCTACAGTTCTATTCTGTGATCTTTACTATGGTATCTACACTTCTAATATACTGAGGGAAAACAAATATGAAAATTACACAACGCAGTCTGCATGGTCTTCAAACAACACACTGCATTCACAACGTGACCGAGTACCATCAGGGAGTCATCCCAAATTCCTTACCAACATACCAATAAAAGCAGCTAGTAATGAAGCACCTATGGACAATGCCACTCTTTGGACATATTACAATGTATATGGGAAAATGAAAATTATCATTCTAAAAATATTGACGGGGTACTAACAGGATGAAGTGTTTTGCAAGTGGACTTGCACTCATAAGGACAGTACTGAACCTGAATGTTTCCACTACAGAATTATTTTCACTTTCTTTCATTCACAAATACAGGTCAGCCTTAAAGAAGTAATACATCAGTTTCCAGTACATACAGATCAATTCATGCTACAATGCAATTCATGCTACTCGTGTATTGAACTTCTTTTAGCTGATCTGTTTTGTGTAAAGAGCTGCTTTTCCTTCTGCCTCAAAAGGAACCTGTCCCTCCCCTCAAATAAATATGTAAGAACTTAAGTGGAGTTTCTTTTACTCTTCTCTTTTTTGAGACAAAAAAACCCCAACAAACTGGAAACCAAACCAGCAATTGCAGAGGACAATCAGCCAGGGAGACTTGGGAGCAACCAGATGACTTCACAAAACTATTGTGTGCTTAGATGGGAATATTTGCGATTAAATGCTACTATAAATGAATAGCATGTACAACCCTTTCAAACCCAGCATCTACTCCTAATTCTATTACATCCAGTTTGCTAAAGAGCAGTCTTAGTGACCTGTCATTTACAGAATGAGTATTCCTCAGAGACAGACACATTTAATCAAGAGAGGAAATAAAAGACATAATTCAGAGAAGACACGTGGATTGAGAACCAAACTCTTCTTAAATCTTCTCTGAACTATCTTTTATTGCCCAGTTGAAAGGAATTTGCAGTGCAAAATTATAAGAAATACAAACCACCTTCTTAATACATATGCCAAAACATTTGCTTTTCTTTTTAATGCCACTTTAATTTCTGATAAAATTCCAAACCAAGGGTTTATATTTCAAGGTATTGTCAACTTTGCATAAAACTACTGGTCCTACTCATGACTTATACAGCCTCAGGGAGACTATTGATTTTTTTCCCCTTCATAAATCTGAAAATGCTCTGTCTCTTCCCAGTGGACCCATTATATTTATTGGTATCTATCCCAAAACAACTGCTCAAGGTTATAGCTGTGAAAACATTTGGGGTTTTAATTCACTATACAGAGTCTAGAGAAGCCCACAGATTTTGGCTCAGAACCCAAAATTTGCCCTGACTGCAAAAGATTTTTTTTTTAATATATTGTGTGTCAGGATCACAGGGTAAAACGTCTTCTCTGGACAGGGCTTATACCCTCTCTAATGGAACATTAAGCAAATTTTAAAGGAAGGTGAAAAGTGAAACAAGCCCTTCTCTATAGGCAATAGAGATCAGACAATGACAGTTACCAATAAATGCTGGTATAAATAAATATTTCATAAATATTTATTGCATAAATATTTCTCCTAAAACTCAGATTTTCTTATGGGATAGCTAAAATAAAGAAATTATCCTGGCCCTCAAAAATACAACACCCAACTTTTGAAAACCATTTGAATGTCTGACATCTCAGATGGAAATAAAATATGCGGAGGTGTGATCAAAGATGAAAAAGAAGATTTAAGCTCTTCAGGTCATTAAAATACAGTATGTTGTAATGACTGATTATGTTGCTATTGCTTTAATTGGCATTTGAATCTTCAAAGATAGCTTTGCGTCAACTTTTAAGCTAATTTATGAAGGAACAAGGGCTGGCATCATGCAATAATCTTCTACTCCCTCTACCTGTACTGAATTCAAATGGAAGATTTGCATGTGAATTTTTTTAAAACTATGTTCAGCCACATATCCTATGCTATAATGATCTTCCAAGAGAGTATATGCCTGTGGGATGTTCCTCTCAATGCAAGAAAACTGCTGCCAATAAACACCAAGGCACTTGAATCTGAGTCGTGGGACTACTTGTGAAATTATCCATGGCCACCCGTGGAGCAGGTGCTAGAAATAAGTAGAACAGCATTAGAGTAATGATTTTGATTTCTTTCCCTATGTAATTAGTATGGACTTGAAACATGGGAGTACCATCACCCTTAGCACGTTACCTGTTTCACAAAGCAGCTCTGCACTGCACTGCAAGGAAAAGAACGCTGCTTCCAAAATCAGCAGCTACAGCAATGTCATTTAGTTTTAAGACATGTAAAAATATAGTCATCACAATAAAAACTGTAGCCTTTGCCAACAGATTTCACTAAGTGGTATCTGAGATACCATAGTTTTGATTACATTTAGAACAAAAGCATATGCCTACTGTGCAGTTAAAGTACGCAGATGCTGACTATATATTGCTTTGCACTGTACTTTAATAAATTAAACACAGAAATTGCAGTATGTTATCCATATTCTACATGAAAATACCTACAACATAATTTATAACTGGCAGCTGACCAGCTGGCAAGGCAGGCCTAGACTTTGCATATCACACGAATATATAGTCTTTCATCTGTAATCTAGCTTTCATAAAATGAGCAGTAGCAAATTTTCAAGTCTGTAAATTCTATGCTGAACCAACACACTCAACTATAAAATCTTGTGTCCCAAGAGTATGACCTGCTCCAGGAAAAAAATGGTTTTACTTTGTATCATTTTACAGTGTCAGCTTTTATAAACATGTTTGGTAAATATATGTCATGGCACATACTGCTGTTTTGCTATAAACCTTTGAAAGAAAACAGCTTTCAACAACAATCCAAACATGAGGGGTATTTCCAATAACCTGAGTTTGTCAAACGTTAACACCACGGGTTTACTTGCGTTCATGATGTGCTGCTTATTTCGTAATGTTGCTCTTTTTCTTTACTCTTCACAATATTGAAGTTATTATCACCTGATTATTGTAGCAAGAGAATTATCACAAATCTTTCCTGCTTTGCTCAAGTTACATTTAACAATTTCAGAATGAGAAAAATGCTCCAACTGTACATGGAGTTTGTTACAGATACATAGTAACAACTGAAACGGTAGCTTTCAGAAATTATTTACTAATACATTATCATTAAAATATGTCATATCTACGCCTTAAAAAATGGTTGCCATAGTAGGAAACATTCTTAGCCTACAATCACAGAACTGATTCTGTGATTTTTCTGATACAGAAAAACGGTATGCTGTATAAATTATTGAGAAATTTATACACTATATTTTGACCCACTGACACATAGAATTATTTTTATATGACAAATTGTGAGAGGAAAATGTGTAATTCAGATTTACAGATAATTAAAATATCTCAGTATTTAACAATAAAATCTTTACATAAAATACTGACGCTGTGGGTAAAGAGAAAACACAGACAGAATCCAGCCTTCTTTCAGGATTCAAGCGAGTAACTTCGAAGTAAAGAAAAACACCTCTGACAAGCACAAAACATTCTAAAATGCACCTTTTTTCTTTTCTAAAGAGGACTCATTATGATATAAACCCTCTCTGATATGATGTCCAGGGCAGGTTACAGTGCCAGCTGTTCACGTCATCTTTAGGGACAAAGGGGTGTGATTTGGGACTGGAGCTATGTTTGGAACCTGCCTTTGGCTGTCCAAGAGATCACCACACAGATAGAAAAAGTCACAAGGTAAGAAATGACGAAATATATTTGGTGTTATCTCGGTATCAACTTGCCAGTGAATATGGCATGATTCACTTGGTCCTTGCAACCAGGTTTCTCCCAATACAACTCAGATTCCTTGCTGCTTCCCCTTTTTAATTCTGACCACAAAGACAAAAATGATGCCTATCATTTTCTACGATTTCCCATCTTTCCCAGCCTACCTTCTGCTGACCTCAACATAAAAAGTCATCAGGCAGATTATGTAGAATTCCAAATTAAGATTTTTTTTACATTTATCTGTACAGCAAAATGAACATGTGATTTAGCATTTGCTAGACTTATTTTACATGTTAGGTAAGTTACACTATTCTTTCGTTTCCTCTGCTAAGCAATGAAAAAACAAGCAGTGTTGCTAACCATGATACCATCAACCTTTTGAAATCACACTCACTGAAATAAATACGACATTCCCAGTCAGAAATATCTAACATTTCAAATAGAATTCACTATACAAGTTGTATTTCCTTCACATTTACTAAGTTTTCTTTTCAACTGCAGAGATGGAGATGTTTGCACCCCTCTAAGTGACAGTTATGTCTCTGAGCAACAAGAAGTTAGGCTAGTACACAGTTTAGGATGAAACACCACTACATACTTAACCCTTTTTTCAGCGAATACTAGCCTGTGTAATACTGTTAGGGGAAGAGATGCAGCAGCATCATGTTTAGATCACTACGAAATTGTTGATATTGTAAGCAATTGCACCAAGAGGCCAAGAAGCAAGTCATGACACTGTGATTTTGCACTGACTTTATAGAGAGGATGTCTGAATACTGCAATGGCAAGCAAAAACCAGAAATGGGTTAGTGAAAGTAATTAACTGTAAAAAGAGAATTTGAAAACGGAGTTTAAAAACAAGATGTGTGAGGAGAAGTGTAAGATTTTTAGCAAAGACAGCAAATATGAAATACCTAGAATAGTAAAGATATCTCACTTTCACTTACACAGAGGTTACCTTTCCAGAGGTAAGGTTAAGGTATTTCACCAAATTACATTTCCTACTCTCCTGCCCCTGTGTTTACTGCAGTTTCAAAAGAATGTGTACAAGTACCACATGAACAGCAGCAGGAAATAAAATCTATTTTTAATGGGAACTACTCAAATAAAGTTTAAAAATAAAGTACTTATTTTCAAAACTAGATTGCTTAATTTTTTAAGGGCTTTGGCTCTGCTGTGTACAAGGGTGCTCTAAGATGCATATACCCAAAACCCCGATTCACTTTAAAATTAGTGCTCTCTTAGAAGTATGAATTGCTCCATCTGGAAGTGATTAGGGTTCCAAGGATATGCAGCATTAAGTAATTTAACTTACTGAAGTACTTCTTTTTTAATAAGCTCTTCAATTTAAAAATAAGAATAGTTTAAAAAAAAAAAAAAACCTTCCTAGTACAGCTGTTTGAGTCACATGAACCACTTTATTCATTTAATATACTGACAGAGGTGGGGGAAGGAATTGCTTGAAGCTGACAGTAACAATTGTAATAGCAATGACCTAGAGGTACAGGGAAAAAAAAGTAGAATACTTCACCTAAAATGTTTGTCTGTGATAGTCACCAGGCTATTCCTTTGCATGGCTACCACCTGGATGCTTCTTATTTTCATTGGAAGACCTTGCTGGAAAAAAGTAGGTACAGCATAATACCTACCATGGGCGTTTGATCAATCAACAGTGCATATAGACCTTACACACGATAAATAGTAAACATAATTGTTGTGAGTTTAATGCAAAGGCTAATATTTTGAGCACAGAAATCAGTGTGTTTCACAGAGGCAGAGACTGATGCATGCTGACAGAGACGACTCTTCCGCACCCTCTAAAAGGCAGGGGGGTAAAAAAAGGACTTACTAACTTTGTCATTTGCTTTCACCAGTCTTGCTAGATCGTTATTTGAAGCCATACCCAAAAATGTGTTGGGTATCTTCCAACTGGAAGAACCCACCAGAGCACCAAGGACTGCGCACCCCAGGCAAAGGGTGGGCATGAACAACAAACAGGGGCAAACGGCACAGTACACCCCTGCAAAGCTCTGCAGTCTTGATGGAGCAATTTTTCTAGACATCAAGTTCTCCTCCATCAGAAACATATGGTCTATTTTCATGACTTCCCACTTTTGCCACAATTAGTTTCCTGAAAGTATCACTGCAGAAATGATTCTCTGTAACACCTGAAAACTCTTTCAGGAATATGCCCAAACTGGTGTTTTAAAGTTCAATATCTCAGGCCACAGATTAAACCAAAATTAGGCATTTTATCTTCTGGTAGGAACTTCTTCCAGACTTTCCAGCTGTCTTTGAAATTTTTTTATTAATATTTCTTAAATGTTTTTAGGAGGTTTTTAATAGAAGGGAAGTTAAAACTTGGTATTTGACAATGGTAATTTTGGCATTTTTCAGGTTAAAATCTCTTTGTAATTTTGTAGGATTGAAATTGTAAAGGAAGAGATGCTAATTTCTCTGAGGAACATGAAAATTAAAATATATTTCTAACTTGAATGAACTGACATGCATCATCAGTTGTATTTTCAATTAAGGTTCTGCAATGTTGATTAATTCACTCATTTGAAAACAATTTACATACAAGATGCTCAGGGAAGCGGAATGTTGCCCTGGGGGAACTCAAGAGAAGAGTCAGGGATCAAAGTTTGAAAGCAAATTGACATAGTTGGGGAGCTTTCAATAGAGTGATAGCGGTGGTTGAAGATCACAGCAGTCAGATGAGTGTTTTTTGCTTAGAAAACGGTTACTGCCATCACTGAAGATGTAAGCCTTCAGAGTTTTCATAAACACATAGCTTTGTACTTCAAACTATCAAGAAAATGCCAGCTATCAGTCTAGGGAGGTATTTGAATACCGAGATGGAAATTAGCTTTAAAATTTGCATTTAGGAATGTGTAAATGTGTGGATGGGCTTTTACATTACGAAATTATTTCCTTGTTTAAAAAACTGTACAACATTTTCCAGCTGACTCCAGAAAAACCCTGACTTTCCCTCTATACTCAGTTGTTATGATTAACCAGGAATGTCAATGAGAAATTGATGTATTTATAAGGAAATCTGTAGAGAAAGATTACCAGTAGTTGCTATAGCATTTCAATGGGATGCCCCAAGTTAGATTTCAATTTGCTATGCTTAAATTGCAAAAACAATTCCAATTGCAATCAACTGCATGGTCTCTTTGAATTGTTTAGAAAAATCAGAGATGCAGCATCTGAGGAAATTAACGTAGCTAACATTTTACAAGCAATTCAACCAATTATAAAATTTACTCATAACGCCAAAATACCATGCCAGGACTGTTGGTTTCACACTTCCCACGTAAGGAAATGTTTAGTAAAGTAAAAAGCACATATTATATATAAGCTAAATCAATGTCAAGCAGAAACAAAAAAATGCAGTAAATATTAGTTTGAACTCAGAGACAAACCATGAAATATGAAACCATGTGCTTTTTTAAAATCCATTTCATAATGAACAGATAAAAGTTCCATTCACCAGCTGTTGTTGGAAAGCTGTCAGTTCATTTTTAAAAAGAGATGTCAAAGGTCTGCAAACCTGTTATTGAACGAGACTGAAAAGCATATGACTATGAACAATTGAAAAAGACTGGGGTGATGGGGTTAGGTCCAGGCACATATGATTTTAGGCAACCTTTTGGCTTGCCATGTTCTTTGACACTCAGTCCTCTGGAGCTTTCAAGGCTCTACTGTTACCCCAGTGATACATAAATTCAGGACCGCAAAGCATACCTCAGCGTCTCTGCTCTGGGGGCTCCTAATGAGTTAAAAATGAGAATGTCAGCACAGATTAACTTTTCAGAAATGAAAACTTATGCTATAGGTCTCTAGAGGTAAAAAGTAGACCGAAGTCTAAACTCGAATGCAACACACTTCTGCTCTAATAATACATTCTGCAAACAGAAAACATCCATGTAAAATACCATTCAGTTAGTGCCAGAGACATGGTAAGACATTTAAAACTGTGAAGGTACATATTTTTACTGATGTAATTGTGTAATCTAACTCTGATGTGGACACTCTAAGCTGAAAGATGCATTCATGTGAAAGTTCTACCTGTGCCAATGCACGACACAGGAACAAAAACTTCTCTACTTGCTTCAAACATCTAGTGCCACAAAAGTGATTGTGCTTGAGCAAAACTGAGCATCCAGACTGAAGGAAAAATATATATGTGTTAATATATCTACATGTCCTCTTCAAATGAGAAGTGAATAGTACTGTGTGTAATCATTAGCAGAAATCAAGGATAAGTTTCCTCCACCTGCTACATTCAGCAATGGCATCAAAGGCTCATTAATGCAAACAGTGAGGAACATATGCTCCCTTTTGCAGTGGGGAACAATAAATGTACGACAGAGACAAATGCATGAAATGCAGAAACAAGTTGTTACATCTCATGCCACTGGTATCATGCAGATAAACCAACAAAGCAAAACCACAGAGAGGCGTGGCTGAGCTGGGTGTCAGCCTCGGTCCTTCTGCATGGTACTTGGATTAGTGCTGTGTTCTTTTTGCAGCATTCACATGTCGACCAATACCCGGGGCACATGAAAGATGGCATTGTTTTCAAAGATGCAAACCCAGAATATCGCCAAGCACAATGCACAGTGTTTCAAGAAAGTGACACAGTCCAATACGTTTGTTTAAATGATGAAAACTCCACCACTTAAGGTGCGCACAGATTATCCAAAAGACTAACCGGACAGTCAAGGAGAGTGCACAGATCAGGAAAAACACCTTCTAGAGATGGCAGGTAAAACTAATAAACTATAGTGGTGTCATCAGTATCTTGCACATTCTCAGCATCTCCACAGGCACAGCAGACTCCTTCCTGGGCAGAGTGATAGATAATTACACGTAAGCCATGCAGAAGGGATGCTGTTACAGATGTTGTCACAAGTACCTTTGTTGCTGAGCTTAAACTGTGGGAACTCAGGGCATTAGCTCTTGAACTGCCTCGTTCAAATCAGTGTGCCAGCTGAAAAGGCAGCCATCACATCTGTAAAACCCCCTTCTCTCTGTGGGCCGCTCTTAACTGGCCTCCCACGGAAGCGAAGGGCTAGATGAGCTGACAAAGCCAATGCAGCAGAAAGCCAAAAGCAAAACATTTTTCTTATTTTTAAAAAATAGGAGTTGATGGAGGTGTCCATCCATTGGCAGCTCTGACTCTGGAACCTGTGCATGCTTCATTTTTAATGCTGTTTACTTCAAGTAACTGACAGCGCTAGCCATAATCATTGCTACTGTCTTTCTACAGGCAGTTTTGCAGATCAGGGTCTATGCTAGTCATGCCTCCCAGGCATGGATCTTTCCCGTAGCAAGAATTTAAAGGAAAAGAAACAACAAGCAGGAAAATACAGTCATTAGAAAGTTTTAGAACAAAACTGTGGAGGACACATTACGACTGAAGATATTTTAACCATTCTTGTTTAATGAAGGCAAGGTGACTCTAAAGGACAGAAACAAAAGACAGCAGACTGCAAATTTGTATATAAATGAAAAGGGGAGAGCAAACAGTTCTATACCTGGATATAAACCTCAAGTAAGGCAATGAAACATGGCTACAGTTTCAATTTTGCTAATGCTATTTTCAGATCATTTACTTTCAGGGAAACGTAACAAAGAGTTAAAGACCATTTAACAAAAAAAATCCTGTGTGACTGGATGACTGTAAGGATTCTTCTGTAAAAACATCAGAAACATCCAACTACTTGAAGAGCATACGTTTTTCAAAGTCATATTAGGCATGAAAAGAAATATGTCCTTTTCCTTTCAGCAGGCCTATTTATATGCCTAAAATTAAACACATGCCTAATAATTAAGCGTGATTAGGTTCCAATTACTTCGTTTGTGCTTCTTTAGTGTTTCTTTCATTTCATTCTAGCTGCATCGAAACGTGAAAACCAGAGATATGAATGGCTGAGATTGACTGCCATCAGACACATTTCAGCCCACCCTGAAAAATGTAAGCTTCCTGTCATATGCTGTCAGTAAAACTCATGTCTTCCAAACAAAGGTTCTGAGAACAGAGCTTACATGGCACCTTTAGATTTTACATTTTGTTTGACATCTACCATTTGTGAGAAATGGAATTTTATAACCACTTTCCATCCTGTCTGTCCCCATCACCACCACCCCCACCAAACATAATTGCTTTTACTATAAATATCTGACAGTGCTAGTGAAAGTAATAGAAAGTAAGATTTAGAAAGCTCTTTTTGACTGCCTAATAGATATGTTATATAAGTGCAAATCTTCTTCTAGTGTTAGTGTTAAGTAGTTTCTTTTCAACCCCCCCCCAAAAAAAAGAGGAAGAAATAAATCATCCTTCACAAGTGGATAGCACCATCTGACCAAGAAAAAAACCAATTCTTGTACTTAAAGCACATTCGAAAAGTTAGCTTATCATCAGGCAGTGCACTACATACCTGCAAGTTTCATCTCAGAGATTCAATATTAACGTCCTTTTTATCAGTTTCTTATTTAAATATATCCTCAGTTTGGCAGGTACAGCAGATTTACTAAGCTAGAGGAAAAGGAATCAGGTTTGCCCAGGTAAATCCCATTATTTTCTGACTCAAATACTCATTAAAGTAGAAAACAACTGATATGACGCACTGTATCAGCTGCTATGGAAAATGATTCTTGATGAACGTTCAGTTTACTGAGCAGACCTTAGAAGTGTTCCAGAGCTGCCAATAATAACTGAGTGGCAAGCCTTGACAACAGAAAAGCAAATCAATCCATCTAAAATGACATATACAGAAATCAAAATTATATTAAAAAGAAATTTGAGCAAATCAAACAGATGTTCACTTCAAAAGATAAACATTCCAACATAGTTATAATTTACAGGTATAACTCAGATTATGTGTGTTATTCAGAGCACAAAATAGCTTCCAAATTAAAACTGCAGGGATGTCTCCCTACAGAAATTGTTCTGGTCCCATTAAAAGAGGAGATGAGTATCTAAGTAATTTTTTGCACTTCTCTTACCACTCAAGTAATTCTGTAAACTGAGAGAGCAGATCTTGGTAAGAGCTCTTGTGAAGACACAACCTTAAATACCCAAACCAAAAGACTTCTGAAAGTGTTCTTCATATGTTTATGTTCATATGGCACTGTTTAACATCTTTGTGGGAGACACGGACTGTGGGATTGAGTGCACTCTCAGCAATTTTGCCAACACCACCAAGCTGTGTGGCGCGGTCAACATGCTGGAGGGAATGCCAGAGGGACCTTGACAGGCTTCAGAGATGGGCCCATGTGAACCTCATGAAGTTCAACAAGGCCAAGTGCAAGGTCCTGCACATGGATCATAAAGGCTGGGTGATGAGTGGATTAAGAGCAGTCCTGCAGAGAAGGACTTGGAGGTATTAGTGGATGAAAAACTGAATATGAGACAGCAATGTGCAACTGCAGCCCAGAAAGCCAGTCACATTCTGGGCTGCATCAAAAGAATTGTGGCTAGCAAGTCGAGGGAAGTGATTCTGCCCCTCTACTCCGCTCTCATGAGATCCCACCTGGAGCACTACATCCAGCTCTGGGACCCTGTGGTAGGTTGACCCTGGCTGGATGCCAGGTGCTCACCAAAGCCGTTCTATCACTCCCCACTCCTCAGCTGGACAGGGGAGAGAAAATATAACAAGGGGCTTGTGGGTCGAGATAAGGACAGGAGAGATCGCTCACCAGTTACCGTCATGGGCAAACCAGACTCAACTTGGGGAAAATTAACTCGATTTATTACCAATCAACTGGAGTAGGGTAATGAGAAATAAAAGCAAATCTCAGAACACCTTCCCTCCACCTCTGCCTTCTTCCCAGGCACAACTTCAACTTCACTCTTGGATTCCCTACCTACCCCCCCAGCGGCACAGGGGAACGGGGAATGGGGTTTATGGTCAGTTCATCACATGTTGTTTCTGCCGCTTCATCCTCCTCAGGGGGAAGACTCCTCACATTCTTCCCCTGCTCCAGCGTGGGGTCCCTCCCACGGAAGACAGTCCTCCATGAACTTCTCCAATGTGGGTCCTTCCCATGGGCTGCAGTTCTTCATGAACTGCTCCAGCATGGGTCCCTTCCATGGGCTGCAGTCCTTCAGGAGCACGCTGCTCCAGCGTGCATCCCCCACGGGGTCACAAGTCCTGCCAGAAAACCTGCTCCAGCGTGGGCTCCTCTCTCCACAGATCCGCAGGTCCTGCCAGGAG